>BGPR01000145.1:229096-378158 GCA_013235015.1 Araneus ventricosus | reverse complement strand
GTGACTGAATCTCCAGGGTAAGATGTGTACCATACTCCATTGTATGTTACACGATCCTTTACAACAGATTTTGAGCCATAGTTTTCATATAAATTATAAATTTCTTGTATTTTACAAAGCAGTCATAATTTTTTTTCGCATCACTGTATAATACATTTTGTATATTACTACTCTTGTATTGAAGTTTATATTGATCGTTTTGTGACGTTAAATACAATATGCATGTATTATTTACTTTTAAAGGATTTTATTTTCATTTTCGTCTCAAACCAGAGGTGAAATCACGTTACTGTACATGTGTATTTAGATATTTCTGTAATCCGTCCTCTCGGTTATCCGTCACAGCCCTGGTCCCGACGGTGACGGTTAATCGAAGTTTTACTGCATTGCCAAAACTCAGAATCTGTCGCAGTAACTTATCGCAATTTCATTGTTTTGACGTCGGACCAATGATGTGATTGATATACTTACAAATAGATAAACGTCAAGTCAAGCCTCTGTCTGGTTAATATTTTGTTAGCATCATTCTGATATGAATGCATGAGTAATCTATGAACAAAAAGCTGAAAATAAATTTTATAGCTCTTCCCACCTAAAATCTAATTGATTTAATTTTGGATTTGAAAGTCTGCGAATAGAGTATTAAGTTCTATGGTTTCTATTGAATGTTATGTGTTAAAAATGCCTCATCCAAATAAAAATTGCAACATTTATTTTTTTCCATTTTTTTCTGCGTTTGAGTTCGCAGGAATGCAAAATATATCAGAGAATCAATCCTATAGAAGTTACTTGACTCAAATGTCACCTTTTTCAAATGACACAGTTTTTAAAATTCACTCAAGAATTAGACTTATGGAACCATGTTCAAAAGAAAATAACATATTAACAGGTGAATATATTTTCACATCTTATCTTTGTAGTAAATGATTTTTTAAATTAGAGAACTTGCTTTTTTGTCTCTTTATAGCTTGGTTCTAATTGATAAGAAGCCAACGTGTCGTGTCTCTGCAAAAATGACCATATCCATTTTTTCACAAATATTTTTTTTCGAAGTCAATCTGATATCTTCACCATAAATTTCATAATGTAAGACACTGTCGAAATGCTTCGAATCACATGCAGTTATATTAAAATCTCATTTCGGTTAAATGTGAGGGCTACGATGGCCTAGTGGTATGGTCTCGGTTTCGGTGCCGGAGGGTTTCAAGTTCGATATCCGATTCTACTGAAGATCCGCCTTGCATGTGGCCCTAGTGCATACTAAATCTGACCTATTGGATCAAAAGTTCTCTCGCTGGTGTGGTGAGGAAGTCTGGAGAGAGGGTGGAAATTCAGGTGTCCTCTTTATCATCAGCCCGGGGTCCAAAATTGCGAGGTCTGTCCCAAAATAGCTCTTGTATTGCTTCAAAACGGGAAGTTAATATACATACATAGTTATCCCCTGGCCGAAGCCGAGCGGTCGAAACAGAAGGTCGCGCGAAGCAATCCCACCCAAACATTTCAATTTTCAGCAATTCAACTTTCTAGTTAAAAGGGACGAATACAAACAAAAACATAAAATTGAATATTCAAAGTGAAAAAGCAAGGTTAAACATTTCTTTGACAATATCAGAAAAGGCCAGCCTAAAAAAATCATTTTTTTCTAAGTCTTCCAGTTCTTTACTTTACCAATTACTGGACCAAGACTTTTCAATTTATGACACTCAAGGAGCACATGAGAAACAGAACCTTCGTCCCTTCCACGTGGACATTGGGGACCTTCATCAAATAAGGCGAACCTTATGACTAGGGAAAACGCCATAGGACATTAATATAACAAAACCTGGTTACATATGACCAAAAATACATTTTCCCCACAAATTTTCCCTATGGAGATAACCTATTTTGCAGCTACACGACACAATTGTATTACGTAAGTTCAAAAAATTCTGAAACCTTTAAAATATGTTCCAAATGTAAATGAATTACACCAATTTCCGCCGAAACGAAGTCATGTGCCCGACTCGCCAGAACAGATTTCTTCCAGTACAAATACGTACAGCGTATGCAGAGAGCTCGTGATTACAGGTATTCAAAGTTACCCATCGCGGGGATGGCTAAGCCGTGGGTGCTCCATCACAATAAGGCGCCGGCTCCCATCCCTCCTGATATCGAATTACCTGTCAAAACATGACATTCCGGTACTTCCATAACCAGCTTATTCTCCCTGATCTCGCCCCATGTGACTTTTTCCTCGGATGAAGAATTTGCTTCATTGATAACTAACGATTCTCAAGTTTGGAAGAAGTGCAGAGACAAAGGAATGGAGGAGGTGATAGAAGGATGCCTTTAATCTGCATTTGCATCTTCGTTTGAACAATGACAAAAATGCATCGTTGTAAAGGGTAGTTACTTCGAAATAAACGCCAAATAAGCAAGTTCTATTTGTATTCATTATTCTATAATAAAATAGGTCCCATAACTTTGTGAATGTAGTAGTAATTTTTGGGTTATTCATATTTAGTGTATCATTTGTCTTATTTGAATGGATATCGAATACAGAAGGCTGATATACGATGGATGGCGGGTGAAAAATAAGAAATTTCAAAGAGATAAAGAGCAGACGTGAATTGTATTTTCTGGAAAAAAATAACACAGTTTCGAAGATTAATATCTTAATGCAAAATTTCTTAAAAATTTGGTTCTTTACTAAGCAAAAAGTATCTTGGAATAATAAATAAATAAAAAAACCCTGGAAAAACAATCAGTTTTGAAAATTAATATCTTAAAATTTCTTGTATTTTTTGCATGAAAACTTACCCCTCCCCATATAGTCGAAAAGGAGCTTGGAATAATAGCCAAATAATAAAAATAAAAAAGTTCTCAAAAATTAATATATTGATATAAAAAACTTCCCTTTTTATTAAGCAAAAAGTATAATAGAGTTTAAAAAAATCAAGCACTCGAAAATTAATTAATATTTTGTTTGTCGTTTCCTTATAAAATAAAAAATGTATCATTTTCATGTTTTTTATTAATCAAACTTTTTAAACACAGACACATTTTCACAAGATGAAACAAAAATTCCGAGTTTCCTTAATCTGATTATGTTAAACATAACAATTAGTGCAGATTAAAGATCATCACGACTGACAACAGCTCTACATCTAATAACATAATGGGATATGATAAACCCATTTCCATATCAGTGCGAGATGGATTTGAATGAAACCATTCTTCTGAAAAAAAGCCCTTTTGTCTCTTTCTTTTACTCGCTTTTTCATCAAACTAATGCATTTGTTCACTGATAATCTATGCTCACAGCACTTCACGTAGTCAAGAGTGAATAGGCATTGTGACATTAAGAACTCCAGAGATTTGGGAGTACTTTTATGTAGGCGGTTCTGAAACTTAATCAAGGTATTGAGGCCATTAAGTGTTGAAGCTCTGTTCGTACGCTTATGTCCGAAATTGGCACGCTACATGTGGGAAATATTTCGTATTAGTTTTTGGGTATAAGCCAAAGTTATCTTTTTGTTTATTAAAATTAATTTTCCCTACTACTCAGCAAATTAAATTTTATTTATGCGATACTTTTTATTTTGTTGTTTTTTGATGCACCGATATAAGACAAGCTGAATTTTACGGTGGCATTACACAAATTTGGAAACTTATTGTTAAATTTTAGTTAGGAAAATTGGGTAATTTATTGGGTCAACCCTTTATAAGGCCATTTTTTTCTAGTAGTGGTATAATAAAATAACTTAGGTATTGAGATTTATTTAAGAAAAGAAATTCATTCAGCTTATTGGATGACATTATTTTTTGTTAATTTATTTTATTAATTAATAATTAGATAACGTCGTAATTGCGTATACGCCATACACACGCTAAGGATTCATATCCAACTATAGTAACTGAGTTTTTCAAAATTTAACTTTGTCCATTTCTTAGTTTGGAGGAAAAAAGAAACTGGATAACTAAAGTTGGATGGATGGAATAAGTCGATATAAAGATGATGTAGATCGCTAGGCCTATTCTAGACTTTGTTTATCTGACAATATAGAGGATGATTGATTGAATTGACTCCCTTAAGGCAGTTGTTCCCAAACCATGCGCCACGGCATTCTGGGAATCCAAAATTGGAACTATTCCGACTAATTCGGGACGTTTAGGTTCTTTAAACGCACAGCAAAAGTCGCAATAGAGAATTTACTTTTACTTCAATATTATTTGAAAGTAAGTTTTTAATTTAAATTTAAAAAATGAACCAAATTAATCTTTTTTAACATGCGCTTATACCTTTGCAAGTAAAATTCGGGATAATACGGCAAATATAAATATCGGCAAATAAATTGATATTTTTTATTTTATGACAGCGTTCCCGATAATTTTTGAATCGCAGTGGTATACTGAGTTATGACTCTGTGTTTGTTCAATTTCGTGTAAACTTTTTTTAGTAGGAAAAAATGCTTTTTTGCTCAGCTTTAGTCTGCTACATGCCAAACAGAAAGAGCATTCAAGTATGAAAAGAGAGACAGACAAACTTCCCGCCGAAGGATTTCGTCCAAAATTTGACAGAAATCTGCAATTTTAGGGTAAAAACTGCATATCAAATTTAACTCATATAGCCCTCTCCGTTTTAATGTTATCGTGTTTAAAGAAAAGAAAAATTTTAAATGTTTATTTTTCGGACTCAGCTTGTTAAGTATAAAACAAGGGGGTTCGTAAAATTCTCGATATTTAATTTTTTTTTACGATTACAGTATTTTCTCATTGTGTACTTCGTATAGGGGTACGGCGAGTAGCATTGGGCCCCATAGTGTTTCTTGGGCCTGCCGGTAGATAGCAGTCCATTATTATGCCTACAGTACAGCCGTAGCATCAGACTGACATGAGCGGATAGCTCGCTGACATAACTGCTTTGTGTCGTTCCCCAGCAAATTTTCTTTGTTTGTGACACTATAAGTGTTTGCTTCGTATTATATTTGATGTCTCTTTGCACTTCTACAGTTAAGAATAAAATTATGAAACTAATGTTATTATTTAGCTTACTTTATTTAGATTGTGGCGTCAAAGTTTCATCATGCTTTCTTTAATCGACTTTAGCCGCCATCTTGTTTTTTTTTTAGTGTCGGTCGGGTAGTATGGGCCATGTGAGTGAACCATACTTTTTTATTTTACGTAAAAATGCATAAGTTCAAAGAAAGCCTCAAGGCGAGTGTCAAGGAGAGTGGTCTTCGTATGCCATGAAGCTTGCAATTACTGGGGGGGGGGGGGGGGCCGGGGGGCAAGGCCTCGGCTCGAGAACTGGAGGGCTCCAAGCTCGAAACCCGATTCCATCGAAACTTCGGCGGCGCCTTTGTGCGCATGTTGCGCGCTAAATCAATGGTAGTGATAAAACGCTGTCTCGTTAGTGTGATGCGGAAGTTTGGAGGAGGACAGCTCAGGCGTCGTCCTTCAAAATTACGAGGTCCGTCCCATCCCTCGCTTTGCTTCAAAACAGGAAGTTAATAAAACTAAATTACTCTAACTGCAAATGCAAGTTTTTTGGAAAATAAGATGTCTGAAAGAATTGCATCCCACCTTACGGTGTTCCTAGAAGTACACTGCAAACCTAGAAGTACACTGCTTATTATAATTTGGCTACAGAATCAACATGTATACATTTGTAGGCAAAAAAATTATTCGTTTTTATTTTAAACCTTGTGTTCTTTCTTGCGGCCCATACTACCCGACATATTTAAATTTTTTGTAAAGTATCGACATAAAATTAATTGTCATACTTAATTTGCATAGCTTAGAAAAATTTGTTTTATATAATCAACATGAACAAAAGTGTTCCAAGAAAGGTTTTGATTAATTATAACGCATTCCAACAAATAATATAAATTTCATATTCAATTTTCAATAAGTGGCCCATACTACCTGCTGTTACCCTACGAGAAAGTAAATAACTTTAACATTTTCGATTCTTAGCTTTAATGCTTAGATCTTCCACTCATTTTTAGCGACCATTTTTTGAAAAATCTATGCACTTTGATTAAAGGAAATAATAATTTTCCGGAGAATTTGGGTTTCATTTATTCAACTCTCTATTTTAACTAGGTGATCAACGAATTCGCATCTGGATTCTTGAGTTAACTAACTGGTTTCTGGCGTGCCATTGCGTCGAATGATGACATATGTATTGACATCTAATATGATGGATGAACTTGCTGTCTACAAAAAGAAATAGCGGCTAACTTTGATCGATAGGTTTAATTTTTGGCGCCCTGCCATACACGAATAAGTTCTCAGAATTGCCGAAGAGTAGTATTGACCTTAGGCTAGAGCTCGTAAAGTCTGGATTAAGTTCTGTATTCAATAGAATACGAAAGTTTTTGTTTAATTAGTATAAAATTTACTTGGGGTTGCATCAAATTATTTAGTTTCGTTGTCAATTTTCAAAATTATTTATAAAAATAATTAAATTATTTTAAACGCTTTTATTTGACTTGACTGGTTTTGCTTTTTTGAAGTAATTTTGTAATCGATTTTTCACTCGCTTCTGGATGTGCTAGAGTTTTGAAATCCTCGATGACAATATATTATTTTAATATTTTCAGAACTTAATTATCAGTCAATCGGTTAATTTAATTAAATTTTGTTTCTTAAGAATGATGACACCTGGTAGTGAATTAAGAAAAATATTATTTCAGGAATTCACGATATTTCTAATAAAAAATTACAAATTAGAGGCTAAGAAGTGGAAAATAATTAAATTAAATTTCTACCTTTTAGTGCACTAATAAAAGTGTGTTTGTAAAAATTGTTTTTCTTTAATTTTTGGGAAACATTACAAGAAAGAAAAAAAAAAACTCGACAATAATCAAAAGCAGATGCCTCACTTGAAATTTATTGAATCCTGACTTTCAAATATTTAAGATTTTAATGTGTTTTTTATATCATTATTGGATTAACTTCTTGTTACTTGCTGAGATCATACTTGAATGAATCGACTGTGTTGGAGATTTGGCATTTAAAGATTTTGCTAATTTAGCATAAATATATCTAAAATTCTAATAGAATGTATATAGTTTATCTTCAGAAATAGATGATCAGTTTCGGTTTTTGTTTCTAAAGCATTTTTTATTCGATTTTGAAGTTCCAGGTAGTATTTAAAGAAATCTACTGATTAAATAGTAACTCAAAATTTAAAAAAATGAAAAATGCGGTTCATTAATTTTCCTTCAAAAATTGACGTTTGTGCCTTAGGTTGAATATGTTGTTGTATATTAGGTTTAGGTTGAATATTTAGCATGCATTGGGGCTATAAAAATATGTTGAATTTTAATGAATGAGTTTAAAAAGTACAAAAAGTATCCTAACAGAAACAAGTACTGAAACAAGAAGTGATCTCAAAGTGATTAACAGGGCTTTGTTAGGGAGAGAATTTTCTAATTTGAGTTCCTTCTGTATAATTGGATCGAATTATTATGAGCCATGTAAAAGTAACTTTTTCTACTACAAGAGGTCCAGTGCATATAAAATTCAGAAGAATGAATCGGGGTCAAAAGACGAGACACCGGAAATGGCGGCCAGCCACCAGACTACTCCAGTGCAAGTACATTTCATGCCTGAACAGATTTAACGCACACATTGCGTCCCATGAATATTTTATCAAAATTGTGCTTTTTAAAAAATCACGCCGATGGAATTTCGCATGCGTATTGTTTGAAAATACGTTTGTCTTGTCTACTGGAAAGTTATTTTTTCTTATTTATTACTGGACCAATCAGATTACAGATCGCAAAATATCATTAACCCCTTAAGGATTGTATTTTTTTTGCTATCTAATAAGATGACCCTGGTGTTTTGGAAAGGGGCTGTCGTTTTCATTCATCTAAGAAGGCATAGAATACTTGGAGATGCTTATGGATTCTATGTACTTTTTGTGTCAAATTATAAAGCTAATTAATGACGAAATTCTAGTTTATAAGCCTAAAAATGCGATAATTCGATACACGTCAATATGACGGGCGCGACGTTTAAGGTGTTAAATCAATTGAAAACAGCGCTTACTGATATTGGTCGCTGATATTCAAGCAACGAAGCTCAAAGCATTGCAATAATTGCTACGATGAAAAGAAAAACGCACCGAAAAAAAATTATTTGAAAAAATTTTATTATTCATGTTTTCTAAAAGAAAAACAGGAGGGGGGAGGATGCTTTACTTTTTAATTTAACTAGGATAATAGCAAGCCATATCTACTTTATATTACCTATAACTTGTAGAAACACTAATTACTGCTAAGTAACAAGGAAGCCACCATATGATTTGAACTGATATCAATTTTTCAAAGATAATATTTTTTACAATAAAAGACGATTTCATAATAATCCTGTGCAAATCCTTTTAAGAAATTTAAAGTGAAATTTACTTAATAATATTGATTAAGCACCGTTTGTCCACCCTTGCGAATATGCGTTTTTAATTTTTATCTTTAAGCTTTCACTTGTCTGTAATTTCTCAAAATATCTGAGATGGACGTCCTTATGGCACAGTTTAGGTTTCGGGAACGAAGGGTCTTTCCTGGTGTGGGGTGGAACTTGGAGAAAAGCTGCCAACTCAGGTGTTGTTCTCGTTATCTAACCACAGTTACAACTTACGATCTCCGTTCCAAAATAACCCTCGAGTAGCTTCTAAAAGGGACATTACTAAAGCTGAATGAAACTAAACAGGTTGGAAACGTGAATATGTACATCGGAATCAGATGAACCTAAGTCTCATTATAAGTTTATTTTTATGAAGTTTGTTTTTCAACCCGATGGCTAATATTTTGATTTCAATCTCATTAGCGTTTTTATGTTTGTGTTTGGTTTTCCTTTGTTTTTTAAAAAAAATAATGCTTATTAGATGGTACTGATCTCCTTTGTCTTTTGTTGGGAAATTTCAGGTTAAGAGAAGCTATTTTTGGCGTAATGCAAGCTTCTTATAGAAACATTTCCCAAATATTTTGAATCCATTTAGAATTTAGTCCTTAGCCCTTGACAAAGTGGAATAGAATGGATTCCTTTTTTGTTTAATTTGATTCTCTCAGAGCATTTTCCTTAGTTTTTTGCTTTCTTTGAATGATTTTGATTTCCATTGGGTTTTTTAGTTTGCAGCTGCAATTGCGCGCAACTTAAACATTGTCTAAATTTCAGTGTTTAAATTTTGTTGTTTCTGCTTAAAGTTTAAGTTAAAATGTTTTTAAATTTGTTTATTCTACTTTTTCTAGTTGATTGTTTTTAAGTCACATAATGCAGAGTTTTCAGGAGAGAGTAAAAACTGAAATCTGAAAATTTAATTGCAGCCTATGAGAAATTATACTCCTATAACCCTAGTAATTGTATAAGTAGAACTATTAACAGACTTACGTCGATATAGCTTGATTGAAAACCAGATTCCACATGCAAAACTGTAATAACCTAAATATCGTCATTTCTGGACTTAGGTTTATCTGGTTCTGATATCCGATGTGAAAAATATAATAAATTTAGTAATTTGACTCGTCCTTACGGACATACAAAGTTTGATTAATAGCAGTTCCAGATAACCTCTACTTCGAATCGAAGTTCAGTTCTAATTTAAATTATATGAAAAAGAAATGTTAGTAGGCGACGAGCTGGTGAACGATCGAAGGCAAGGCGCTCACCAAACCAAGCAGCTCAGCATATAACAAACTACTGGTTCCGATAAGTTCCATTTATCTAAATGAAAGTAGCTGTTTCTGTATGAAGGTTCACTATTTCATAAACTATCTTCTAATGTTAAGCAACGTTAATTACGAAAATGCGAAATTTTGCAATTATGTATGAAATGTATAATTTCTCGAGCAATTATTATGCTCAAGAAATTATGTGCATAATTGAAAAAACATAAACTTGATATAAATAATTGCAAAAACCTAAACAATGATATAAAAAATTGAAAATGGAACAGAGAATTGAAAAGCATAAATTTGCCATTTCTGTTTAGAACGAAATAAAAAACGACCGAATTCGTGTAGTATAAGGCAACTATACTGTAATGATATGCATTAAATTAAGCATTAAAATGAAATATAAAAAACAATTAAAAAGCATTCATTCTATACTTGGAGTTATCCTTATAATATATTCAAAATGACCAACAGATTATTACCATAATAATACATTACTTCACGGCCATAATCTTAATACTTGAAGAAGAACCCAATTAGCACACGCAATAGTTTAATTTTAGAATGAGTTCCAGCCCCGATATTTGATTAAATAATTATCCAAATATTAGACCAAAGCGAATTCTTAAAAAGAAAAAGTAATCATTTTTCATCGAAATCGTTATCGAGTGTCTTCCGACCTGACAACTAGAAAATGAATTCGATCAGCAGAAAAATCATAGAAGAACGAATATCGTCCAAACTTTTATTCTTTTTCATTCAGAATAGAAGCGCTTATGAATTATTAGCACGAACAGCTTCAGAAAGTTCATGATGGCTCATCATCTCGTGTTCGGATTGCGTGCCTGAATTAAAGAACGACTAATGACACGGAAGCATCTCGAAATAGAGCTAATAACACTCCAGTAATGAATGAAAGAATAGAAAATGCACCTCACTGAAGTCAACTATTTCGCGAATAAAGCTAATTTTTTTTTTATTTCAAGATTCAATGACTTATTTTAATCTTATTTGCTGATTCCATTTGTTAAAAAGTTCGGTGCTCGTAGAATCAATTCATGCTCACAAGATATACGTCAAAATGGATTCGTAAGTTTAGTTTTGGAACTCACTGCTTGCCTTTCAGGTGTTGAAAGGACGTGACTTCACAGGCTAAATTAACGCCTTAACACTTACATTTTCATTGCTATCTAATAAGATAACCTCTTCTGTTTTGGAAAGGGGTTGTCGTTTTCATCACCTAAGAAGGCATAGAATAGGGGAGAATGGGATAAAACCGGGTAGTGGGGTAAAACTGGGTACTTTTGATTCTGGCAATATTAATTCTTCGTTCTAGTGGACAGACACTGAATTACATTCTACTAGTCAAGAAAAAGGAACAGTCATAGTGGCGTGTCGCAGCTGTTGAATTCACTGCTTCTGTGAAGATTTATTTGTTTTAAGACGTCAACTCTCTAATGTTCGTTTGATTTTGAACGTCCTTACTTCAAAATCATTACATTTAAAAAAAACATTTTTAGTCCAGCTTCTTATACGTTTACCAAGGATATATAACCTATCAAACAATAAGGATTTATTCCAATAATTGCGCTGTTCTATTGCGTTTTCTATAACCTCTACAATCGGGGTAAAACCGGGTACTCCTGGTGGCGTAAGCCCGGGTACTCCAAGTGGAGTAATATCGGGTACTCCAAGCGGAATAAGATCGGGTACTCCAAGTGACGTAAGACCGGGGCAGTCAGTATTGATGATTCTTCCGCTGAAGAAGATAAAAACACACCAGACGTTGATTGTTTACATTTTACTGTTGAATTGTCTAATTTAAATAAAGAAGAATGGTTAATCTAATGTAAACACTGTCTTAGCTGTTCCCACGAAATCTGCAGTGGTGCGGATGAAGAAGACAACTGCTTTACATGTGAATTTTGTAACTAATATTCTGACATTGTCATATAAATAAAAACGATTGCAATTTTTCCGCGGAAAATCGAGTTTTCCGAATTTTCCATAACGTTAACATGTGTTGTTTGACTTTTTTATATAAAAATCATTGCTAAAAAGTAATGAAACTGTGATTTCTCTGGAAAGATATATTGTACTCCGATAACAATGAATATTTTAATAACGTTTGACAGGCTCTCTGTCGAATATCTTAGCTTCAGCAGTAATATGAACCTTAGCTACCCGTTTTTACCCCACTTTCCGCTACTTGAGATGTTTATGGATTCTACGTCATTTTTGCGTCAAATTAGAAAGCTAATTATTGATTAAATTTTAGTTTCTAAGCCTAAAAATGCGATAATTCGATGCACGTACGACAAACGATGAAGACGGTTAAGGGATTAACACATTGGGTCTTTCATTTTAATGTGTTGAAGTCAACTATTGTTGACACTCTCTGCGTTTTTGACTAAGACTTCTGTTGTTAAACCATGAATTTATTTTTTTGTTATTTTTATATTTTGCAGTACTTGAGTATATTACAATTTTGAGAATAAGCTAGGCTATTTTTAAAAATTACTTTATTCTGGGCTAAGCTATTTTATTTTTACGCAATGAGCTTACTTTAAACTGTTTTGCGATTGTTTAATAAAAGTTAGACTAGTTTATTTTTTAATCCTATTTTGATGTTTTGTTGAGTTGCCTCAAAGTCAATTGTCTTTAAAATAAAGATTAACCGTTTTATTTCAAAATATAGATGGCTTATTTTTTAAAATCTAATTTACTTATTTTATTTCTTTAAAAAAGTCCTTAGTGTTTCATTTCTTAATCATATTTGCTCTGTCGTTGCTTTGCACCAAAATAAACTATTTTGTGAATAAAGTTTGACTCGTTTTATTCTAATAAAATGACTCATTTCAATCTGATTCAGTAATTCTATTTGTTATGAAGTTTGGTGTACTTAATTTTTAAAGGTAATTTTGGATCCGAGTTACGTTAATTTGAAATAAGTTATTCTTGGAATAAAGTTAAATTCGTTTTATAAGAAATTACCTCATTTAATAAGAATTAATAAGAATATCCAAAACATAAACTCCTTTAATACAAGTTTCATCCTCTTTTTAAGTTTAAATAATTTTACTTCTCAATTAGGTTTGGTTTTCTTTTTTCTGCTCCGAAATGTTAACATTATTTTATAGAAGAAAATGGAAATTAAAATTATTTTCAAAATTTTGTATTTTAGTAAGAATTAGTTGAAAGACAAAATTATACTGGATATTCATTAGGATAAAAGTACCAACTATCTTAGAATATTTGCTTTACTGTATCTTTATATTTTTTAAAAAATAAAGAAGCAATTTTACTTTATTAAGACGAAATTACGTTTCTTCAAAACAAAATTTATCTCTAGATAGATACCAAACAAACTAATAAAATACAGCATCAATTTTTGATTTTAATTTCGGCTTTTCTTTTCCCGTTCCAAAAAATTACCATTGCAATAAAGAATAAGCCGGGAGCCATTTTAATTTTTATTGTTCTCAAAAATAGCATTTTAATGGAAAATAGTACCATTTCATCGTCATGTGACATATTCAAATATACCGCGCCAGTTTAATTCAGGAAACAATTACACATGCTATCTTGCAAGAAGAAAAAAAGATGTCACAGCCTAAAGTAAGACAGTGTTAATTTATAGACTAATTATATGTTTGTGACATCACATAAACTGATACGATTAGTTAAACGTTAATTCCATAGTTTAGATATTTAACCCTCTGACTGTATAATATTTTAAAATCACTATTTAGATGCAACGTTTGCAAACTTGATCAAATGCTGTTAAGACAAGCGAGTTGTTATTTATAAGCAAAGCTTTATTAGTATAATACACTATATGCCCGAAAGTATCCGGACACTTGCAGATTTTCACATTTTTTAGAATTTATCCGGAATGGTTTAACCGACTACCATTAAACTTCGGACATGTAAAGAATAGACAATAACTCACATTTTACATTGAAGATTCGGTCCTGAGGGCAATTAGGGGACCGTCTACAAACTGATGAAGACAAAAAGGTTTTTGGACCACCCCGCTTCACAGAATACAGATAACAAGATGAAACTTTCAGAAATGGTAATGTTTAATGTGCATAATATTTACAGGAATTTGTGTAAACTCAGCTCAAATATTTGGGAAGATATAAAGGATTTCTTAAAAAATCTCAAATTTTTCCACCTGTTTTTTGCTTATAACATGCAGAGTTTTCTGTTATATTATACGAAACTTACAGAAAAGATGACAATATGTTAGAGAAGCATTTGTGTAAAACTTTGGAAAAGAATTGTTGAATATTACAGGAATTATGAGCATTTTTAGTAAATAATGTTTTACTGCGCATGCGCGAAACATAGCGTAATTTTTCTTTCACAGATTTAAAGCCAGATATATAGGGCAACTTATACAACAATATTCAGTTCAATATCAATAGTGTTCAGAAAGATATCGGCATTACAACGAGCAGAATTTTAGCTCCTGTCGAAGAGAAGCTAAAAGATGAGGGGTTGTTCACAAATTAATATTTTTTAAACTTCTATCTTTAAATAGTTATATTGAATTGTATAGTGGTTAGAATTTGCTGAATACCCATGAAGACTTATCAATTGCGTGCATAACTTAAATTCCAGCTAATTAGGCACTATATATAACAAAAATTTTATTACTTTAATTATATTATTTACAGGATTATTAACAAATTACATATTACAATTTTACGGCCAAACGATATTTTTAAATATATTTATTTTATGGCGAAACGATTTTTTATCTAATTAATTTCTTTTCTTAAAATATTTTAATAATTCTACATATATATTTTTTTATTCGTTACGAATATTAGATGTGTTTATGGGTATTCAACAAATTCTCACCACTATACAATTCAATATAACTATTTAAAGATATAAGTTTAAAAAATATTAATTTGTGTTCAACCCCTCATCTTTTAGCTTCTCTTCGACTGGAGCTAAAATTCTGCTCGTTGTAATACCGATATCTTTCTGAATACTATTGATATTGAACTGAATATTGTTATATAAGTTGCCCTATATATCTGGCTTTAAAGTTGTGAAAGAAAAATTACGCTATGTTTCACCCATGCGCAGTAAAACATTATTTACTAAAAATGCTCATAATTCCTGTAATATTCAACAATTCTTTTCCAAAGTTTTACACAAATGCTTCTCTAACACATTGTCATCTTTTCTGTAAGTTTCGTATAATATAACAGAAAACTCTGCATGTTATAAGCAAAAAACAGGTGGAAAAATTTGAGATTTTTTAAGAAAACCTTCATATCTTCTCAAATATTTGAGCTGAGTTTACACAAATTCCTGTAAATATTATGCACATTAAACATTACCATTTCTGAAAGTTTCATCTTGTTATCTGTAGTCTGTGAAGCGGGGTGGGCCAAAAACCTTTTTGTCTTCATCAGTTTGTAGACGGTCCCCTAATTGCCCTCAGGACCGAATCTTCAATGTAAAATGTGAGTTAATGTCTATTCTTTATATGTCCGAAGTTTAATGGTAGTCGGTTAAACCATTCCGGATAAATTCTAAAAAATGTGAAAATCTGCAAGTGTCCGGATACTTTTGGGCATATAGTGTATGATCCAACGCTATAAATGTACTAAGTAAACACATTAACGTGCTAAAATCGCAAGATGCAGCAGAAAATAGACTTGCTTCCAACCCGCGGAAATCGCGGGATACGCAGTCAGAAAGTTAAAATGGCTAGAGGTAGCAGTAGGATTCTGATAGTAGCTCCTTTCATTTTTAAAATATATAAGTCATGTAATTTTCCTTTTATAAGAAGAGATTTGAAATTATTTTTTTATAAATTAATAAATCATTTTCTTTTTTAATTATTCCAAGAATAAATACGAACGAATGGCTTCGGATTTCACTAAAATGATTTTGTAAATATCTGCTAATACTTTGTCTTTGAATTCTTTCGCCAGTGAAATCGTATCCAACTGAAAGTATTACTATTGTTATATTTATGTATTTTGCTATATTTCTGAATCCTTTGTTTGTTACGTAGCATAAGTCTATCATAGTTTCAAGAAAGAAGAAATATTGTGTTTCATATTGACTATGTTCACAGAATATTGAATTATTACTTATTTATTTATTCACTTTTCCAATTTTAAGAATAAGCAAATTTTACGCGCATTTTGCGCCGTTTTTTCTAGATTAGTAGAGAATTTGTTTGGTTCGTTACGTTATTCGCTACTGGATACACGTTTGATACAAATAAAAAAAAATTGAACTTAAAGATGATAGTATATCATACCGTCAGGTAATTTACTGTGAGAAATGGAAACTCATGTTCTCGAACATGCAGTGCACCTTGTTTAAAATTATGCATCGATATTCAATGCAGACACACCGGAATATAAATTTCATTCTATTCGAACTGAAAATGTTTTCAAAATTAAAGCATGCCACCTTAAATATTTATATCTTATAACTTGTCAAAATTACTATCCTGACGGGCTTATGTAAAATGACATGTTTGAATAAACAAAATAAGGTTTAAATACAATTGTATTTTAGATTTATCTCTCTCTCTCTCTCTTCTAAACTGTATCTCAGATTTCGGGGTTTTTTCAGTGTCAGGTTTTTTTATTTCTATTTTTTCCTACTATTCTTGTTCTACTTATATTCTACTATTTGTTTACTATTTATTACTTTATCAATTTTTGCTTATTCTTATGTATGTTTATTTTTATTTTGAATATTTGTATTTATTTATTATGTATTTTGTAATTATTTATTATGTTTGTTGTCAGTATTTATATTGACATTTTTATTTTATATTGTATTACTTATATTGTTTTGCATTGTATTATCTAATTTTTTGTTCTGCATTGTATTGCACTAATATTTGTATTGGCAGTTTTTTACCCGCCGACTCGTGACATGCTTTACACCCTTTGAGTAAGTAGGGTCGGCGTGGGCAATGAAAAAAACAGTTAAATATGTTTGTTAGATTAACGTCCCGCTTTGAGACTGTACTATTAGCTGTTGGAAACAGACCTTGTGATTTTTGGGCTATCCTCGTACAGTAAAACTTCTTTAAAGTGGGGCATTCACGGCTGCTCCACAATGGGATTTTTGGAACACGGAAAGGAAAAACCGATGGAAATTAGCATAGCGAAACGGAAGGGTCGGAATTCAGAATAGTTTGAAGTCTGATTGGAATGGCCGGCGCGCTTTTTGAGGACCTCGATGCGAGGCTAGCGGGAAAACAATAGTTCTACTTAGATTCGAACCTCGCGTCGAGGCTAGAAATGAAACTCGAAATCTCCCATGTTGGGGAAGAGGAATATGGGTGGGAAAAATTCTGCGACTTTGAGCCTTGTCTCAAAAAAAACTTTGGAACATCCGTGAATGCTTTAACTGATTTTTCGACTAAAATGAGTGGAACGAAAACCGCTCTTAGGAAAAATAGCATACCTTATCCTTCTCGGGAATACCTTCAAATTATTCTGAATTCTAACCCTTCCATTCCGCTATGTTAATTTTCATCGGTGTTTCACCCTGACGAAAGGTTTTTCCTCTCCGTGTTCCAAAAATTCCAGATTGGAAGAGTGGTGAATGCCCCGCTTTACTCGCCCATCCCCGGTCACTCCTCAACGACCACTTGTATTTGGCACGGAAGTTTTGGCTCATTAACATAATGTTAAAATAATCCACCGCTAGGAACGGCCACTCGAGCTCCTCTGAGTGGCAGTTCACTGAAATTCAATGAAAGCCATTCCTTTTGTCTCTCTGATATTGAACCTTTATTAAGATAAAGATAAGGAAGAAAGGGCAAGAATTTCATACATCCAGCAACAACACCAGAAATCAAATCAAAATTAATCATTCATTTCCCAGTGTGGAAAGGAAAGTGAGCTTTGGACTCTATAGCGGTTGGGCTACTTTTCAGGAACTGATTCGAACTTTGACAAATAAGCTGATGATGTGGGTTGCTACCATTAGAAAATGGAACTTTCAGCTCAACAGATTTTAGAGATCAATAAATGATATTATTGCCCATGCCTCGACAATTACCGACGAATCAATTAGAAGCTTACTTTTCCAGGTAGAAAGCAAAAATAAAAATTTACATCCGAAAAAGCTAAAAGATCGAAGCAAACCTAAATTCTATCTCTTTTTAAAAGAAATTTTCGAATAAAGTACTTCTTTCTTTAAGCGATTCTTAAATTACACTTTGTCTGGAACGACGAATAACGAATTAAGACTTGTTTAAATACATATTTTGTACTTCAAAACACGAAAGCCCTTTAGAACGGCCACTTTTCCTTAAAACCGAGGGTGGTCGCTGCAGAAAGGCTTCATTCTAATACAAAATCATCTGCATTCACATCCAATTCTCTGGTCGTCCACGCTATAACTCTTTAAACAAACGGCTATCTGGGTATGGCATTTTTGCATAAAAATGATATGATAATGGTATTTAGAAAATATGTTATTTTTATTAATTGTTGAAACCTTTTAGTTAATGTATAAAATGAAAAAAAGTGAACTTTAGAGAACTGAAAGTCATTAACTTTTGCACTATTTTCTGTAACAGACATTTCATATGCAACGATTAGACTGCATACTTTGTATTACTACTTTTAATTCTTATACAAATTCACACCATGATTATTTTTGCATGCCATTCTTTTCCGTAACAAAATCAATTTACATATAAATAAATGTATTGGTTTTGGCAGCATATGCTTACTTTTTTCAAAAACAGAAATACAAAATCGATTATAGAAAAAGTAAGGTATGCAACAGAACGGGGAACCTCGCTTGCGTGACAAACATCTTTCTTTTTCCAGCCATGTCAAACAAAGTAAAAAGATGAACGATATGATTTTTAGTCCTCTTAATGGGCAGAAGAAATGTTCACGGCACATATTTTTTCCCACAAACTTTAAGCAATGGCCATCGATACTCGTGCGCTTGTCATTACTGTATCGTGCAGAAGTTTATTATTTTTTCCCCTTAGTGACGGCCAGTGAAAAATATTAAATTAAATAATGAAAATTGCCTCCATCGTCATTGATCAATAAATTATAATCTAACAAAATATGTAAGCGTTATTAATAACTTTGAAAATCATTCATATTTTAAGGAATAGTAAACTTAGAAAGAAGTCTTTCATAACTGAGTATGTATCAGTAAATTCTGAGTCGGATAGTGACCAAAAAAATGTAAACTTGAAGAAGTTTATTATTTTTTCCTCTTAGTGACGCCCAGTGAAAAATATCGAATTAAATAATGAAAATTACCTCCAATCGTCATTGATCAATAAATTATAATCTAACAAAATATGTAAGCGTTATTAATAACTTTGAAAATCATTCATATTTTAAGGAATGACGAACTTAGAAAGAAGTCTTTCATAACTGAGTATGGATCGGTAAATTCTGAGTCGGATGGTGACCAAAAAAGTAAACTTGAAGAAGTTTATTATTTTTTCCTCTTAGTGACGCCCAGTGAAAAATTCCAAATTAAATAATGAAAATTGCCTCCAATCGTCATTGTTCAATAAATTATAATCTAACAAAATATGTAAGCTTTATTAATAACTTTGAAAATAACTTACTTGGAAATTAACTAACTTAATTAACTTAGTTTGGATCGATAAATTCTGATTCGGATAGAGACCAAAGAAAATGTGAACTTAAAATTTATTGAATAAGGCTTGGTTTAATCAGTTATATTGCTATTGTTGTGAGCTGTTGAAAACATACTTTCTGTTATTTTTGCATTTCAGTTTCCTTAGAATCCTTGTTTTTGTGAAGAATATGTTTCATCGTATATTCCTTTCTTGGTCTTTTGTCGATAATGGTGTTTTCATCTTTTATCATCAAGATTTTTTTTTTCTCTTGTCGGAGAACCTATACATCTGCAAAGACATGGACAAATAATATTGAAACTTTCAAAATTCATTACTATTTTCTGTTACATTATTTTTATACTTTTGGCCAGATCCAAACTCCATACAACAACAAATATTATTCGGAATGTTATAGAAGAAGTGGAAGATTATTTTTTAGTTTATCACATTCGATTTTTACATTGCTGACGTGACAGCGACCTTAAGTCATCGTAATGGATAGTTGACTAAGATTGTAATATTTTTCAATTTTGGCTTATGTAAGCTTAAACTGTTTTAAATGATGCTGAAAATGTTTTATAACACAAGTTGTGGCGACTTAGCGTTATGACGTCAGTGGCAAGATAAAGTTGACCTCGGAACTGCTATAAAAACAGGCGGAAAGGATCTATTGACGTATTAGAACTTTTTCACTTACTCACTTTTAATTTGTTTAATTTTAGTTTAGTACTAGCCGCCTTCAGCGACCAGCTTGTTCGCCGGGAATATGATTTCAATTCAATCTTGCATAATTTTATATTCATGGTTCTCTTAACAACGTAATTTTAAACTTCAGATTGTGGTAAATATTTAACTCATGTTCTATTAGTGACCTTGGACATGTTCTGTTCATTGACTATATAAATGTCCTTAATGGAGTCAAATAACTGGCCATGTCCGGTAACCCATAATTCCACATTGTCAATATATTCACTTTCTTAATCCTCTTGTAAAATATGCATTTGATTTCAACATTAAAATGACGCAGCAAATTTTATAGACAGCGGCGTGTTGCCTGGATTAAAGCATGTTGAAAAAAAGAATAAAAACATATCAATCATAACATTTCAGCTTATGTTTCTTAATATAAGCAAAGTAATATCTCCGAGAGCTTTGTTTATAGATTTCACAAAAATTTTGATGCATTAAAATATGAAAGCAAAATGTATTACGATATTATCCCAGATTACAACAATGAAACAGAAATACGCAATTAAATATTTGTTTGAACAATGAAAACGGTTTGAGTTGAGTTGCAACAATGAAAAGTATTGTTATAAATTATGCCAAAAAATTTTGAAAAATTTATTAAAATTCTAGAAAACATTGTACGGCAAGTTATTTGATACTATTAAAAAGGTACATTTTTGCACTTTTAAATTATGTAAACATGATTTTTGTGCTGTAATATTTTTGGAAGTTATTAAGAACAAACGCCAAAATTTCGCTTAATTTTTAATTTATTAAAATTCTGATTAAAATGAAAAAAAAAAAACGGCTCAGGGTTGCACATTCCCACCCTCCAAAATATGTTTGTGCCAAATTTCGGAACTTTAGGTCTATCAGTATGCCCTGTAGAGCGTCAACAGACAAACAGACATTTACATATTCTCCTTTATTATTAGTAGAGATTTACAGCTCGTCTTGCAGTTCAATTTTTTCATCTATTTTTAGCTGAAGTTTTAATATTGTTTCCTTATCAAATTAATAACAATTGAAATGTGAATCCTTTCTTGCCAGCTTGAAAACTACACATTCTGATCGAAACGGAATATCGGGGTGGGAGTGGAGGGTTGTATCTGAAATTTGAATGAATGTCAAGTTGCTGAGCAGCTACAAAATTTTCACACATTAGATGAATAAAATTTTCATATCCTTATTTTTTAAAATTCTTTCTCTTTGTCAGAAGACTAAAAAGAGAATTTTCGGCTAGAAGTCTTGGTTTCAAAATCCGGAATAAAAGTAAAGCTTATTTTTTAGAAAAATATTCCCTTTATATCGTTTTAAAAATATAGGTAGTTGAAATTCTAGATTTTCTCCTGACAAAGCTTGATATATTAACCAGTGTTAAATAAACTAGTTCACAACTAGTTAAATAAAATTGCATTTGACACAATTTATGTTATTTTCTGTTTAAAAATTTATCCAATTAAAAATGTTTATCTACTTCGGTTTATATTCTAGAGAAGATTTAAGAACAGTTTTTAAACGTTATTTAATTATTAACTTAAATCCTCTCTTATTAACTTAAAAATTGATGTTTATCAAGAACAAGTTGCAGGCAGACTTTGATACATTTAAAGATGATTAAGTAATTGTAATAAATTATCTTCTATGAGAATTTTATGAAGAAAATAAAATAACTAATATGTATAGTAGCTATATTTTTAATAGAGAATAAAATATTTCATACATATTTAAGCACAATTAACTGCTAGATTAGTTCTGAGATACGACTCATGTTAAGTCTGAAAAAACACGCTGAAAGTTAAGATTTCACGAATAGTGTCAGAAATACCAAGAAGTACAGTATTTTCGAAGAAATCGAAATTACAGTAAACGCGTCATTCTAAGAGTTTTAGAAAAACTCAGCTAAAGCATTTTTTTACCGTGAAATTTATAAAGGCTATGATCATTAGCAAAAGTCTTCGCGCAGAACGCGTGAATATTTTTTAAACCTAATTCTATAAGTGGAAAGAGGTCTATAATTTTATAATTTACATCAAAGATAAATGATAAAATTCTGTTTTGAATCCTTAAGTTCATGGTATTTAAAAATTTCATTGAAAAAGTTCTCAGATTTAGAGAGCTATGTTAGAAAATTGTTAGAAACGTTGAAGCGACGTAAGGCCTGTATTGGAACGAGCATCGTAATTTTGTTCTATGGTCAGATGACGAGGGCGACACCTGATACGGCATCCTAGTATCCAAACTTCCATCCTACACCAGGGTTTAGTTCAAGATAATTTGCATTAATGTTTTCTTTTTTTAAACTTTTATTGTTCTGCAGTAAATTGTACTTTTTTATGCTTATGTGTTGACGTATTCTTACAAAAAACAATATTCATTGTTTTTTGTACGAATCTTTTGTTAATGCGTTTCCATATTTTTTTTCATTGTTTATTGAATTTTCTTTTGAAAAACTGTCTTTTAGGTATTTATTTTTATTCTGTATTTATTGTGTTCTATTACGTTATGCATATTTATTATTATTTATATTTTGACTTTTTGTAATTAACAGCTATTTCCTTTCAGTTTTGGAAAGGTTTTGATTTTTTTTCTTGAAGTAACGTGAACTTTTGCCGGAGTTTTTTCTCTTTTTCTTTCTTTTCTTTTGTTTTGCATTTTTTTCTTAGTTTGTGTGTTCTTGTGGTTGTTGTTAGCTATTTTCTCTCTCTTTCTTTCTCTTGTTTTGTGTTTTTTAGTAACTGTTTATCTGTTACTTTTTCTTATCGTTTTGCATTTTAATTATAATTTATCTAACCATTGTATTCTTTATGTAAAATTTGTTCTTACCTCCAGATTGCGTAGGCTGTATTATAATGTAAACTTTTTTTATTTTGATCAATAAATACAACTCCGTAGACTTGTACTTGCTTAACACCATAGGGTAAGAAGCCAATATGAGTACAGTAAAACATCAATTATCCGGGTCTCTATCAACCGAGGATTCTGTTAACTAAGAAAAATCGAACTATGCTTTCAATTTTTTTTAATAACGTCAACGAATTTTTCACGAAAGCGTATCAAGGTTGAAACTGAAGCCCGTTTACACGATGCGAAGGCATCTAAAAGTTCGTTATAGGGAGGTGAACTTTTATAACTCAAGGACTTATTTGGAGGAGATAATAAAAACAATTCCATTCTTAAACACTTCAATAATGATGTGAGGAAATTTCATGCATTTTCATGAAAAAAATGACACTGTAAATGGTCGGAACGTTTGTGTTGTTGAGCAGGGGAAAATATTCCTTTGAGAACATTCTTAAACAATCATTGAGAAAATGGAAAGGTAACAGCGAAAATCAGCAGTAACATTCTCGAATTCTCTTATCCAAGCTGTGTCAAAAATGCATGTAAGAAGTTTGATAACTAATGAAAGAGTATGTTGAAATGTTAATACTTGATAGTACTTGCGCACTTACTTTTATAATTTCAAATAAATAATTTTGGGAAACCTTGCCAAAATAAAAGCGATTTAAAATTTAGTCTCTATCAATCTGGTTTTCGATTATCCACGGTGATTATGGTCACTGTCAGATGGGATAACAGTAACTGTACTGTACTGGCAGTTTAAAAAATATCAATTCAGCAAAATCCCTCGTCATTTTGTTTCTCTTAGAGAAGAAAAAAAACAGCTATTACAATGCCTATATCTTTCCGAATCTTAAGTGCAGCGAACTGGAATTTTTATATAAGCTGCCCTATGTATTTGGCTTGAGTACGAAGTTCAGTAATTAAGAAAAAGAAACATCAAGAAAGTCTTTCTAGTGATACCATGGACTTTTCTACCGATAGAGACTCTTCTAGCGATACTATGGATACTTCTGATATTATTTCAGTTTCCTTGTTTTAGTTATTTAATTTATTTCAAATTTTTTTTCTTTTTCTTTATGTTGCTAAATTGTTTTCTTAATATTTTTCTGGTATGCTTCCACTTCATGTCAATCTAAGACGATTACAAAAAATCATTATGATTCTAGATACGGGGACATGAAGTGGTGTTATATATATATTTGTCTTCAAAATTGTAAAAGAAAAATGACGCTACTTTTAGCACATGCGCAGTAAAAAGTTATTTACTACAAAACCTCATATTTTCTCCAACGTTCGAGATATTTACTTCAAATTTTAAGATAATGCTTTTCGATTACATTTTATAGTATTCTATAAGTTGCGCTCGATTTGGTTGAAATCTCTACATCTTATAAGCAAAAAACATGAGGAAAAATTTGTAATTTTTTAAAGAAACCTTTATACCTTCTCGAATATTTGTGCTATTTTTACGAAAATATATGCAAATATTGTGCACATCAAACAAAACCATTGCTCAAAGTTTCAACTCATTACCAGTTTTCTGTGAAACAGGATGAGTCGAAATCACTTTTCGTCTTCATCCCTTTCTGGTCGCCATTCTAAATGCCCTCGCGACTAGCTTTTCACTGTAAAATGTGAGCTTCGTCTACTGTATGTCTCACGACTCTCCACAACTGATTGCGAACCATTGTATTCATATTAACTCCAAATTTTTCTTTTTCTTCATATTGTTGCTTAACTTTCGGACATGAGTGTACAACAAAGCACAAAACGTTCTATAATTTGATACCATGCAAGAAAGTCAAGAGGAGAACACGCTGGTTTTATTTAATCTCATATTGCATTTTCCTTATTGAGTAACATTTTCCTAGATATTTCCTATATTTCGCGAATTTTAGACCCAAAATTCAAGCTAATTCTTGAAAAAGGCTTTTTCAAGAAGATTTTGGCTGAGCATTTCTGTTTTATTTTACCTTCTTTTTTTACCATATCTCTTATATTTTCTACACTTAATGATATATTATAGTTTTCATCTTAAAATGAGGACTTGAAAACGGAATTACATTTTTCTGATGTGCATCGAGTTCCTTAAGATAGTTTTTATACTTAGTTTTTTACTCACTTTAAACTTTAAGACATTCAAATCTATGAATACAGGATGACGGGTTAATAGTTTATTTATATTATGTGACAGTACTAAAGGAATCAAATTTGTTTTTAGACATCTACTTGAATATTGACTACTTGACATCCAAGCAACTACTTTAATTGTTGAAAACTCCATATACTTGGATTGCCTTTTTTCAATAGTTTTGATAGCAACAGAGTTCATTTACATGTTAATATCTAAATGTTTAAACTTACCTTTTGCTCTTAGTATCTATAGTATTTTCAATTTTTTAGATTTTATCTTAGGTTTGGTTACTTTGTTTAATTAATGAATTTTTTAGTTTATGAATTGCATTTTGATATGTCTTCTTTGTTTTTGTACGTTCATATATAACAAGTTATATCTTGGTTTATATTAATATATATATTGCTTTTTTAATGATCTGTTAATATTCCCTATTTATGAAAATGGGAAAAAGAATCCAAGATTTTGATGATAATAATTAAAAAAAATAAACTGTAAAAACTCCACTGAATAATTTAAAATTTTTAGCCATCTTAATACGACTGCTTAACTTTTCTTCAGCTAAATGTGATTTCTTAAGCGATGATGTCTTCAAATTTTTCGGTTGAATTTTTTAAAATACTTACGTTGTGATGCGCTTTTTATTTCTAACTCAAAATTACTGATGCGAAATAGCGTCTGGTTTAACTTTTAATTACAATAATATTAATATTTAGTTAAGGCTGTATAAATAAACTACATTTTTCAAAAAATAATAAAAGATCGAAAAAGGAAAATTACAAATGAATAAGACAGATGTTTAAAGTATATAATATATATTTTAATATTATCATAAGATTTTTTTTATCTATATATTGGAATTGTTTATTTAATTTTTTAGCTATCTCATTTGCAGATAATTTAAATTTTATTTTAGAAATCTGATAATCTTAATTTTGTAACGATGTGTAAATAAATTTTTAGAAGTCACTCACAAGGATACATTTGGATGAAAAAAAAGCTCAATCATTTTTCTACATTAGAGGTTCCCAACCTGTGGTGCGCGTACCCCTGGGGGTACGCGAAATCAAAATTCTTAATGGTGGAAACAAGAAAACATAAGGGATTTAAAAAGTTAGAGAATTTTGTTTCTCCAAGTGAATACTTTCTATTTATTAATTATACCACTTAAATAGCTGATTACTACGAAGTGTAATTTTTAGTTATCCTTATAAATTAAAATGAAATAATTACAATGCTGGTTTCATTTGCTTTGGCGACGAACTAATGCTAATGTAAAAATGGAATATATAAAAAATGTAAAATCCAAATTAAGTTCTGCAAATCTTATTAATTCGAGTCATTCCTCTTTTAAGCTTACATTATTGATAAAAACTTCTTTGCATAGACGGATGGTTGGGGGGATAGGATATTATAGTAGGGGGTACGCGAAAACAAAAAGAATAATCAAGGGGTAAACGAGGAAAAAAAATTTGGGAACCCCTGTTCGACATAACCATAAACTATCAAAATTACTTACACTTGGGTACGCGAAGGAAAAAAAGTTGGGAACCCCTGTTTTGCATAACCATAAACTTTTGAAATTACTTACACTTATCCTGGATTTATCTTGACCGGATCTGGAGTTTTGTCCATTTCCATTTCCCACATATCCTTAACTGCTGACCAAAATGCACCTCGAAGAACATGAATACATTTTCACGACACTGGAATTTAAACACACTTTCATGCTGCCTTTGAAAATGCAAATTCACTGGATGAAACTTTCCAACTCAAAATCTCTGAAACTCCCTTTTGCGCTGGACGCGTGACAGTTGTGCTGACAAGTCATGCCACTCTACGGGACTCTACAGGTTCTACAGATGGGGAAAAATCTAGCTTGAATTCACTAGCCTTCAATTACAGATTTTTCCCTCCCCAATTCTAACCTGTCGTTTGTTAGAGAACTGTTGTGTGTGTTTGAATGTTACCATAGCAACAGCGATTGCGCACTAACTATGGGAATCAATAGAGAAAAAAAAATAACCTGCATAACTTTTATCCCTATCATTCACGTGGGTATTAGAAAATTCAAAAGAAAATAAGGCTAATGTATGGAAAGTAATTTTTTTCCCCTGATGGATATGCATTTGGTCAAAGTTGTTTTTTTCCCTGTAGTTGTTGGGCTTTTGCAGGCCATTAGTAAATTTCCTTGTACGTGTTGCGTATTTTCAAGATGTATGAGCCAGAAATTTGGTAAAAATTAGTTTGAATAAATGAAAAAAGAATGGTAATCATGGATAGAACACAGAAATACGTCGTTTGACTTTCTAGGCAAAAGAAGAAAAAAAATCAGCTACTGAATTTTAAGTCACTATCTTTGAATTACAACCCTGTAAAAGACTTTAAAATGTTTGATTTGTTCAAAAAAAATTAAATAAAAATGCTTTTGTTCAAGCAACATGAGACAAAAAAAACTTGTTAGTAAAAACTAGTTAGAATAAATGAAAAAAGTACGGTATTCATAGATAGAACACTGAAAGACGTCCTTTGACTTTTTTAGGCAATGGAAACAATCTACTGCTGAATTTTAACTCACACTTTTCGAATTACTACCCTTAAAGGACTTTAAAATGTTTGATTTTGTTTTGAACTATTTGAACAACATTTTAGATATTTGCATGTAACTAAAGTTGTATTAAATAAATTGAAGAACAAAAAGCACACATATATATCTGGAAATTGAAACAACAGCCAACTAGTATACTTTGCGCAACAGGTACATAAGCTCTATTTACTTTTATTTCTAGCTTCTTATACATTTAATATCGTTAAATGCTTTGATATGCGTTGCTGAATGTTAGTAAAATTACATTTTAAAAAATCATTGTAAAAACATTTATTAAAATGTAATTTTAAAATATTTCTTTACTCATGCATAAACTTTTTATATATAACTCTAATTGCCAAAAAATACAAAAGTTTTGTATTCTTTATTGAAAGTTTACATTTATCAAATGTTTTTCTAAATGATTTTATAACATTCGATAATAAAACCTGCGAAAAAAACCACTATTGCCATGTGATGTATCCTAAATAACGTATTGCAGCAATGTGTAAAGTTTTTACATTTCTTTTTCAAGTTTTAAACCTACACATGAAACTCATACAGAATTAAAAAGAAATTGAATATCAAATTTAAAATGTTTTGAGATTGTTTTTATACACATATTCTAAATGTTTAAGACGTAAAAAGTCCTTGTAGTTCTAGCATATAAAAACTACGAACCATATTAAGAAAATTTTATTCAAGAAATTTAGCATTTTAATATTCTACCGGAGCTCAGTAATAAAAATCATTGCTTATTTGGTTGATATTTAGACGGTGTGAAAAATTTTAGATACCAGCTTAATTTTTGCGAATGCGAATTCTTTAGTACCTTTAATTCAAGACTAAACGGGAACGCGAATTAAATCAAAAAGTTTTTGTTCAAATAAAATTATTTTATACTTAAAGGAAAAAGTATTTTCCCAATTAATTAATTTCTTACTAAATCAATCATCGTAGCTATTGTTGCATTTCATTATTTAAATTTTTAAACATTTATAAAATAATTAATAAAAGATTCTAAAAGTCAGCAGTTTGAACTCATTTTTATGTAGGGCCGGAGCAATTTGAAAATAATACAAAATGCTTGAATTCTAGTCTTTGCCGATGAATTTAATCATTTTAATTTCATCGATTATCTTAAATGACAAAATGTTATAACATTTTGTCATTCTTATTCAAAATGTAAAAAAAAACTCAGTTGATAAGATCTCATCACTGCTTTCTGTTCAGTAAAATAGCCATCCAATGAAATACTGTTTAATTTTAACTTTCTTCTGTGCGATGTATATAAACGTTACTGTAATAGTAAAACATTCGGCGTCCAGATTTCGATGAATTTTGGCGTTATGGAACTTTCTAGATAATTTTTTTTGTAAATATAAAATTTTGTACCAAATCTGTCCACAAGAAGAGATAGTTTTCCAAAATACATACTCGATATTCATCTTTAGGCTTTCAAACGAAACGGAAAATTCCACATTTACAAAGGTTAATTTAACGCAAGAGTCGTCATTCATGTTGAATGAAAATTTCCTATTCATTTTTAATTATTGCATTTATTTATCTCCAAGGAAAAGATATTCATTTTTAGTTGTTGCGTTAACAGTTAACATATTCCAAAATGCAATTACATTAACAAACCATTGAATGTGCAATTTTATGATGAATAAAATATTTTGAGATTTGATTTTTTTAGACTTTGGATTTCATCTATACAAAAGAATGAAATTCTGGTCAACGAATTGAAATTTTCTGCGTGATTTAATTGACCATTAAGAAAAATATTGCATTTTATCTGATATCAAATATTTAAAAAAATAAAACAAAATTAATCAGATTTCAGATTTTTCAAAAATAATTTATATTTATTTCTATTATTTCTATAATATTTATTTCTTAATTTCTATTTTGCTAGTTATATGGTAAGAGAGTCGACTAAAACTTAAACTTTTCAAGTAAAATATCTTTTAAAGTTTATAATGTTAATATTTTTACTCGACATTAACATTCAAAAATTGCATTATGTTGCAATACTATCCGAACATCGTTACCATGTTTTTCAAACTTTTCCAAATGCAAATATTATAAAACGATCATTAATTTTTTAAAACTCGAAATAACATATTTATCCTGCAATTTAAAACTACGGGAAAGATCAAACTTCAGTCAATTCTGATAATCAATAATCAAAACAGATTAACCAATTAAAACAGCTTAATAAAAAAATTAATTTTCCTTTCTGAGGCGAAAATATACTTTTAGGCTGTTGAAAGGATATTTATTCATGAAAACGTGGTAATTTACTCAGTATATGGCTTTTCGAAGTTTCGTTTTTGTGAACTAACGATTCAGCTATAGAACGCACACGAAATTTATTGATTCACGCGCAAACAAACCATGGCCCGGTAATAGCAGTGATTCAGCATCCGTTTCTCCTGACCCTACTCAGGATAATTTGTCCATCACTGTTAATGCCAACTATACTGAGACCTCAACTGGTGTAAGTAAGAAGCTATGTTTATAAATGCCTCAATTATATTGTTGTGGTAATTCCAGCGTAATTGATCTGATTGGTGGGATTGACTGCCATGTGATTTCGTTGAAGTTACGTGATCTTCCAAAGATTGACTATTACTTTTGTACTGTATTCGTTACGAACACCATGAAATAAGAATTTACTATATGTATTGCAACGAAAGTGTCTTGTGGGTATACCTCAATGCAGTCCAATAAATAGGATAAAAAATAAAGCTCTTTATTTTACAAATATTCTAAGAAAAGAAACGTAGCACAAGTATTAAAACAGCACTCGTAAAAATTCACATCAGAGATTACCGATAAATCTCAACACAGCGCTCAAAGGTTTCTTATCAGCTCACCAGCTTGCCTTGCTGATTAAAATCCAACTAACTCTTCTTGGCTTGGGAGCTTGCTTTTATACTTCTTCAACAGGAAATGACTTCATTACGTGGGAAGTGATGTAATCTACAGAAAGTTCATGAAGCCAGTAAAAATAGGTTGAAGGTTCGAGGTCCTTCTAGAAAATCCCTTTTGTCGCCAAAGTCGCCATCTTCACCGCCAAGTCTTTAAATCGGTCGCCAAGAGCTCCAAATTTATCGCCAAGTTTGTCGCCAAGATTAGCATCTCAGGGAAACAACTTTATAGTTTTGTAACACTATTTTGACTTCTTTTTATTTCTGGACGTACATCATACAAAGACTCAAACAGACAGAAGCATTGACATAGACAAAATTAATTACTAAAAGTTAGAATATGCAGAGTGAAACTCGTGGAGGAGTTTGTCAATATGAGGCCACAGGCGCAAAGTTTCTTTGAGTCTCCCTCCCTCTACGTACTGTTGCAAATTCGCTGTCGGTCTAGCACTATGATTTATGTGGAATAGATGTTGTGGCCCCCTAGATTCTCGAGGTGAGCACCTCTAACTCCTGTGCGAAAAACCGCCACTGAGCGAAACATGCTTTGGGAAATTATCATCATGCCTGATCACCAGTCATCTCTGAAAAGTCGATCACGCCTGGCCGCTTTATATCCTTCTCTGACGAACAATCTCTAGAGTTCTTAGAATTTGACCGCCAGATGACGCACTTGTTACACTATCTTAATGTAAACGAGTCTTAATGTAAATAACCAAGGATGTATTCTAGATAGATCTAACGTAGACACTTTAGCAATTAAACATACATTTGCTCGTGAATACATTCAGTAATAAAATCATTTCACAGATATATTTAGCTATCTGCATTCTCCTTCTTACATGTACATTCTGATGAATTTATTAACTTTAATATTTTTTATTCTGCATAACACAAGTTAACGGTATATATGCACTTTAAATTCATACAATATAAGTAATAAAATATTAATTAACGTCGTTACTGTATTCCAGGAACCAAGGTGGAACATTTGAATTGTTATTTTGGAATACGTCATTATCTTTCACACCTTAACTCTATACACCTTAACTCTATTAAAAGCAAAATTTAATACAAATTATGAAAATGTAATGTGTATACATTTAATCCATCTCAATTCTTTCTTCATAGAGTGTCCCCATTACTTGCAAATACAAATTTCTCACATATTTTCACTTTTTTAAAATTAAGCTTTGAAAATAAAATATGTTTAATAGATAAGTTAACGAGCTGAAAATCTTATATTAAAAGCGAGGCACAAAAGGCGAGATGTAACTTTTAAAAATTCATTTACATGATAACCTACATTGATACTGACATATTATTTTAGTTGAAATGCCAAAAAAATGGGTTAATAAGAAATCTTTGTAATTAGTTTATTCAGAGAAATCGTATTGGCTAATACTGAAAAAAAATTGAAAGCTATTTAGAGTCCCACATAAATTTTGTAGAATATGTTTTTAGTCACCATCATCGAAGAAAGTACGTAACATTTTAAAACTTTGCGAATCTTATAAACATAAGAAATCAGATGGGGCGTCGAGCAAACGCTGCGCGTTGATTGGAGTATCTTCCTCAAGGTGGCCATTTAAATGATCTAAAATTGCCTAAAACAGCGATTTTTAAAGCTTCATGACTCGATCAGTTTTAGTTTCAGAAGAGTGGAACTTCTTTTTGTTTGAAGTGTGCCAAGAATATTTTACTAAATAATTTAATATTGAATTGAATATTTTAGTAATAAGATTTGGCGACTGTATAAAAATTTAAAGTTAGTAATTTTTTCAGCAGTTCATTTATTAAATCCAAAAACATAAGATATAATTCTTAACGTCATTTAAAACATATTTCCAACTGGAAATATATGCCCGTCTACAATGGTTTAGAAATTGGCTATTGGGTCATGTTTGGAGTGAACATTCTGTATATTTACTAAATCGGAGTGAATCTTGATTTATATAAGAATATATTGATTTTAACTCAGTACTTACAATTCATTTTCATGCATAAATTTTGGTTTTTTTTGTTTCGTAACAAAAATATTACTTATTAAATATTAAAAATAAAATTTACGTCTTTTTTCTGAGATTATGCAAAGGAGAAGAGGCAAAAATAAATATTTTTTTATTTAAAATAATCTTTCCCGAAATTAAGTAAATAAATGCCTAACCTCTTTTATGAAAAAACTTAAAAATTTGTTTCAATAGCCGTAAAAAATTGAGTTTTGAAGTGTATAGTATTATTTGGATTTATGAATTAAAAATTTCGGCATTTATCTCGTTTAACAAATATTTCATCTCAAAAAAAAATTTAGAACAAATTCTTATCGATTTTCTTGTATACTTAAAAAATATGGTGAATTTTGTTGTTAGATTTGTAGCGTAATAAAAAATATTGTGTACACATTTCCTGGAAAATATATCTTCCATTTTTTTTACATAAAATTTTGACATAGTAATTGAATTTTATTGCAAAGACTATACACCAAATTTCAGTTGTCTTACTAGTTGCGTTCTTGAATCATCTCGTACGCATCCACTGAATAGACAAATCAACAGACTTACCTAAGATGGATTTGGTCCTAACTTTGATAGAAATCAAACATTTTGGAGAAATGATCACATTCTAAATTTCATCCATCTTGCTCGTTGCGCTTTCAAATTATGGTATTCACAAACAGACAGACCGACAGAGAGGTAGGTGGAATTCCAAAATTGTGTTTTTTGAATTCCATCAAAATCTCGAGGAGAAGTGTTTTAAAGAGTGCAGTGCTTTCTCTTTTTATGATGAGAAAGTGAAAAAAATGACTGGAAGTTTAATATATAGAGAGAAGAAGATGATTTTATCCAGCGCAGAGCAACATCAACTTTATTCGATGTAAAAACTTCGAGAATTAATCAAGGGGATTAATTCTCAAAGTAACAGTAATCAAGGAGATTAATTATCAAAATAATCATAATCAAGGAGATTAATTCCCAAACTAAAGATAATCGAGGAGATTAATTTTCAAAATAACGGTAATCAAGATATTAAGTTCTTATAAATAATGAAGCATTCTATTAGTACTGCGGTTGTTTTCACAGTAGCCAAAAAATCATGCTGCTAGTTTGTTGTCCTATTGAAATAGTTATATTCTTGGAAATACAAATCCTGATTTATACTTGAAAATTCTTCTTTTTAGAATAAAAAATCTGTTCAATATATTTTTAAGAACAGTAAGAATTTCGTTTGAGACATTTCACAAGGTTTCCTCCGCTTGCGACCGAGTTCTGTTCTGACAAGTCGGATTTATCTCTTCCAACACTATTTTCATTCATTCATAAAAATTGTGCATAATTCAATCAATAACATAATTGAATTCACACAAATTCAATCTATGAATATATAATTACTGTGCATTTTGTGGAAAAGGAATAGAAATATAGTACGTACCGTAAAACAGCAATGCAACTTGAAATTATGTTTTATTTTAAGATTTGTTTTATTGTGGTCGTAAGTGTGGATGTTATAAATTGAGTAGAAGGTATAGTAGCATTTCTCGTTTTGTTTTTTACTTTTTTTCCAACACTGTTTTACACTAATTTCTATATTTAGCAGATAATATGAAAAGATAAAAACAAATTTGCAATCACCATTACTTACAATTTTAATTACAGTTATTGTCTTTCCTTAATGTTCTTTCAAAATAGAAAATCCTAACATTTGTCAAACTCGATAAACGCAAGCTTTTTTTATTTCGTAAATTGCAATATTATTACACATTATAGCGCAATTTCCTTTGCGAATTTTCATCCAATAATTTCTTCATATATTGATTCAACTCCATGCATACTATCGACCAGAATGCTAGCCATTCAGGAATCTTAATAAATCACGCTGATAAATGTTTTTTAAAGGGAAGATTCTATTTTTAATTCTAACCTTCAAATGTTACATTCTTTTTGTAAGAAATCGATGCAGATACTCTACGCTCTTTTAAGCGATAAAGAGATCAATATATGCATTAAATACAAATTCACCCTAATGATGTTTGGGTTTAACAACTTTTTGTTACATCTAATGTTAGGATCAATAAATTTTGCTTTAGTAAAAACGCATACTGATAGATTTGTTTAAAATTTTCTTTGATGATCATTTTCACTTCCGGTGGAGAAGAATATCGTTATTCTTAAACCGTTAAAAACTCTGTCCGCTATTAAATTTTTAGCTGTTAAAAATTAATTCAGTTTTTAACTTTTTGAATAAACAATAACTCTTCAATAGATTGGGCAAATTTTTATCAACAATTAAACTAAGGGATTTCAACTTTTCCATATGCTATAGTTATTTTATTGGTTCTAAAAAGTTCTGAGCAAATGCATGAAAGCAAAGACTTAAGAAGCATTTTTAAAAGAATACACACTGTTAATGAAACAAAACATTTTCACTAATATGATTTCAAATAAAATTTATCCACTTCATAAAATAATTTAAATAAGAAAAGGCAAATCAAGCCCCTTTCAAAAGAAATAATAAATTCACTGTATTTGAACCTATAATCAGATGAAAATTTTATATATGTTACCCGCAATGTAGGAAAGCCGGCATTCTATAGAATACCTAGCCATTTTATAAAATACCTACAACTGGCTGGTAATGTATGAACAGATTAACATTTCACACGTTTTCTAGGCATTCTATAAAATGGCAATGACAAACCGGCAAAGTATGAAATACATCGGCGATTCGATTTTATAAAAAATAAAATTAGGCGCAATTCAAAATAAGATTATTTCCTTCCTTGATGTAACAAGTTGTTTCACATTTTATTTTGTTTTCTTAAATAAGAAAGGCATAAATTTTGATATGTATAATTTTCATTTTACTTTATGTATTTTGAATAAAAGATTTTGTAATGGCACTCTTTTATTCTTTTTTCAAAATAACATTAGTATTTTTGATGAATGCTCGTCTTTTGAATAATAGCCTTATCATGATCTTTTTCATATTTTGTCTAAATGTCATTTGTCATTCTATAGAATGCCTAGGTATTATATGCAATGTATAGGGAAAGTTTATAATAATTCTCATATTTCAACTATAAACACCCGGCATTCTATAAAATGCCTAGGTATTCTATAGAATCTCGGCGTTCCATACATTGCCGGTAACATATATATAAATTTCATAGAATTTCTGGGGAAAAAAACGCGTTTCATAAGTGATAAGTTAAAATAATTCATGTATTTATTAGTATTGTTCCTTATGTTGGTCATTTTTTAATTAAATAAAACGTATATTTGAATTTTTTTTCTTTAGCCTAAAAAACAATTTAACCGTTTTAGCATATGCTCAATCGTTTTATCTATTTTTTTTAAACACATGACTTATATTTTAAGAACTCGTACGCTTAATTGAAATAAATTGTAAAGAAATCCACATATCTTTTCATAACTTAGAAGAGAGAACTTTTAAAAGTTTTTATTTTATTTCGTTGGTATATAATCTTTCCAGCGTCGAATTTCTGTTAAAATTTTTTCAGCCCTAAAATTATGAATTCTTTCTCTTTTCGCTATAGTAGCTGTATCTGGATAAAACTGTGCCTTGCATTTTGAAAGGTGTGTGTAAATCTTAAATTGTAAAGCCATGCTTTGATCTCAGACAATATATAGATTATTTCCACTATTTAATATATAAACCCATCTATCAAGTCAGTATAAAAAAAACTTCAATAAAAAGCTTTTTTAGTCTTTTTTTTCAGTATTCCTTGAACTAAATGTTTCCGTGCAGTTATAATATTTTAGCAGCTTCGAGAATATTTGGAATTTTCATTTTAATAGCAAACTTTTGGCCTTAAAAAGGCTCATTGACTGTATTGCAACTTATTTTTAAACAATTTTGTGCATCTTTTAATATGCTTTTCATTGCATGTCACCAGAACGTATTTCTTTTAAAAAAATTAACTATGTCCTTCATACAATATAATGATAAGAAAATAATATTCGTTAAATTAGAATAATTCATTTTTCAAAAATTGGGTATTTTCATACTGATTTTTCCAAGAAAAGAATGAAAACTGATTTTTTTTAACTGAAAATTTACATTGGATTTTTTTGTATATGACGATATTAGTATTTTTTAAAAGTATTCTAAATAATCTCATACATTTTACGAAATTCACGGTTTTTAACGTTTTTAAAATTTCTGCCGATTCCTGCACAGAATACATCTCCTTACTAGAGCTTAAAAATCTAAATATAGAGGGCAGCACGATAACTTATCAGCTTCCTGTTATTTTAAATTGCTCTCTGTTTAGACATATTCTGATTCAGAATCCTAAACTACTGTTTTCTTCAGAGTTCTTGACGTTTGTCATCAAGTTGAAATGTAACATTGTGTTATATATGAAAGTATAATTATTTAATATAGAACCAACATTTTATTTCGTAAATAAAATTTATATTTTCTTTAATAATGGAAATTATCTGTTATAGTATTAAATCTCTGCTTACATGATTTTTTCTGCTCTAAATTGCTTATATTCCCAAAATGTCTAAAAAAAAGTTTTGAATTTTTGATATCAACATCATCAACATGTGAATCAATTTTAATTCTAAAAATTCATTTTCTGTACAAAATTTCAAAAGAATTTTTTACTAAATCACGACAATTCAATCTGTTTGAACAAAAGTTTTCCATCTTCTTTCAAAAATTAATTTGTTCGACAAGCTAAATTTTAATAAACTAAAAAGAATTAATATATTTTCCTTTATTGTATTGTTATTATTTAGAACACGGATTTTTACTTGCTGAACTAAGCACTTCGCAAAGAAGGAAATTAAATCGTCTGCACAACATTTAGATATTTACGGCGAAATCAACGTTTGGGAAATCATTTAAATATTGATTTCAACAATACTTTATTTTCTATTTCTTAACATTTGTTATTACTTTTTGAGGTTTTGCAAGAATCGTGTTTTGCTCTCTTCCTTCCTTTATGATTGAATTAAATTATTAAAGAATTCTGGCAGTAACGATATCATGATTTATGCCAGTTTGTATTAATTGCTCTCAGCAGTTAATTAAAATTGCTTGATTTCTTATTATTTGTGAGTGAATTTATTGTAATTTATACAGCTTTCAAGATTCCATATTTTTGTCTGAAATTCTATCTGAAAGAGAGAAAGATTCGGTGAGTAATCAAACTTATTTTAAGATAACATTGTTTGTTTATTCTTCATTTTTCTGTGCTTTCATATTTAAAATTAGTTTATTAAAAGAAATTTGTTTTGTAAAGCAACATTTTTTACTTTGTTCTTCTACAAAGGGAAAACCTATGCATTTTATTGAAAAGATGCACGTAATTCGACAGAATTTTTGAATGTCTTAACAATCATAGTAAGTTAGGAACTCTGCTAAAATGTCAGTTAGCTTACTGACATAATGAATAAAAATTGGCATCAGAAAACTAGACTACTTTCAATCAGAAAACTATGTTAATTATCTTTTAAAACTATACAAAACTTGAATGTAATTCTTGTTAATTTGATGTTTAAATATAAATTTTGCTCCTTATCAACATATATAATAAGCCAAAATAAATCACAAATGTACTTGTACACTTACGCATGAATAGCATTTATCCAGGATATTTTTGGCTTCCTGAAATTAAATATTGTGAACTAATTACTCTATAAATATCTTGATGGTTTTCTCCTAGAAATATGAACGAAAAAATATATATTTTGATAAAATGGCGAATGATTGGGAACAAGACATTTTCCGAAAGCTATATATATTCCAAATTGCCTTTTCCAGTCGTTAGATTAAGAAGAAATTGCCATTAAATGCAAAATATTTGGTGCACAAAAAGGATAATCTTTTAAATTTGAACATTAATTCATACAGGGGCAATAATAAATTTTATATAACAATACTTCTATGTGCTACAGACTATACAAATATATTTTGGAAAAGGTATTAACCTGTGATAAGGATTTAAACCTTGTCAAAATTGTTCGAATTTCACCTTTCCTCTCTATTTCAATATAATGACAATTTGATGCTTAATCTCGAAATAAGCTAATGTCTTTTAAGATGAAACATAATGTTTGCTTATTATATAACATTCTTTTTGATAGTTATAAAACAAAATAGATCCGCATTAATTTAATACAGAGTTTCCCAACCTGTGGTACGCGTACCCCTGGGTTAGTAGTTGCCACCTTAGCTTACTCCTTTTAAATTAAATACATCTCACACTAAAAGCATTTCCCGCTCAAACGCTCTGCCTGATCTCTCTCGGAAATATGTTCTATTTGCGCTTTAGGTATTTTCAGGATTACAGATTTATGTGAGTACTGCTTCTAACATCAATCTGATTAAATGCAAACTGAGGGAACAAATTTCTAATACCATTTTGGCACCATGCTCTAAAACAACGAATTAAAAACTCGACATACAAAAACTTCCCAAGGAATTCGCTATGATTTAAGCCAATAGGGATAATTTATTTTTTGTGTATGAAAATTCTATTACTTTAATGAAAATGGGATTACTTATTATAGTATTGGTTTAAATGTCTGCTTGTAAAAATTCAAAATTTTTAATACATAAATTAATTCTCAAATAATTCTTAAATAATATTAAATTAAAATAATCGGTTAAGAACATAAAAATATAATTAGTATTTATAATCTGACCAAATTATTTCTGATAATCCAGCGAAACATTAATTAATCTAGAAATTAAGTTTCCATCTGGACAACGTCAAATTCTAATTAGTTCGGATAATTTAGGATCTCGACTGATGACAACAAATAATCAAAGATCGTTAAGACACGTAAACGTGACGCATCTTATGCAGAATATATTTTCATTTTGATAAAATATAAAGTGATTGAAAATAATTGAATCTCAGCTTTATTTTATTTTTAATAAATTAGATGACTTTCAATTTTTGTCAACCTGAAAGCAAGAAACGAGTAGATGTTAAAGTAAGTGTAATTGTAACATTTTTTATTGTCTTTCAGCGCTAGCTTCATTCTTTTAACTGGAAGAAATTCATTTGCATACAAAAATTCTTACTTAAATATTATTTTAATTCCTATTGAGAAGACCAGAAGGAAAGTAAACATATTTTTTAAAAATAGCCAATATTTAGAGGAGTGGTTCGTCAACATTAAGTTTTTAGCAGAATTTTCAACGCTTTTTTCTACTAATACATTAAGTTGAATTTATTTGTAAATAAAAAACAATTTTCCTACGAAAAATGCTTTTCTAATTCTTTAAGTTGGTATCTTTTATAATGCTGGCATTTGAATGTTGCTGTATATGTATATTAGATAACTGTGATAAAGATACTCAATATTTCTAGTCAGCAATCTTAATCCTTTAAACAACCATTTTTCTAAGAAGTTCAACAATTTTTTCATTTAAGTTCTATAACATTGAATTTTTTCCTTTCGTTGACCACATCTTCAAATTTGCACTGTACACAATACCAACCGATATGTAGAAGTTGCACAGTAGGTTTGAACGTTGAAAGTGTGAGAAAATGATAATTAGCCTTTTCTTAGTGTAAAATTGTTACTATCGGAATGTACTGATGTTACTAAATGTTAGTGTTTCCATGAAATTTAGACGAAAAGTTTTAAAAGATTAAAAAATTGAAAAGACTGGTTAACAATTTTCCTGAGTAGAATTTTCTTCTTCGATATCAGAAAGTGCTGAATTTATGATTCATAATTCAAAAACGATTAGTGGTACTACATAAAACAGATATTGTGAGTTTTTTTACCCTGTTTTAACTGTTCCAATAATCAATTATCGTATTTATCACTAATGCTGTATTTGTTAGAGCAAGTGTAAAATAGAAAAAAATAGAACAATTATTCATAACATATTAAGTGACATAATTTCGTGATGAATTCTTTATTAAGTGACGGAATCCTTTAATGCAGAGGCTCCCAATCTGTGGTACGCGCACCCCTGGGGGCACCTCCCAAGCTAGTTCGGGGTACGCGAAAGCAATGTTGGAAAACACAGAAAATAAGGATTACAATGAAAAAGATATTGTAGAATTTTGTTTCCTCAAGTTTGTGTGATGAATGAAAATGAAAGTTGAGCAATTCTGGAAACCTATTCTCAACTTCAACTGTCTTCATTTGAACATTATTTTGTAAAACTCAGCTCCATGAAACAAGTTCAAGGATCGTATTGGAATTGTCTTCCACATAAATAGGTGATTATCACAACGAGTAATTGTAAGCTTTCACCCAAGTTAGTGTGAAATTGTTCCACAGCTGTTTTCCTTTGCTTTTGGCGTTGAGCTATTACTATTATAAAAATGGAATAGAATATACAATCAAAAATAAATCCTACAAATATTATTTAATTTGAGTCTTTTGACTCATATATTTACACAAGCCCTTAACATTATTAATAAAAGTTTCCTTGTGTGGAGGGATGGTTGGGGGATATTACAGTAAAGGGGTACTCAAAAATAAAAAAAAAATTAATCAAGGGGTAAGGGTTAAGTTGGGAACCGCTGCTCTAATACAATATTTCCTGGTGAACAGCTGGTGAATTCCCATTTACATATATGTGAGATATATTATAATTATGAATACAATATTAACTAGGTATTAAAATATAGTTATAATACAGTAGTCGCCGCTTGTAGTGATCACTGCTGTAACAATCAATCGGTTGTATTGATCAAAATACAATTTCCTATGTGTTTAGATAGTGGAACGTATCTCTCCTATCTAAGCACATAGGAAATCCTCCTGTTCTAGTGATTCGCTTGTAATAATCGGTTTCGATGAGATGTCACTACAGAACATGAGGAAAATGATGATGAAAAGGGGCTAGAAGAGAAACCACGATCAGTCCAAAAAACTCTGCAAGCCCTACGTACTTGAAGAAAATCAATCCAATACAGCGTTGAATCTTTTGATGAGAATTATTCATCTAAATTATTTATCCAACGAATACTCGGGGGGGGGGGCCGAGTTTCTCTCGGAAACTTTTAAGAAAGCTTAAGAAATTAAATGTGTATGAATTTTTTAAAATTCTGTACTTGTATCGATTTCCTTTTTCTATTTAAAACGAATGAGTAAATACCAACAATGCAGTTTGGTCTGTTTTTTCTGCTATGCTTGTATAACTGTAGATTTGTATTAATTTTGAGGCACCTTGAATGTAGTGATTCATATGTAGTGATTCATATGTAGTGATTGGGTTGACTTTGGGTAGAAACCAAAATGATAACTACAAGCAGCGTCCACTGTATATTATAAAAATATATTATTACCTTCACCTGATGTTCCTAACAATAGGTGAAACTTACGTCTTTTTATTGTTATATGCCAAGAAATGGCATTTAACTTATTCCTAGAAATACTGCTAATATTTTGCCTTGCTTAATGAGATAAAGTTGGAAAATGAATAAATACTCATATTTCGAAAATGTATTTTAATTTATTGAAAACATGGAAATAACTTTAGAAACATAACACTGTTCAGCAGAAATATTTAAGCATCTAAATTTACTATATCGAAAACATTAGGAACGTTTACTCGGTAGAAATAAAGCATTTGTGACACGCAGTCTACTAAAGCCTGCCTCATCACAAATTATTTCAAACAATCAAAATTTCTCACATAAAAAACACAATGAATTTCAATCCAGTTTGCATTGATTTCATCAGAATATATCACTCAGTGGTAAGAAATTATATTTTATTGCTTTCAAAATATCAGAGGTACAGAGCAGAAGTATATTCTGTAACATAATTCAAACATTGAGCAGTCTGATTCGTTATTATCATTATTTTTTATTGGTAATGCAACACACTATTCTTATACGCGGCGATTTCTGGACAATCTCATTAATTTTTTTGAAAATTCCGATGTGAAATTAAACAAATGAAGAAAATAAAAAGGCAAATATGAAAATAAGCACAAATTTGTCCTCATGTTTTAAAAGCATGTTTGTATGTTTTTTCGTTTGAAGGAACAATTGGAGCAGATCTCTTGGTAGAGTCCTATACAGAATAAATAAATGTTGTTGGAAAGCTTAACCGTAAGTTGGGTCCAAAGTGGGCTTGTTGCTGCAACGAGAAAGATATTTTGATTAGAGAGACGAATTTAACAATACAGAGAAAGGTAACCAAATTCCACAAAAATTATACCGTTATATTTTCCGAAATCAAAAGTTAAAAGAGAAAAAATATTGATTAAGTTTAAATTAACAAAATATTCAATATAAAAGACTCGTCAAGTATTATTTTCATTTTAATATACTGTCGCGGTCTAGCTGAAGACTCAATAGCCGAATGGTTAGGGCGCTGCTCTGCAATGCCAAGAGACTCGTGTTCGAGTCGTTGGACTTTTGTGTTTACAATCATTATTTAATTTATATGCAAAATATCATTTATGTAAATTTAATCTATGTAAATAACCCCTGGTGGAGCGTTCTAGGAATAAAATGACCACAGCTGAATAAGTCTTCAGCTGTGGTACTGTCCGTATAGAATACTGCGGCCAAATAAATCTTTCTGTTAGCTACATTGTTTAGCAAGTTCATTTCTACGTGACAATACATAAACATTATGAATCTGCTTCCAACAAAACTTTTTTAGCATAGTTGCTTAGATCTTCCATTAAGTATTAACTCTTTATTAAGGTACTTCTAAGCGAAGTTCATGACAAGTGATACAACTCGTTAGACAGGTAACCAATTAATCAGGACCTTCTTATTATATCGCACGCTAACAAGCACTCAACATCAAATCTTACCCACATTATTGCAATACCTCTCCATGAAATGTATAAAAGTACATATAAATGAACGAAATATCTATGAAAATATTTCCTTCCGAAAACGCGTTATTTATCTAAAGGATTTGGCAACATCTAGCAATTAATGCTCACGTGATTTCACTTTCCATACATAAACAAACGAGGGGATTACAGCCCTTGTTGCTTCAAATCCCAAAACTCCTCTCATTCAAGTTAAACAAACGAGAGCGATTTGGTTTGAACCCGCTTTTCGACAAATTAAACATGAATCTCAGTCTTGCTATTAAATATTATAGAAATAATAAAAGAAAATGGATTCAGCGTGTAGTTGAATCGATTGAAGAGAGTTTTGAAAGGCGTTCAAGAAGAAGAAATAATTTGTATTTAATATTTTCTTTATATATCTTGAAATTATTTTTATACTCGTTATTAACGTCACCGGGTTAACCAGAGCCCTTTTATTACTCAGGAAGTTGGAAAGTATCCGAACATTCAACCTTCCATATCTAGCCCTAATGTTTGTGGAGTCTCAATGAAGTATATGAACAGTCCACATTAATTAACAGAATTTATCGGCATAACGTTGCATTCTAGTATGTATGAACTGACAATATGTAACAGATACTTACGCCATGGAACATTCCGTGTTTCCAAATTGTTCTCCTTTGTCCATGCTGAGGCAACCAGCTCCACCACCGAAGCCATATCCCTTGGGGCCGAATTTCCTGCCGTAGCATTGTTTGCAGAATAGTTCCTTCTCGTGTTCTGTGGCGTTGGTGCTGTCTAACCTCTTATGGCACAGTCCTGAAAATAATTAGGAAAAATTCAGCGCATTAGTTACAAATCTAGAACATCACATTACGTTAAACTTTATTATAAAGTTATACAGATATTGAGTTTCATTTATATGATGTGTCTGTAAATCACTCATTCAATGACAATTACTAGTAAATGGAACTGCAGAGGCTTTATTTCTGTATCTATTTAGATAAACGATTGTGCAGTTGGGGTATTTTCTAAATTCATCACTGTGAAATTCGAATCTAACCAAATTTAAGATCAAGTAAAGACTTCATTTCAGTTAGTGATTGGAATTTTGAGGTTGCAAACACCAATACAAGGGGTTTGGATGAAGAAGAAAAATATTTCTAACAAAATGAAGCAGTAATATCACAAAATAAGCATAACGAATTGCTAATTACATGACATATACAGGATACGTCTTCAGTGCTTCAAACGTCAGTTCTATAAAACATTAATATAGCTGTTAATCCACAACTTGAACGTAAAAACTGCTATGGTCACCAGCCGCAGGTATTTCCTTCATCCTAGTCCATGTGTCAAATAGATGATCGAGGTAGTCGTTTCCATTCTATTGTTATATATAACTTTTGCTGACAAATTATGACAATAGTCGATGTTGCTCTTGCTCTGGTGCATAAAGGTAGAACACTAACTAATTTATTGCTACGAAATAACACCTTTGATTGTGAAATAACTGCATTCTTCCTCTGGTAATCAATAATGGAATGTTCTGGCTTCCGAATGGATACTTGTTATTTTTGCTTGTTGTTTTGTCTTTCCATTACTCTGACTATCAAAGCAAACAATGCGCTATGGTCCTGGCTCATAATATGAATGTGTGACCACAACTGCATTCGGAAACTGTTACCTTCTAAAAATGTAGCAGCTTTATTCAAGTGTTAATAAAAATTTGATTATTCAACTAATCGTTTTCTGAAAAATTACCTTTTGGCTAAACTTTTTGAGATAGTGATTGTCAGTTCCAATACGAAGAAAACTTACGGCAATTGTTTTCACTGTGTGAATACATTCCAACCAGAATAAGTTTTCGCTTTTATTAATAACTTCCCATATTATGTGTAACGCAACTAATAAATTTCTAATTGCTAGAACTTGTGCACCAGCGATGCGTAAGACCATTAACATATTTCTCATTAACCGAATCGTGATTTGAATGTCCTTCATATTCTGACCTTCGATCATAAATCTAATGAATATAGAATGAAAGGTAAGCAACATTTGTAAGTATTCCAGCCTAAAGTATTACTTCATGTAGAGATAAAGTATAAATTATTAAAATTTCATCAAGGTGTGCCGCCATACTATGAATTAATTATATGAATAACATTAAATATTTTATTTTCCATATCTCAGTTCATCTTAAAAAGCAGGCTAAAGTACTAGTATAGATTACAAATAATTTTGAACAACATATGTAGAAAAACCACAGTTCTAAAGTGAAAGTCATGCATCTTTCAAAGTAAAAACAAAACAGTTAAAATTTTTAAAACTGAAATTCCGCACTATTTAATTTTAAATTAATTCTGTTGACGCGCCAACTGTGTTTGGCGGTATGGCCAAATGTTTGTAGCCAAAGGTTGTTTACTTCTGGTCAGATGCTTTTAGGTTCTGACGGTGTAATGACGCCTATGACCAAAGGGCCTACTGTTGTTAGATTTCTCAATAAACAGATTTAATGGTATATTTGTGTAAAGAAGATTAGTTTAGGGTCTGTAGATCTGAAAAGATGCCTGTGAGCAAAGGACTCACTGCTTTATGCTAGATTCCTGATTAATCATATTGGTCCGTTTCAACAAATTCTTTTATTATATCTGAGACGGACTGCATGATTATTTCCGACGAAATGATCTGAATTTTCGTAATAATGATACTCTAAAGGGATTCATAAAAGTTTTAAGATTTCACGTAAAACAGGAGCTAATTAAATATAGATAAAACAGGTAAGGAAGGAATCAAATCTTTCATATAATGTTGTATTACAATATCCAGAATCAAAATTAATGCTTTTTGATAGTTGAAAAAGAAGTGAAAAGTGTGCTGTTCCTCCTTTCTTGCTTATTGAAATGTTATAAGCAATGTTCTCTTCAGCTTATAATGTTCACTTTTGAAACAATGCTAACAGTTCACTATGCTTTTATAAGTTCGTTGGTTTACAAAAACTTCAATTTTATCGTCAAGTAAAATAGGAAAAAAATTATGATTGCATGACTTAATTTTTTTAAAAAATTGTAAGTCAATGGGTGTTAGAAAATTGAGAAAAAAAAGGCCGTGAGTCATTGGTTTGAAAAACCCGAAGTGGCGAAACGTTTTAAATTAAGTTAAATATTCTTCTCGAAGGATTCTGTGTTAAAAATAATTTTTCTTCCTTGTTGTATTGTCTCAATACAACAAGGAAGACAATACAAAAATACCATCTCTATTGAGATAATAAAATTTCATTTGTCTTGGTTTATATATGACGGAACAGCTTTATAATATAAAGCCAAGTCCTTATGCGATAAAAAGACGCTTTTCTTTAAGTCTGCATATGACAATAGAGCTTCATTTCTATAATTCTTTATATGCCTTTTAAATATATTTTTATGCTCCTGTATATTTTACTTGGCTACGTAACTGATGAAAGTTTTATTTTTCAAGGTATTTATGAGATAAAATCTATCTCTTTCCACTGTAAGTAGGAGTAAAGATTTTTTTTATTTTCATGTATGTAAGTGGTGCAAAGTTCTGGTCTTTCGCATATTCAAGTGATGGCAGAGCTTATTTCTTGAGGTAAACTTACCGCACTTGAAGCAAGTTTTGTGCCATTTCTCTCCAGCTGCCAGCATCTCTTCAGCGGCGTAGACGGATTTCCCGCATTTGGGGCATTTGGCATGTTCAACTGGTGTGAAAGGCATCTTTCACCTGTGAAGAAGAAAGAAGGAATATTATTTTAGGAGGGGGAGGATGACTCATCACAATCTGCCACAGAATGCCAACTTTATTTTTAGCCTCTCTTTTTAAGTGCTCTCTCAAAAGTTTGTTATTTCTTCCTCCACCCGCCCTGCTGGCTTTGAAGAATCGACTCCGAGAATGTAAATATACGGCGACAGTTCGTTCCAGACAGTGGAAGAATGCTATTTCTTTCCCTTTTTGTACTTAGCTTCACTTTTGTTTATTTTTCCGTTACGAAATAGTGACCTAGAATTGTCAGTGGAATGCTCTGTTTAAAAGAGGGAACTTTGCATCCATTGTTCATTGGGGAAGGAAGAAAATGAGCCTTGAAGAAAGCCACTGGAGTGCTTTAGTACTCTCATAGATTTCAATCAGATAAGATGCCTGCGATTATGAATTAATTAAGGCTCGAGTGGTCTTTATACATCTACATGGCTAACTCAAAAAGCACTTATAATTCGAAGAGATATTCACTATCAGGCTGGCAAGTATTCAACTAAAATTTTAAAGGGGCGTTTTGATCAATAATTTATTTTTAATGCTCAAAAACATCCTTAAAGAGAAAATATATGCAATGATTTTATTTTAATTGATTCTTCTTAATTCTAAACAAAAAAAATCCCTACCAGGATATTTTTTTATATATTCGCAAAAATTTTTTTTGAAAAATCCTGTGGTGTGTTTCTTGAATTTTTTGTTAATTCGCTTATATTAACAAGCATGCAATAGATTTTGACTTTTTCAAGTTAAGCCTTATACAATTGATAGGGTTGCCATATTTATCATGCATTGATACGGGACATTTAAGTGTTAACTAAATAAAACGTTAAAAAAGTGGGTAGGTAACGGTTTATTTTATTAATAATCTACTAATTTTACTAATGGGGATAAAAAATCATTAAAGTTTAAGCAATCTTATAAAATGAATACGTAGAAAAATATAAATGATGTGAGGCTAATTCTTTCTAGCCCAGTTATATTTTAAAGTTCACTTTACTTTCTTAATTATAACATTTTCGTCTTTCACGTATTTATAAAATTGGGGGGCAAGTCATTTTAAAATTATAATGACGCAGAGTTTCGGGAAAAACGGGGCGAATAGTAATACGGTGACAGTTCCGTATATACGGGACGTAAGGCCACTCTAACAATGGACAAATTTAATTAAGCAATACCTACTCTTTCCAACAACTGAATTACTTGAAACCTAGATTGATGTAATTTCGAGGCACATACAGTCTAAATTATCACAGATATTGGCTACCAATAAACTATCTGTCATACATGGATAAATTAGATTTCTTCTCAAGCATTAGGTAAAATATTAGAACTATTAAATGATCATTGAGCACAGTGGCGTAGCGACCGGGGGGCAAAGAGGTATATTTGCCCCGGTGCCAATTTTAGTGGGCGCCATGGAATCAAAACATTACTGCGTTTAAGAGGGGACATAAAAATATCGTGCCTAATGTGACCATACGTCCGTTTTGAACGGGACAGTTCCGTTTTGTGGTAGCCTGTCCCGTTGTCCCCAAGCACAACTTCAGGACGCCCAAATGTCCCGTTTTCAGAAGGAGAGCAACCCTCGGTAACAATTTCAAACAAGAAAAGGCCAAAAAACAAAAACTCAGATGGTAATATCTAGTAGCCCGGCGATGACGGAGCATGCGCTATACGTATCACACGTATGTTAGTTGGTCAGAAGCTTCCTAGCTCGCATTTAGTTCTAACTATATTACACCAGATGAAGTGACGGAATGAAACACTGGGAATATTTAAACCGAAAGTCGTAACGTAGAACTATTTCAACACTTTCAAGCCAATAATTTAAACCATACGAACTTTCGTATAACTCTTGAATTTATTCTGTGTCTGCCCGACACTAATGCACCCGAGATAGGGCCTTTTTTCTTATGAATAAGTTGTGGACGAGCTGAAAAACAGTTGCAAGTCGCAATTTATAAAACAACGTTAATTACCAAAATAAGTTTTTAAGATCTCCTGCCAAGAATTTCATTCTTATTTTAAATCAATATCAAATATATTGAAGCGAAAATATTCTTCAGAAAAATGCAAGATCACATGAAATATTTATTTCCAAGTGTTTATTCCTGTTCTTTTCATTAATAAATAAAAACTGAAGAAACGTGTTTTCTTGAATTCACACAATATTGCCTAATAATTAAAAAATGTCCCGTTTTGAGGGGGGAAATAAATGGTCACTTTAATCATGCCCCAAGTCACTGATGACGATTGGGGTAAAAAAAAATCATGTTATTTCCCGGGCGCCACTTTCCCTAACTAGTGGCAAATGTTGTAATACTAATGTTGGCAAAACTTTAATGCGTTTATTTTACTTTTTACAGTGAAATACGACAAAGGGGTGAAAAAATACCATGCCCAGGGCGCCTTTTCACAAGTTAAGCCACTGATGATGACTAGGGGTGAGGCGCAAAAATCATATTATGACCCGTGCGCTACTTACCCTCGCTACGCCACTGATTGAGAATTAATAATTCTTACGCTACAGAACAAACAATCTCTTTCAAAGGGTCTTTTTTACAGACAACTGTATCATAATATACACCAGTTTGAGCAAAGACAACCTCTAACAAAAAATATATGATCACGAGTCAATGAAGTAGTGTTAATTTAAGTTAATAGTTATGCATCCCTTGTTAAAATAAATATAAATGTAATAGAGATGAGATTAGAGAAACTTGGCTTCCAATAAGCTTCAAGTTAATGACTCTTGAGCATTCATACGAGTTAAAATTATCTCCGGAGCTGTTTATAATTAAGTTACAAGATCTAAAGCCAGACAAACATGTTTGTTTGTCTGGATGGTGGTCTAATTACTATTGGATAGCGTCATGCGAGGTTTTCGACCCCTCTGAATCGAGCTTCGTATTCGAATCGGCATGCCAAGAATTCAGCATCTTTTTTTTTGTAAACACTGAATGATTGAAAACATTTTACATGATGAAGTTTATAACAAGAACTATTGTGGGACTTCTGGAAAAGGAACAAAGGTTTTGGATGCGATAAATATGGAAGAGTTGAATTAGTTGTTCTTTAACAACGTTTTTGAATTCCCATTCTTTTTGAAAGATACATATGTATATTTTTTCCCAGCAAATTTGTCTTTGACGTGTTTTTTTTTGTAAGAGAATTGATTTTAAGGGGCAAAAATCTTTTTTGGCATAATATATACTTTTCTACATTGATTGTGTCCATTGAAAAGAAGCGGTAAAAACACTCCACAAAGATTTGTTTTTGATTTGGATGCTTCACTAAACTTCTCTTGAAATTTGAAACAATGCAACCAAATACATCGAACTTTAAGTCTTTTTTCTTACTTTAAGAAATGAGGGCTGATTTTAACTAACAATGAGAAGTAAAATTAAAGACAGTTGCAGAAAATTAAAGACAATACTGTCCTTATGCGGATAATGCTAGTTAGGGTGTTTGAGTGTGTGCATCAAAATATTTAATTTTGAAATGAAAAAAAATTAAATATGTACTGCTCCATTAGCTAATTCACGCACTACTATTTTAAGCATTACTCGTAAGTGTTTGAATCAATAATATTTCCAGTAAATTTGTGAGAAATTCCTTTTTTAAAAAATGCTAGAAAGCAAACAACATTTAAAATAGCAAAAGTGATTAGGAAAAGCAGTTTGGATTTATCGATATTACTCTACATTTAATAATGTTCTCCTTTATCGAAACTGCGCAACTTCCTTATTTCGCAACACTTTAAAAAAGTGAAATTCAAAGCGCCATAATGAACTACTTGTAGCCTCTTAATACAACACGTCATAAGCAATAACCCACTATTAACCCTACCAATACTGCGGAACTGAAACTGCTTTCACAGCTAACTATCAAATGCATGAAAGAAAACAACCCCTACACGTAAAGCTCAAGCTATCCTAAGAACGTGGTATCAACTCTCAAACTGAAAGGAAGTTGATGTTTCCAGAAAACTTTTTTCGGGGCGGCCCTTATTAGGGAATGAGCCCGATCTATAATTGGCTGCCGTGGGTGGCTAGGGAGTAAGTATCACGTGACTTCCCGGGAAACAGACGCGTGGGATGAAAGATTTGGCAGCATAGGGATCATCGTTGTTTTCTTTTTTTCAGGCATTTTTTAACTCTCATTTTTTTTTTCTTTTTGGTTACTTAACTTTTTAGTTTATTTTCTTGGAAGCACACAAGCCAAAAATTATTTCTAGAGCAGCTTCAGTTTCATTTAACATCTTAGTTTCATCACCCAAGAAATTAAATGTATATGCGCTAGCAATTTTGATTATTCTTTTGGTCTTTTTAAATATGGTTGAAGAGTTTGGATTTAAATTTAGTCGGGTTTAATGACAACGAAAAGGCATATTGTGATTCAGTTTACGGAGGAAGAATTTACGAACAAATCTGATTTAAATTTGTTTCTAGTATAATAATATCAATTATGAATAGTAATTCATTAAACTCACCCTTTCATATTGAAATTAATTTTTTAAAAATCTGTTTTTTATTTAAAAAGTGGTGCAAAATTATATTTTATTTATATTTGCATCGTTTCTTTTCATTATTTAGCCTCAATCATGTTTTTAATTTTTGAGTAAAGAACTTTAAAATAATCGAAGAACATTATTTTCTAGTTTCCAATCAAATGTTATAGTTTCTAGTTTCTAATAAAGAATTTAATGGAAGTTAGTTCAATAATTTTCAAAACAGAATTAGTTTTCCACTAGTAATTTAAAGAGGAAGTTAAAATAAGCCAATATTGTCCGAGGCTATAGAAGTGAATGTAATTTAACGATGGTAATTAACTGTCTGTTGTATTCCATTTTGATACTTTTAACTATATACTGGTTTTCATATCTTTACACTTTAATTTGTAAAGAAAACTTAGATAAATTTATATTTGTCATTAATATTTGTTTCAGTTTTTAAAGTTTGGAAATTATTATTTTGCTTTAGTAGCCCAACTCCAATATTTTTCCTTTCTTGTTTTTTTTATCCATGGATTGTAAACATTATAAATTTTAGAATAACTTCTTTTTATATGATTTATTTTATTTCTTGTAAGCGATTTTATGGTTTATTTAACTAAACAAGAATTTGTAAATGACAAGCTCTATAATTTTTTTGATAAAAGTTAAATATTTTATTCGGTAAAAAAATTGATTAAATCCCTTAAAATGAATCAAAAATAAATCTTTTTGTTTACTGCAGAATAAATAAATTGAACAAAATTCTTTGAAAACAAAATTAAAATCGGTAAATGGTAATATAATCATACTTTTAAAAATGTTAGCTTTTAAATTTATTCTCTTATAAACTAAATTCTATAGTAATTTAACTTTTTAACTGAGAGGATTTCACTGCTCAATTTATTTCAAAGTAGTCCAACTCAAATTCTTAATAATCAATATAATTCGAAACTTTGTATAGATGTTGAAAGATACTTTTTACTGAATGGAAATCCATTAAAAACACTACGTTACCGTGTATAAAATATCTGACTGAAATTTTATTTTTAAGAGAATGCTTGCTGTTCATTTTATTTCTTAAATACTTCTAAAAGCATCGAAGGAAAATATCAGAAAAACCAACTCCGCAAGAGGGAGAAAGTGAGGGAGAAAAAAATATCAACTTTCACTTTCATGGAGGGAACTGAAGTGAAAAAAAATCATTTATTTTCCATTGCATTTTCTACCATCCATTTTTTAAGTATTCTCTTATTTGCCGTTATGTCTATGTTATGTAGCTTCTATAGGAATATTATTACACTTTTACAGGTGTTCACATGAAGAATTATGTTAACAAAAGTAAATTAATTTTTCCTATTTCATTAAATCGAGAAATTAAAAAAATATATAATGTGAAAATAAATATCTTAAGTTATTTTTCTAAATCACAGACAATAAAAAGAAACATTTAAATAAAAAAGATTAAAATGAAGCAGTAAATAAATTGGGAAGTTAACTGTTAAATTTTAAACAATTACAAATAACTCTAGTTTGTAGAGACGAAACTGAAAACGTAAACTCGGAAGTAAAAAAGCGTTGATTTCATACCATTTGGATTGTTTCCAATCTTTAGAATTCAAAAAAGTTTAAAAGAATAAAACTTATGCTTTATTATTGTTTATTTGGCATTTGCGGTTGTTGTGGGCGAAGAAGATTGAAAGAAATTTCTCTCAGAAAGGACTTGCCTCTCTAAGTAATAATAAGGATAAATTAATGAAAGTTGTAAGTAAATCTATTTTTATATGTCTGTAACGGAAAAGTGCCTTGCTTCTTTTACCATTTGAATTTGTAACAAAATATCTCCTATTCAGTAACTGAATAAAGTTTAAATTTAAATTTTGCATTCCATTATCAGATCTAATTTTATAATCTAAGAAGTTAGCAGCATTCTAAACTTTCTTTTAAACATTTATAATTGCAGATAAGCAAAAGTTATAGCTAAGAATTTTTATATCAGAAGCGAAAGATAAAGCGATAAGAAAATATAAAATGCAATATAAAGTTAAAGTCAAAACTGTTGAACAATTATATCGCGGATTTTCTAATTTTGGTATTTGTGTATTTTTTACCTTTGAAGGAGCGTGGATTAAGTTGAACATGTTTTAAGTTTAACTATAAATTTGAACTTAATCTAATTTCAAGAAAATGGTTTTCTGAAATTAAATTAAAATATCAAATAAAATATATGATAATAATTGATTTTTATTTGATTCAAAAGATAATATTTTACAAATCACTATTCAATATAATGATATCCTGAATTAAATATTGTGAAGGTCTGCATTTTGATTTCTATGCCTATAATTTCTGAAGAAGACAATGATCAAAACATAATGCTTATCTTAAATACTTGATAAATGTTCTTCACTGAGTGCATGCACTCAAAGTAATGTTTACCATTCAATTCAGGGGAGGTGTTGGAAAAAGTCATCAGTGAAAGATAGACAACAATGACAAATGAATCCTTAATTATTAATTTCCTTTAATTGCTCCTTTTAATGCAAACGTTTATCGGAAGTTTTTGCAATCTTGTCACTTTTTGGATTCAAAATTGAATAAAAATTATGTGAAAAATGTTGAAAAGGCACCAACTATTAAGAAAAACTATGTTATATATTTTTTTAAGTTTTAGTAGAACTATATTGAGCGGAAGAGGACCAGAATGATTTTATTACCAATAAGCATTTGTTTTCTAATTAGGAAGAGGAATTTTAAATGAGTCATTTTGTTTTTTAATTTGTTTCTGTAACTGATTAGTATTCATATTTTAATCTTTCTAATTGATTGTAAAACAGCGATTAAAGTATTTTCGAATGAAATTAATCACTTCTGAACACAGCTAAGTAGTTTTTGAAGCGAAGTTCAATTCTAAATGAATCGGCATGCATCAACCATTAAAATTGAATAATTTTGCTATCTTTAAGTACAAATTATTAACTCATATTAATAAAATTCATTATTACTTATATTTATAGTTTAATGCAATCTTATCTCATATATAATGTTTAGCGTGTATATAATTTCCATACAGTAAGACATTATTGTCAAAGCATGGTCTTTCCGTTATAGATTTAAGGAGGTGGAGTTAAAATCGATATGTTCTCATGAAAAAAAAAAAAGATGTCTACAGAATTATGCAAAACTTTAAATATCTCTTAAGCTTTTTTCGGCCCTTAATTTAATCAGTCTTTATATAGGAGTTTATAGACTAAGAAGTCTTCTTATTTTAGACGATCAGAAGTTTGTTTTCATTAAAGAAAGATCTATTAAAAATCTTCCTATTGAAGAAGATTTATGTGATAAATTATTACATTATATTCATTTTCTTAAGAAGTTAAAAAAGCTATTCTAATTCTTTCGAGAAGAAAGTTTTCAGAATTCAGATGGCTATTCTATAACTGTTTCGTTGTAAAATTTTATCTTTATTTGTACAATGATTGCTTAGTATGATTCATTCAGACTGCTTAAGTATCAACAAAAACAAAGTCTCTTTCGACCTGTGGGAGTTCAAAGTCATTCTATTATTAAACCTTTCTCTGTAAGAAATAATTTTCTTCAACCCCCGCTTGAAAAGAATCCAACCTTATTTTATACAAGTCCCTAAATAAACAGTGAGCAAGAGATTTTATCTTTTGGCAAACAATTTCAGAACCCCCCTCATCTGTTCTTCTCATTGTAAGGGCTCCTTCTCTTTCTCGCGAATTTGTTGCATAACCTGCCAATCATTAGACGCTAAGTGATTGTGATGGTGTCTGAAGTAAGATTTAGTACCTACTGAAGTATCTATTTATAGCAGGTAAAAAACCGCAGCTCTGTTTGGAGGATGACTGATTATGTTGTCGAAATACCTCATAAAATTTTCCGTTTCTAAGTCATTAAACTCAAACTTAAAAGATAAGGAATGGAAGAATAAAGAATAGGCACATTTTTCTGATAATATTTATAATAATAAATTGGTGCTATTTTTATACTGAGTAGTTCAGTTTTTAAAGTTTCTCACAGTTTCATTAAATAAATTTATAATAAAAAAATATTTCATTATCTTTTTTTTACATATTGACTCTTTATTGCATGAGAAGGTAATGCAACTCTATTATCTATTCGATGCAACAGTGATAACTATTTCCAAAGAAGGAACAGATATTAATGATAAATAAATGGAAAAATTAAATTCAATATTCATTAATTATGCAACAATACTTAACTAAAGTCGAATCTTATCTTCTTTCTTAATTATATTCCTTTTCGCTATTATTTTTACTGCAATATATAATAAATTATAAAAAGTTTGGTATAAATTGGTACACTGTAAACAGAGATAAGAAGGCCTAGTAGTATATTTAAAGCTTTCGTTCAAAAAAAGACTTGTATCTCGAAGAAAAATGCCATGAAATTATTGATTGTAAAAATAACTATAAAGCTATATTAAAAAAGCCTGTTTTTCAGATTAATATAAAAGAGTTTTTAAACTGACATCCGCGTGTTCATAATCATATTTAAAAAAGCTATGTCTCTAACTGGCTGTGATGTGAAATTGAATTTATGCTGATTATACAAATACGATTTAATTTTAGCTAATTTTTTTCTTTTTAATAATTAATAGAAAAAATTTAAAGTAATTTTTTTTATTTAATACAGATGTGATAATTCCTGGTAAATTCTTTTAATTTCAGAAAAATATTTCTACAGTAATTAATTGATAATGATGATTCTATTAAGGCTTAGTAATTATATTCATACCTATAAAAATTATTCAGCTCAAGGTTCATTTTATAATGCTCTATTAATATTGCAAGAATTATTCTATTAAACCGTAAAATCCTTCCACAATTTAAATGCCAGTTGATTTTGTAATTATAGTTATAAAGTTCATGTTTTAATGCGGTTCCTATGAAAATTTAAAAATAAATTAATTAAAAATAAAGTATTCATTGGACGTATTTCAAAATATGAAATTAAGTTTTTTATGTCTTTTTAAATATTCTAGCTAATAGCAACTTTTGAAAAGCGCATGATATAAAAGTTTTTGCATAAGAAAAACTTCATAAAAGTCCATTTGTTGTTGTTGCGAATCCCCTATTGCGAATGCATCTAATTTTAGAAACGATGACAGAAAAGAATGTAATAACCACGTATATTCGAAAAAAGAAAATATGTCTTTATCATAACTGTATTCCATCGACTGTTGAAATCTGGTGTTAATTTATCTTTACACTAGCAAAGGTAAAAGCTTATCAAATCGGAATATTTGATCCAAATGCGAGTATTTAAAACGTAAGCTTATTTTTATTATTTCCATAGAATACATAAAACAAAAAATCAAGAAATAAGTTCTTGCATTTGAAAACAGCATGATTTTAACTCGTTGTAATTCTAAGGTTTGTTGCTATTTCTTCCACTTCCTCACATTCTAGCAAGGCCTTCCTGTACAGTTGCTTTTCTGCGAAATTGGTATCATTGCAACAAAAATAGTTTTAAAGTCCAGGCAAAATCGAATGGGAAAATGTATTCTTTTAAAATCTAAATCGAATTTAAAGTACTTCTTTCGAGGGAGAAAAAAGCAGAAATAACTTTCATTTTTGCTTTAATCGAGATAAGAATTGTAATTGAGTGAACCTGTTATTATGTAGTCATGCGGGATGAACTAACCGATTGCAAAATGCACTAATATTAATTCCAAATAACTTATTCTCACTTAAGAAATTAAAATTTTTCTGATTAAATGAAGTATCTGATGCTAATAATGAAAGCATATTCTAAAAGTATTCCGTATAGTTTTGAAAATATTGAAGAAATAAATAATACACCAATCATAACTTTGAAAATTTTCTTAAAATAAGAGGAGAATCAAAATATTTTCAATTCAAGCTAATTTATGAAAACCCTTCGCTAACTTAATCATAAAAATCAATGTATAATTCAACATTATATTTAATATATTTCAAGGCTGACCTAGGAAGTGCGAAAATAACAAAGAAACATTTGTTACATAATCGTGGTAAAAGTAAAATGAAGAGAAGCAGAACTTTAACAGTTTAAGCAGCACATTTAAATTCCTGGCATGCAGAGAAAGTTCATGTCCACTTTCCTCGTAGTTTAACTTATCAATACAAGAGAGAAGCAGCAGCTATTATTTTCCCACGGAGAATTCTGGGTATTAAAACTTTGGGAAAGTTAAATTAAAAGGTTAGATTGCATGCAATATTTCGAAGTTTAAAAAATTTTGTAAGTTCACTAGGGAAGGAAACTCGTAGTAACCGCACATTGTTATTAGTCTCATATTCATGCAATAGAATTTAGAGAGTTTAACTTTTATCACTTTCGAACATCTCGAAAGACTGACACTGATGCGTAAGTTCTGTGCTAACTTCCAAAGAAAATTCTTGATTCTAAGGTATTCCATTCCAACTAATCTCTAAACTCCCAATTTCAGTTAAAGTAAAATGCAAATAGGAAGAGTTAAACAAAAGAATAATCCGGTAACCAGAAGTAAATTCAGCATTTCAAACAGCGAAACACACCACCAAAAACAAAGTAAAGAGATGCAGATAGATAGATATTCACCTTTTGTATTGAGCAGGAAACTTGGACAAAGAAAAAAAAGTAACCAACTGAAGTTACTCCCACTGGAGCTGCTGTTGACTGCTGCTAGCACAAGTCTACACTGCACTGAGAACAAACCGGGGAATGAGAAAAAGCCAGGGATTCGAATCAGACCCGACACTGTGTTTTCTACCGCTTTGCACACGAGACACTTGGGCTCATAAGGTCTCAGCCACTGGGATTTAAGTCGAAAGGCAACTCATCGACATATATGGGGACGGGTGGGTGAAGTTTGACCCGCCCACCAACCACAGTTTTTCCGCGTTTTGAGTCGCTCGTGATCACCTGCAGCGGGGTTCTCGAGTTTCCCCGTGCTTCCAGCGGGTGGGATTGGAAGAAGTTGGGAAAAAAAAAAGTTAGGAGATGAGACGTTTTCGTTGGATTTTGTGGAAAAAATGTGTTTGTTTGGTTAGTTATCTGGAGCAATATCAGCAGCGAGGCGTGGCGCTTTTCTTTATTGTTAGTGGTAGTTCTTCCCTAACTTCCACTTCCGGTTTCGTTCGTGAAGAATAAAGTCGGGTTTTTTTTCGCGGCTGCACTTTTTATTTTAATGAAGGTGCCATGAGTAGGTGTTGGAAACATAGTTACTATGCAAGCGAAACAATAAACAGAGAGCATACTGTTTCAGTGTCAGTGTTAGCTGTTTATTTTCGTATCGGTTACGCAGTTCGGATTTTCTTCAGAAGTCAATGTAATACTTGGAAGAACCGCGCCTCTAAATTTACTCCCGATTGAAAACATTGGTGGTAATATGATTCTTAATCCGTTCCGCAGTTACGTATAAAAGTTAGCATTGTTTCTGAAGTTGCTGATGAAGCAGTTAGAATAAGAATGCTGTTCCACAGAAGGTTTCAAGAGTTCGTTGACTTAATAATGCTAGCAATACCTCGATAAGTGAGAAATGTAATTTGATGAAGAACTGCGTGTGCTTTAATAATTTTTAAGATGATCATATTTGGAGTTTAATATAAGATAAGAACTGTTATAAAATTAGGATTGATTTGAAAGTGCATTATTAAGACAATGCTTAAACGTGTCTATATGCATTCATTTCGAGATCAAATTTTAATTATAAAATGTTTATAAACTAATTATTTTCTAGAAATAAAACTACTATAATTTTGATGAAATATGCACAAATTTTTTAACAAAATGAAGCAGTATTTCCACAGTTTTACAAACAATGAACAGAGGATAACATTTTTATATTATCTATAAATTCAGTCCTTTGATGTTGCCCTTCAAATTTTTTCATTACATAACAATAATCAATATTCAGTGAAAAATCAGCTGTAATCATTATTTCAGTTAGGATAACCCATAAAGAATTAAGTAGATAACATGAATGAAACAAAAAAAGCGAAACTTTGTTTCCAAGTTTGCATAATTAGAATTTTTTTAATAACCTATATTTCACCGTTTGTTAGTTCGGTTCACAGCCGTATTAAAATGCGAATTAAAATTAACCATCTCATACAAAGTTTATTTTCTGATCCTAAAGTGAAAATATATTTGGTAAATATTGTTTGAAATTATCAATCGAAGAACAAATTTAGAAGAGAAATTCATCTTTTTTTAAATTTAGATTAATTTCTCCAGTTTAAACCCTTCATTACTCAATTCTAACAAAACCTTCACGAATCTGACGTTCAAGACTATTTTTACTTTAGTATAAAATAAATACCAATTTTTATATTTATAATCATGTAAAGATAAACCTAACATCAGCCAAATAAGAAACCGAGTAAAAATAGAAAGTTTAGAAGATTTAAAATAATAATAAATCGGTTGCGATATATACTATTATTATTGATTTATTACGTTATTTTTAATTTCATTTTCATAATCATGGCTTCAGAATTGATTAAATCAAAAAGTATGTAATAATAAGTGTGATATGTATTTTACAGCCTCCATTTTGCAGTTTCTATTCTGAATTATTTTTATTGGTTCTTTAAAACAAATCGTCAAAAAATTAGATTATGAGTTTGCTTTATGTAGTGTAATGAAATTGAGATTATCTTGGAGGAACAGTGCTTTGATCATACTAGAGATCAGGATGGTTTAATATTCATTTCAAGATTTATAGAGACGCCAGAAGTGAAAATCAGTTGGAGACGTCATTAATATTTTCCCCTAGTGAAGAGAGTTCTAGAAACTTTCTGTCTGAATGAACATTGTATTGTGTGAATGGTATGTAAATATCCTGAATTAACTTATTTTTATATTACGAAAGCCTATGTTCTTTGGCCTGATACTACAGTAGCTTAAGATGCTCCATGAAATTAAACGCAATATTAAGTTGTGTAATGAAATTAAAAAAAGCGCAATGTTCTTGCAGCGCGAAATATGATGCAAATATTTGTTTACTTGAATATATATTACCATTAAAATTCAAAAACCATTAATGTGCACATTTCAAAAGTTTGTTTTCTATTCCTTTTCCTCTCCCCCTTTCTTTTTCCGTTTTCCAAAGCTTTTATATCATTTAATTGATTTTTTTTGTATTTTAATTTGTTGTTTTATAATTCTACGAACTGTTTTGTTGATTGACTGATCCTATCAACTTGATTCTTTAGATATCAAAAAATATATTAATAACGTTATGTGTCAACTACTGTCAGTATTTTTTACTTACATTTTACTGATTATCACAACAAATTAATCAATAGATAAATATTATCATGTTTCAGTATTTACCAGTATATTTTATTTACAATCTGCTGATTATCATATGACTTAAACAACGTTACTTATATCTTTATGGAATAAAAGTATACAGTATTTTCAATTAGTAGTACCTGGTATTACTTAAGTGTTTGTCTGAGAATTAGTTTAAGCATACAAAAACGTTGATATTTTGGGGTCAAAGATAATATTTTTATTTTAATGATGGCCTGATAGGTAAAATGCATAGTATTTAGGTAATCTACAGTTAAGTCAGGTAATGTGAGAAATGAAACAATTTTCTGCTCTTTGATGTATCAGCCTGGTTAATCTGTAGATTACCTAAATAATCTGTCCACTGCCTGATATCCGCAACTTTAACAGTAACATACATATGTAACGATGGGGATACGTATATATATATATATATATATATCTTTTATTATCCAAATATTTAAGTCATTTTTAAGAAGAGTGGCGGACATACGTGCATCTTAGTTAAAGGTTCCAAGTCAAAAGATAACAGAAAATCCCTGCATTTTCTCAGGTAGGGATATAACATACAGACACGTGATCAAAGTGAATGGAATAATAGCTGTTTTTAGTAAATTACGTAAGTTTTTTAGGTAAAAGTATGGTGCCAACAAGTCGCTGATTTCGCGATTTATGTGGGCGCGTGGAAGTAATTAGAATATTCTTTTAGTAATAAATATGCCAAAACACTAGATTTAATATACCTCCAGCGCGGGAAATAAAACGAAACTGGAGTTTAAAAAGTGATTTTGGAATACATTAAGACTTTAAAATATATAATATTAGAATTTGAAGCAAAATTAAGCGAGATTATTACATATATATATAGATATAGTTATAAATTTTTATGCCATTAAAACTCAAATAACATTTTCATCATATACACCTATTAAACCCTAATTTAAAATTAAATATGAAAACAATATAACCTAATATTATTCACACAATGAAATACAGAAAGATAATAAGATTAAAAACTATTACTATCAAAAAGACAACCCAAATATGGAATTCCAGCAATCAAATGCCAATCGACCTTAGGATATATATACAGTAAAATTTCGATTAACTGTCACCGTCTGGACCAGGGCTGTGATCAATAACAGAATAAACAGATAACAGAAATATCTTAACACATATCTACAGTAAAGCGATTTCACGCCTTGGGACGAAAATAAAAATAAAATCCTTTAAAAGTGAATAATGCGTACATATTGTATTTAATTTTACAAAACGATTAATATAAACTTCAATATAAGAGTAGTAATGTACAGAATTGTACATTAGATATAATTTAGACGATGGTGGATAACAATATATATACTTTACTTACTGATACTTTATGGTTAACATAAATTCTAAAAAAAGATTTAAATAGGTAAAAAAACTTCACTAATACGGTGAATGCGCCAATGCACCAGTACAACCGAGAAGTGAGAAATATTAACAAAAGAAAACATTAAAACCATTTCATAAAAGAAAATCAAAAATAACAAAACGGAATATAATGCTAACGTCCGGGATGCGTCATCAGCAAGGGAAATCCCGAACGAGCGTATACTTATTATCGGTGTTTTCTAAACACAAACTCTAGAAATAATGCTAAAAAGACTTTGTTTCCCCGGAACACCGAACAAAAAACAATATTTTGAAACAAAGAAATGTCAAGCAAAAAGTTCATGTCTAATTGAAAAAAAATAAATGAGACCAAATTTCGAACCAAAAATATAAAATCTTCATGTCTCATTTAAATAAAATACATGAAACCAAATTTCAAAACCAATAATGTAAAACAAAAATGAAGAAAAAGGTGTCAATACTGACCCAAAAGTCCACAAATCAAGTTGATAGGATCATTTTAGGTTCGACTAGACTAAAATTTACCAAGTTATAAAGCTTTGAATTTCATCCTCTTAGGCTAATCACTGACAACCGCCTCCCCGAGGCGTCTATTGGTTGGCGGATTACTGAAAAAGCCTTTATGAACAGATCAATAATGGCCAATGGACTTATTTCCTGCAAGAACAATACTAATAAAAAAAATTTGTCTGCAAATGGCGTCTGTTTTTTTTGTAGTAAAAAAATATTTATCTTTAGTCGGAAGTTCTGTGGCTTCCGAAAGATTAGTACCTACGTTGAATTATGTTGTTTCCGTTGAGAGGTGTCCACTAACGGATCAACACATTGATGAAAGAGTCTTTAGGAGCAGATTAGATGATAAATATTGGGCAATGAATTAATTTCTTGTGAAAACAAAGTTAATAAAAAATTTTGTCTATAATACTTACTTATTGCAATAAAAACTCATTTATTATTATTATTACATATTGTATTAATTACTAATTTATAATCATTACTTATTGCATTAATTAATTATTGTATTAATACTTACTTATTGTATATTATTATTAATAATAAATTATGTCCACAAACGTTGCTTTGAAAAAAATCGAAAACTGGTTATTTTGAGAGGTTTTAATCGCCAGGTTAAAACGGAGGTGAAAAAAACCTGTTTAAGCGAAAACCGGTTTTTTTACTTTCTAGTGTACGAAGCATACAAAGAGAAAGTATTGTAATCGTCAAAAAAATTCGAACTCGAGAGTTTGACGAATCTCCACGTTTTAGACCACCCTGTGTCCGAAAAACACAATTTTGGAATTATGTCTGTGTGTGTGTCTGCCTGTGAACACGATAACTCGAAAACTATTAAAGCTACGGGAATGAAATTTGGTATGTGATCTTTGCACATAATTTGTAGGTTTCTATCAAATTTTGGATAAAATCCATCTACGGGAAGTCTGCCTGTCTGTTTGTCCGTGGTCATGCGAACACTATAACTCAAAAACTTGTATAGCTAGATGAATAAAATTTGGTACACAGTTTTATCGTCATGAATGTAGGTCCGTATAAAATGTTGGGTCAAATCCGACAAAGGGTTGACTGTCTGTAGGTCTGTATAATTGCATACTTATTTTACTCAAGTTAGTATGGTTGGCGTTTGACCTTGGCGGTCTACGAAGGAAATTGTAGCGAGCCGCAAACACGCGCTTAGGAAATTATGGCAATCCGAATCGAAACTTCGCTCTAACGTCCTCCAGATGGAAGGTATTTTGAAAGCTTGCGTGATATCTGTAGTAAGATTTCTTACTCAAAAACGTTAAATTAGGTTGTGGTATCTCAGCGCGTGTAAAAATTGAGAACATACGCAATTCTTTTTGCAAAATATTAAGTTTCAGGAATTCATGAATTTGATATGTTTCATTGTAAATCACCAATCATATTTTTTCTCTCAAAATAACTAGGCCTTGGGCAAATACCCCAAGAATATTTACCTACTGGGTGTTTACCCACCCCACATTACTGGTCGTATGCGAGAAAGTTTCGGGGGGGTCACTCCCTCTCGTTTTTTGCAATAACTGCCATCCCTACCTCTAACCCCCTCCAGGCTGCGCAACATTGGCAAAACTTTGAAAGCTTGCAATAAAGAGCGGATCTTGGATTTTTGTTTTCTTTTTCAGGGCGGGAGGTCTTCTGTTCACAGAACTACTAGTATAACAGCATTAGATTTACTTTTGTACCAAGTATTATTAAGAGATATATGCTTATAAACCATTAATCAATCACTGGAAATCAAGAAACAAACAATGCGCATGATTCCGAATAGGATCTCGTGAATCATGTATCAAATTTTATTTTCTCTTTCAAAACAAATGTTTCAACCTTCTTGCAAAATATTTCCAATAAATGATATCTTATCCATAATAGCAAGGTAGAGTACCAAAAGTCCAAACTAGACTTAAGATTGAATTTTTGACTAGATTTTCTGACAGAACTGCTTCACACATAACTTGTGGAACTTGGTATTTTCAACTGTGAATCGTAGAATTCGTTTAGTATAATCAATAAATGCGATAAAAATCAGTTAGATTCTAGAAAAGGTACCTATGCAAGTGGCATTTGCATAATTCCTTTTCTTTCATCTTTAAGTAGTATATTCAAGATACATTCTTATAAAAAAAATTCAAATATTTCTTAAAAGCATTAACAATATCGTTGTTGATTAGTTATAAAGCATTTATTTCAAATCGTCGTTGGTAAAATGAATAACTTTTATCACTCGTCTGAAATGGTTGACAACACCGACATAAGATGAGTTTTAAGTAAAATGTTTGCTTAATTCTTAAATGTACAGTGTTCCCAAAAGTCTACAATATGGTTTTACTTAATGAATTTCTTTGTCCTATCAAATGTCAATTTTTTTGTCCCATTCATTTTCTTTTACCAAAATAAATATTTTAAAATAGAACTAAGATTTTTTAATCAATTTTCTCGTCATTAATATTAAATAAATTAAATAATTAATTTAATAATTAAATTTAAAAATACAACTAAGACCTTTATCTTAGTTGAAAATATTTTTAGAACACAAAATGTTAGAAAATCATACATTTAATGGGTAATATCTGTTTTAGCTTTACAGCACTTGACTACCTGGTTCGAATTATTGGATAACAAACACATCTAATGGACATTTCTATCATATATTTCTTTAAACTAAATGAAATGTAACATGAATTTCTCAAAGTTAAAAATATTATAGCAAGCCCAACAGTGGAGTAATATTAGAAAATTTAACTGCAACATTAGATAAACGAAATGAAATCTTTTGAGAAACACTTGTTCTAATAATCTTTCTGATTAAATTCAAGGCATTTCCAGATGTAGAATAGAGTGGCTAATAAAAAGAATTCGCTTTTTAGCAGCGTGATAATGACATGAAACAAATTTGTTAATGATGAGGTATCATATCTTTATGACTTTGGTAGGTAGGATAATCATCTCAAAAAAGCACAAATAAATAATCCATTCACGCATTTGAACTCTTGCCATCATTTATATTTCATGGCCTATATTATCATTTCCTAGTTCTTTGGGTTTAATCAGGTTCATTTTGTCTTTCCTCTATATCTTATGTTTGCGGTAACATCGCCAATTCTGGCTTTTAAACCGTTTAACCCGTTAAATGCCAAAACTCCATTATTTCATTTTTTCAAAAAAAAAGTTGCTTTAATATGATAACACGAATTAAATATAAAAGATAGCACTGTTTTAAAATTTTTAATTAGAATTAATAAATTAATTTTTAATTAGAATTAATAAATTAATTTTTAATTAGAATTAATGAATTAATTTTTAATTAGAATTAATAAATTAATTTTAATTAGAATTAATTTAATTTGAAATTAAAATTGATTTAATTTTTAATTAGAAAAATATTTTAATTGAGTTTATAACTTTTATAGCAGTCAGGTCAATATTTATGTACAACAATCAAAGTTAAAAGTTCCACTGCTTAGATAAATCAAAAACAAGCCTCCCAAAAAATGGTCAATGGTAAATAATGGGTTAATACCACAAATTAAACATTTTCTCACATTGATTCTACTAAAACAATGAGATTAACAGAATTCTAAATGAAGAACTAAGCGAAGACTCAATATGTCTTTTAACATTTTCAGTGCCGTTTTTGCTCGACTTTTCATTCACGCCATTTGATGTTTTGACTAATTAGACATGATAGATTTTTGAAGATTGATATATTGTCACACAATATTTCATTATATCGTCAACCCATAATTAATTAGCTTGTTTAGCGTAGTTATCACATAGTGTACCATTCATAGAACAGGTGGCGCTGCGATCAGCTTTAACTTCCCTATTAGTGTGTACCACGAGTATCAATGATGGTACACGTGGCCTGAATGGAAAGTTTAGAATATACCATCCATGACACACGTGGCACGGAACTTGTTAACTGAACCATATTGGAAGATGCTCTCGCTCACAAAGCAAACACAACAAATCCATCTCCATTCGTCATCATATTATTTTACCTGAGTTTGAATTATGTAAGATTGCTAGTCATTCATTTCATCGCACGAATTCAAAGAGAGGGGAACACTCAAGGTTTATTTACGGAGTCTTTTAAGGGCCTTATCGAGGTCCTCAGATGGTTGAAAATACCGACGTCCTCTTCAAAATGTTGTCCGGGAAAAGAAAATATTAAAGAAAAACAGCCCACGAGACCCGTCCTTTCTGGCTCATACGCTTAAAAGTGGAAACATTTTCTTTTAAAAAAAGATATCTTCTTGAGGTATTTTTTATTTGGAGGAGTTTTGTTGGCAGAAGCTTCCACTATCACTGACTGACTCCACTAACACCCTTCTCCATAAACCTGACTGGCGTTTCCTTTTCAAATGCGAGCCAAATGGATTTTAAATAGAGGGATTTGAAAAAAAATGCACGCTTCACAGAGATCTGAAAATATAGATAAATGCTTTGTCTGCATATATTTGACAATGATACTGCAACGAAGCTTTGCTTTATTTTCTAAATGCTGAGAAAAGCTAATTTAATCACTTGCACTGGTGGACTTGAATCCAGAGTTCGAATAGTTATCATCGAAATGCAATTTAAATTATGTATTTAATTTATTCGTGTAAATGTGTATGCAGGATATTCAACTTTCATAAAATTCAATATTACTGTTTGAAGATTCAAGTTTAATAAATTTCAGTTTGTGCATGGGCCCTCATCATTTAGCTTCTCTTATAGTATACCAAAAATTCACCTAGGTGCAATACCGATTTCTTTCTAAATAATAACGGTATTGATGTTATTCAGTATTTTTATATAAGTTGCTCTAAATATCTGGCTCTGAAGTTATGAAAGAAAAATTAAGCTACCTTTCGCGCATGCGCAGTATAAAATTATTAACTACAAGTATTCATATTTTCTCTAATATTGAAATTATTTAATTCAAATTTTGATTCAGTGTTTTTTTTACATATTGTCGAATATTCTGTAAGTTTCGTACAATTTGGTTGAAAACTCTGCATGTTATAAGCAAAAACCATGAGGAAAAATTTGGGATTTTAAAAAAAAAAATCTTTATATTTCTTTGAATATTCTTGCTATTTTTACGAAAATGCATGTAAATATTATGTACATCAAACAAAGCCATTGATGAAATTTTCAAATCATTGCCAGCTTTCTGTGAAATAGGGTGGGCCAAAATAAATTTTCGCCTTCCTCACTTTCTGGTCGACCCCCTAAATGCCCTCGTGACCAAACCTTTATTGTAAAATGTGAGTTCCGACAAGTGTATATCCCTCGATTCTCTGTAACTGATTGCGAACTATTGTATCCGTATTAAGTTCTAATTATTCGCATCTTAAAAATGGTCCTTAGAATTTGTGCACCAGTGTATATTGAATCACTATCCGCCTTCGGCGACTAGCTTGTTCGCCGGCAATATGATTTCAACTTAATCTTGAATGATTTTATATTCATGGTTCTCTTGGCAACGTAATTTCAAACTTCAGATTGTGATAGATATTTAACCAATTATTATATTAGTGACCTTGGAACTCTTCTGTTCATTGTCTACATAAATGTTCCTAATAGAGTCAAATAACTGACCATGTCATGCAACCACTAATTTCATGTTGTCGGCACTATCTTCACTTCCTTATATCCTCTTGTAAAATATGCATTTGCGACATTAAAATGACGCAGCACATTTTATGGCCAGCGGCATGTTAGCTGGATTAAAACATGCTGAAAAAAGGACGAAAATATTGCAACCATAACCATTCAGCTTACTGGATATATTTCTTAATGTATGCAAAACAATATTTCGGAGAGCTGAAATAAAATATGAAAGCAAAATGTATTAGGATATTATCTCACATTACAACAATGAAAGAGAAATATGCAATTAAATATTTGTTTAAACAATGAAAACGGTTTGAGTTGCGTTGCAACAATGAAAAGTAATGTTGCAAATTATGTAAAAAATAAATTTAAAAGGTTATTAAAATTAGAGAAAAAATTGCACGGCAACTTAATTGATATCATTGAGAAGGTTTGCACTTTTAGATTGTGCAAAAATGATTTTTGTGCTGTAATATTTTCGGTAGTTATTAAGGAAAAACGCAAAAATTTTGATTCACTTTTAATTAATTAAAATTTCGAAAAAAGGGCTCCGAGGTGCACATTCCCACCCTTCAAAGTATGTTTGTGCCAAATTTTGTAGCTCTAAGTCCCGCGGTCTTCACTGTAGAGGACCAACACACACACACACGGTTAATTGAAGTTTCATTGTACTTAATAATAGGAAATCTCGTTATCTTTAAACAGAATGAAATTATAATTGTTCATGATTTCATGATTAAGTTCAAAGTAAATATTTCATCGGGTATTTGGATAAAAATAGGTTTGTTTTCGATTGTGAATCAGTTTGTAAATGAAAAACTTCGATTGGAAGAGATTTCAGAAAATTTTCCATCAATCTAGTTTATGTTCAAGATCCCTCTAAGATACAGTTCTCTCGTAGAATGACAGTTCATGTATAATTTACCTAAACATATGTCTACTAATCTACTAAATGTAAACAAATCTCCGCGAATATTAGTACAGAGAACACGAAGGCAATGAAATTAAATTATAAAATTAAATTGCTATAATTTACTCTTAAAGCAATCCATGTAACTAAAACATTGCTGAAAATAATAATCTTTTTATAAAAAGATACATATTACTACAAGAGGACTAATTTTTAATAATCTAAACGTATTAATTTGTTATCTTTCGGCATGTTAAATTTTTTTAATACTACTGGAATTTAGTTAGGGTGGATCCTGGCTTTGATCTGGCCTTGTACATCAATTTTAATGCACTATAATTTAATAAAAGGTGCTCCGCGAAGCTATATGCAGGAATCATTTATACTTGACCCCTTTTTAACTGCGAAAAATCTAAATGATTCATACTTTTCATGCCTTTCGTAACTTTTTTCTATTTCCATTTCAAAGATTCATCATCGCAATGCCTTTTAACGTATGCCCAACGTAACTTACCTTGCGCTTATAAACTGAGAAGCGTCGACCTAATTCAACATTTCTTCCCTTTCAGACGCACGCTTTCCGAAAGATAAACCTAATAACGTTAAGTGGTCATGAAGCTAGACGAAACTGTCAGTTGTTTCTTTTCTCTTCCTTTTGTAGGTCAAAGTCACTTTTTATGCGTCCAGAAATTGGATGTCAATCCTTGTATGGCGAACAGCCAGTGGAAATATCTTCGGACTTGACCTGTCTGAAGAAACACTTTCGCCTATTTCTTCACTAGCCTGCGAGTTTGTTTGTTTGTAGAAGATTTACTTTTGTAGGTTTTTTTTCTGTTTTTTACGATAATGAGGTGTGTGTGTTTCAGCATTATCTCAAACATTTTGTTTACTTTATGGAGAGTTTTTTTGAAGGGTTTTACCATTTACGGAGGTCTTTTGGCTTATATTTTAATTTAGGTAAATAAAAATTCGCTTATAATTTTTTTCTTCGTTGCTTGATATAAGCTTCCTAATTTTGAACAAGTTCTTTGTCTAAAAAGAAAGCAATAAGATTCTGAGATGAAAGAAATCCTGTTTGTGATAGATTCCGAAAATACTAATCTAATTTCTGATTTTTGAATTTATATTGAATTATGGAATGATTAGCTTTTTCATATTGTGGAAAATTTTATTATAATTTTCACTAAAAGGGGTTATAATTCTATCTAGAACAGAATAAAGGTTATTAAATTGATTGCATATTTCTTATAACGAACTTAGTAACCGCATTAAGTAATAAATATTCCTTGTGTAAGAAATATTTTTTTTAATATTCCTTTCAGAGATACTTTACTACGATTTTATGTGGAAATTTGTAGAATAGAATATTAATTCAAGTGTTGTTTTCAACGTCCGATCAGACTTCGAAATTGTGAGTTCATCTTCAATAGCTTTTGCATAATTTCAACGTAAATCGTAAATCGAAAGTGGCAAGACGCCCCAGATTACGTGGGACAATCCCGAATTTCTCTTTTTTAACCCATATTCATCCCGAATTCGAATTAACTGTCTCGAATTTTGCTTAGCAGTAAATTATATTAAAACAAAAATGGGCTAGAGTTAATTTTGAAAATGATAGTTAAAAAAGTTAATTGAAAACGTAAAGTAAAAGTGGATTTTCATATCCAAATTTTACAATACGTAGAATATTACTCTGTATTACCCAGGTCTGGATTGTGGAGTGTAGCTCTCGGCATCTTCCCGCATTTCAAAATTACGATATCAAACAGCCCTCGTTCAGTTTCAAAGTGGAAAGTTAATTAAACTAAACTCCAGATAATATCAATCACTGGCAAAGAGAGTTAAAATGTACTGATCCACAAACTGCTAATAGCTTTATAACTGAAAATCGAAACTTACCAAGATTACTGTGATTAATTTAAATCATATTAAAAAATAAATGTAAAAACTTTTCCTTACAGCCCGAAATTCATCCTCATGCAATTTCTGGATCTTCCACAATTTAAAGAAAAAAACTACGCTATCAGCAATTTTTAAAGGATGCTTAGGACCAGATGGCTGTGTAGTCTTTCTTTAAAAACGTACCAGACTCGAATTTCGAAAGACCGTGCTAGCCGAATGTCAAGAAAGAATGCGTTCGTGTGTTATAAGTTCAGATCAGTGTTTCAAGGAGCAGAAATGTAATGATATTGACAACGATAACGAATTAATTTTTTAAATTTACTCTCTTAATAAATTTGAATGGTTAAATTTTAGTACTTTTTCCGAACTTTTCATTTTTTAAAATCTGAACTACCTCGAAGTATGCTATATGCTTAGCTAATGAGAATGCATATTTGCATTTTTTTTTCAAGTTGCCAAATAGCGTTTCTCGAATATACGAATGTCAATGTCAGTTGATTTGGGACAACTTATGTATCAGCTGATTGACGCGTTAAAAATTATTACAAATAATTACAAAATGCAGCATTAGAGAAAAAAGCAAAAAATTATTAAGCTGATAATATTCATTTACGCTGAGAACTGACGTTTCGAGAAAACATAGAATCTTTTTCTCCATTTTTATGACTTTCCTTATTCAGCAATATTTTTGTTTTTCAATACGTTGATTGTTTGCTATTACATTCATTGATTTCTAATTCTGTTCGCTATCTGTCAGCATAAAGTAATCGAAAAGTTCCACGCACGCAAGCTTTATTCAGTTTTTGAACTTTGCTTAAATGTCAGCAAAGCTTTCCTCTTGTATAAACGGAAACGTAATAAAACGTCAATAAAAGCATTTGCAGCGGTATAATAACTGAAATCCCAACGGAGAGATTCATCGATGAATGGATTTCAAAGCATAGTTATTAATTTCATTTTAGCATACTTTTCTTAGTTTAGCAGTTGCCCGAGAAGGTAGGGCTCCCGAAAGGAGGAGAGAGGTTGAGGCCCCCTAGTTTTATGGAAAAATTTAGAATAAATTATTTCTTAAAATGTTTTTCTGTTTGAAATCGACGACTAACTTGATTCTTCGATAAATTATAGGTGATTTCATTTTCATTTTTTTAGAGAATAGAAATGTTACTGTGATTTCATTGGAAGTTCATATTGGACACAAAAAGCAAAATTTGCAGAAAGGCTGATATTCATTTGTAAAATATTTGTTTGCAAAATATTTTGACGTATAGCTGAATACTAAACGGAAGAGCGTAACGTTGATAAATCGATATTCGTCTAACAACCTAACCTATGATAAAAGAGATTGAAAAGAAATTAACAATCGTATAATATATTCTATTATTTTGAAACGAAAATCATTTTACTGTTGCTAAATCTAACTTTATTTACTTTTATATTATTTCAAGCTATGAAAATTAGACAATGCTTTATTATTAAAATAGTTTTTAATAGGAATACCTTTAACTGATAAGTATTTAATAAAATATACCACACAATTTCATCACGATATTACGTTGCATTAGAACTCAAAACGACACCATATTATGTTCCGCTTTGCGTTAAAACTAATAAAGAAGAGTATAAACAATATTGTTACAAATTCATAAAAGAATATATTGCCAGGCATTTTTAGGAGTCAATAGCATGATGGTGAAAATAAAAAATATATCAATAATAGTAAACTAATACTACAATTATGTTTTTTTTCTTTGCCAATTTCAGTTTTAAAACACTTAGTTGGATATTGTAAGATGTTAAGATTAAACTTGAAAGAATCGTAATTATATTAAAATTATGCGTCTAATGTTTCGCAAAGAACATTTTATGCTTTCCTCTGAATCATGAGACATTCGAAAAATAATTTACCATAATTACTCAAAAATAACCTGTATGGTCTCATTCTAATTTTTATTGCACACAATAAAATAAATTAAATACATTTATAAATAATTTTTGTTTGAAAAAATGTATAGAAAAATGATAAAAATTAATAATAGAAATCATATAGCCATGACACACTAGATGATCAAAAGTATCCGGACACTTTCGGATTTACACATTTTTTCGAATTTCTCGAAAAAGGCTCGAGTAACTGCACTTGAACTTCGACCATATGATGAATAGGCTTGAACTAACATTTTACAGTGAAGATTCGGTCACGAGGGCATATAGGGGACCGAACAGAAATTGATGGAAACGAAAAGGGATTTCACCTCACTCCGTTTCAAAGAAAGCTAATGATGATTCGCAAATTTCATCAACATTAATATGCTCATCTCTTACATTCATTTTCGTAAAAAATGGCACGTATATTATGGAAGATATAAGGGTTTTCTTAAAAAATTCCAAATTTTTCAGCAAGGGGTTTGCTTATAAAATGCAGAACTTTTGACCAAATAATACGAAATTTCCAGAATATTCTACAATATATTAGAGAGGCACTGTATTAAAATTTGAAGTAAATACTTTTAATATTAGAGGAAATATGAGTATATGTAGTAAATAATTTTTTACTGCGCATGTGCGAGACGTAGTGTAATTTTCCTTTCACAGCTTCAAAGTCAGATATATAGGACAACTTATATAAAAATTCCAGTATAATACCATTATGAATTAGAAAGATGACGGCATTGCAGTGGGCGGATGGCAAATCCCTCATCATTTTGTTTCTCTAAGAGAAACAAAATGATGAGGGATTTGCCACAAATTATTTTTTTAAACTTGCATTTTCGAATAATTTCATATAATTTAATAAAAGTTTAATTTGCTGAATACCCAGCTTATAAATAGAATACATAATTTAAATTGAAGTTCGACAATTACTATTCGAAGATTCAATTTTAAAAAATATTTGTGGGAAAAACCTTAGCATTTTGTTCCTCTTAGAGAGAAGCACAAATTCCGCCGGCTGAAATGCCGATATCTTTCTAAATATTAACGATATTGAACTGGAATTTTTTATATAAGTTGCCGTATATATGTAGATTTGAAGTTGTGAAAGAAAAATAACGCTACGTCTCGCATATGCGCAGTAAAAAATTATTTACTACATATATTAACATTTTCTCAAATATTCACAGTATTAACTTCAAATTTTAATAGATTGTCAAATATTCTGTAAGTTTTGTACAATTTGATAGAAAACTCTCTCTGATAAAATCTTTTTTATAAGCCAAAAATATGCAGGAAAATTTGGAATTTTTTAAGAAAACTTTTATGTCTTCCAGAATATAGTGCTATTTTTACGAAAATGCATGTAAGCAATGGGCATATTAAGCATAACCATTGACAATTTCGCAGATAATTATCAGCTTTCTGTGAAATGGGGTGAGCTGAAATCCCTGTTCGTCTTCATCAATTTCTGGTAGGTTCCCTAATTACCCTCGTCCCTATTCTTCACCGTAAAATGTGAGTTCAAGCTTATTCATCACGTGGTCGAAGTCCAAGCGCAGTTGCTCAAGGTTTTCTGGAGAAATTCGAAAAATGTGTGAATCCTTAAGCGCCCGGATACGTTTGATCATACAGTGTATCTTAGAATATAATAACAAAATTCAACCTGGAAAATTACAGTTTTATATATAGGAGAAGAACTACTCTCTAGAGTCCTCTCTTCCCATGACGTACTTTTTCCAGTTGAACTTATGAAGAATTTCAGTAATGTTCTGTTGAATGTTGCTGGTTTTATCCTTAACATGCTTTTAAATAAATAAATTTTTTCTTTAAGTTAATTTATTGAAATTAGTGCAATGAATGTTCTGTCTCAATGATTTTCAGGAACGTCAGCCAAAATTTTTTAACTGTTTTCATATTTTGGAGCAATGTGTATTCATATAATTCTCAGCTGAATTGTTTTTTATACTTGCCGCTTGAAATTTTCTTCGAAACATTAAAAAATTAAATGTAAAAATTATCAAACTCTTTTTCCACGAGAAACGCGACAACACTCTTGTAGTAAATGGATGTGTTGTTTTGTAAGCAAAACACTTATAAATGTTTATTTACAAAATTTAACTTAGTTTATTTTTAATACGATCACCTTGAACAAAAATATGCCCTTATGATATGATAAGTTGAAGCACCCTCTCCTAACTCTAGGAACTGCCAATCCACTCTTGAAAATGACCTCATTTATAACATTATTGTTGTCTGTAAAAGTTCATTTTAAAGATAAAATTGCTGCTTTTTGACCGAAAATCTTCCTTTCGAAATGGGTATTCAATATTTATTAGAATAATATGAAATGCTTATTTACGGAAAAGAATAAGTACATGATTCGTTTAAAATTATTTCTTAATACAGTCGAACCGCGATATAGCGAACCCGGTATATAACGAACCTTCGGTTACAGCGAACCTTTTACATGGTCCCAACTGAAGCCCTATTTTAATAATGTATTTTCATACGTTTACAGCGAACAGCAAACGCTAGAGACTCGGTTACAGCGAACTGAAAATTTCTAAAACTTCAAACTTTTACTTGCCCAAAGGGACATTCTTTACTAATTGTGCTCAAGTCAACCCAACTTCTACAAGTGTTACCCCTTTTGCATGAAATACTCTGGTCCAGAGACCACATTCCTAGCCTAATGTATCTTTGTTAGAGTCGCTGTTAACCCCATAAGTGGTACAAAGGAACAATAGGCAAGGCTCTTTACACTTTCTATCTCCCCTCCCCCCGGTGTACACCTGGCCTAGTGTCAACCAGGGAAGGGGGGGACTTTCTGGTCAGTTGGGGAAGTGAGTGAGGAATATATCGTGGCATCAGTAAATGAAAAAAAAACTCTGTTGTAGATTCATATTCAGATATGGAGGAAGAACAGGACGAACCAGGGCCTACAATTGCAGATGGAAAAGCAGCTACAAACGTTTTGAACAATTTTTTGCCACAGAAAACATCTACGAACAAGTTGTGGACCTGTTTCAAATAGTGGATAAACAAATTGACGAGTTGTATATAAAATCGAAAACTTTTCAACCAAAGATAACATCTTTTTTCAATGTAGTGGATTAGCAAATAAGTAAAAAAAGATAAATGTTTAGTTTGTTTATTATTGAGTATATTATTTAATACTTTATTTGTCCCTAATCACTAATGAAAATATTATGTTATTAAAAAGTTTATTATCGAAGCATGTTGGAACATTTTTTTTTGCAAATACTGATACAGCGAACCTCGGTTGAAACGAACTTCTGAGTCGGTCCGTTAAAGGTTCGTTATAACGGGGTTTGACTGTATTATTACTATGTCCTGCACAAATATGCACCTGAACGACGGCAGCTATAATCATGAAAGAGGTGTCTAGGTTTAGTAAAGTGGCTATGCGATACGCTATAAGGCCACTAATAGCACCACTTGACGCCAAACTGCGAAATTAAACTTTCTATCTCTAAAAAAGTACGATATAGGGGAAAATCAATCACAAAGTTGTAGAACATCATGGATTTAGCATGAAAAGATACCTTGGGGACATTAATGCTAAGAACAGAAAGCTTAAAACTCGCATTTATTTGTTGTCTATTTCCAACACTATTATATAACGAAACGGGTTAAAGACAGAGAGAGAGGGGAAAAACAATTAGTTGTCACAAGACACCTTTATTTTTGTCGTTCAAACTTCTCTCCTTCAGCTACAATACACATTTAGACCTTTCTTTGAATTTCATGTTGCATAACTCTTTAGCATATCAGTCGGTACGCTGGTACAAACATCAGTAATACGTTGTCGAGGGTCCTGCAATGTTGGCGGAAAGGTCGCATGCATCTGCTGTTTGAGGTATCCACACAGGAAAAAGTATATTGGGACCATTTTTATCCGAAAGATAACATTTTCTCGTTTTTGTGAGGTCACAGTTTCGGAAATAGCTAATAAACAATTGCGCGTTTTAAGTATTCTATTCTTAGCATTAATGACCACAAATGTTTTTGTACCAAATCAATAATTCTCTATAACTTTGTAATTGACTTTTTTCCCTATATCCTTCTTTTTCGAGATAGGAAAACTACTTCAGCAGTTTTCTGCCAGGTGGCGCTGTAAGTGGTCTCATCGCGTAGCGCATAGTCACTTTACTGTGCCTGGACACCACTTTCATAGTTATAGCTGCCGTCATTCTGAACTGGACACCCTGTATATTTATAAGGGTACATAATAATACAGATAAGGTTATCCGATGGTTGAAGGCGCAGATACATCTTGAAGAAATAAGCAGTCTTAGTAAAATTCAAACCCTCTTTATTGTAGAAGAAACATTCCATTTTTAAGAGATAAAAGTAACTCAGTGCTTTATTAGTTACGTGATCCTCCAATTCAGGACAAAGGACGATGCAGTACGCATGTCACCAGCGAAGCGTCAAAGCAGCAAAATCAAGAGAGCAAGAGTGAGCGTAAGATAGTCTTGGCAGCCCACCCAATCCCTTTATACTCTATAAAGGGATTGGGTGAGCTGAAGTGAACGGCTACTACCGACTAATGCCGTATCACCAAAGTTGCAGTATAAACTTCCGAGAGGCTCGGTAGAGACCCAAAGCCCGCACGACTCGGATGTCAACGCAAAAGTGCCCTCGCTTCAAATCCAAAAAAGGGTTAACATATCTCCTCCAAAAGAGATAACCAAATCAAACTATACTTCAGCAACTTCTACTAATAACCAAATTAATAGGTTGCATACATGCCGATTTCTCAATCGAAGAGTAGTCTAGAATTTAAAATCTTGATTTTGTTTCCATTTTTGCAATCTCTTTAATCAGGGGGAAATAGAATTACTTTTACTATACGTAAAATTTACTTTTAAGATTCTCTCAAGACCCTTATAGAGGGTAACCCAAATGCACGAGTCTAAATAGCAGGAAAGAGAAACGAGAGATCGATTTTCTTTTAGTTAGGAAACAAAATTGAGTCTAATTTGTTGATTCAGCGCTATAAAGGGGATCTCGATGAAGTCCAAGCTAGCATTCTTAGATTTAAAATAAATTATTGAATTAAAACGGAAGGAATTTAAACCCGGAACAGTTCGGTGGGAAAATGATTTATCACACACACATGATATATTTCTCTCTCTTTTTATAAAGAAAGATAGAAAGACAGAGGGAATGAGTTGGTAAAATGTGTGGCGTAAATAAAAATAATCATCCTATTTTCATTGACAATAGCAACAAAAAATTGTTTTGTTCTTATTTCCGAGATACTATTCTTTGCACCTTACGCATTGACGAAATAGCATAAATGTGTTTTACAGTAGTTAGATTACTTTAAATGCAGTAATATATATAGACAAGATTGATATCCCTCTCAAGCTGAAGCCACACGGTGAGCAGATGACCTGCCATGAAACAACCCATCTAGCCAGAAGGCCCCACAGGAAATAACAGACATCCAAAAGGACAAAAACCGAGGAACAGCAGTTGGCTCTTTCATATCAAGGTCCTCGGAGTGTCAAACTGAAAAATGTCACGTACAGTAAAACTAAAGATCTACTTTGACTCACCCAATGGCCAAAGAGTCATCAACCACACAGGCTTCCACAAAAGGAGAATTTAGACAGAAAAAGCCAAAAGATAACTTGTGAATTGTAAAAAGAAAACGAACAATAGAACAACAAAAATAAATAAGTAAATAAATAAAATAAAAAGAAATTAAAAGTAAAAAGAAATTAAATAATAAATAAGTAAGTAATAAAGTAAGAAGAAAATGTTGTTTAGGTATCAAGGTTAGGTTTAGGTATCTAGTCCCTTTGTCAAGATTTTCTCCACAATCTGAATGACAGAGTTTCTGACAAGTTGCAATTTCAGCAAAGTTTTCAGTTTCATATCCGTCCACCCATGAAGCCACAATTTACGTTGACTTTCCCAAAGCTTACACTCTTTGATAGTATGTAGAATCGCACCTACTGCTTTCCCACAAAAACATTTATCTTTATCAAGAAGTCTAGCCTGATGTGCTTTGAAAGCACCATGGCCAGCGAAAAGTTGGTTAAGGTGAAAAATTCCCCGGAGTCTTTTTGCGTTGACATCGCCAAAGAAATATTTTGTCCATCTTCCTTTAGTCGAATCTCTCCATCTATTCTGCCAGGAATTCATCATTTGGTATCTTGCTTTGCGTTTTAAGTTGAATGCACGATTTGTTAAAATTTATGTCAAATCTCCTGTTGTTTGTTTTTTGTGTTATGAGTTAGAAGAATCTGCTATATTACTGCATTTATGTCAATGACATAAATGCAGTAATATAGCAGATTCTCCTAACTCATAACACAAAAAAGCAAACATTAGAGGAGTTAATACATTAATGTAATCTCAAAGCGCGATTTCATAACGCATTTGTCTAATAATCTATAAATTTCATTCGCAGTTAAAATATGAGCAATTTTTAAAATGAATTTATTATTATTTTGTCCCACAATTAAAAAGAAGTTATTATAGCAATTTAAAAATTGGTCAAAGATTGAACTTGAAAATATCTTTACATTTCCTTAAAAATTCCCAAGTGTTACATTTTGCACCTAATACAATGGAGATATAGCATGAATATGTTTTACTACATTTAAATTGCTTCGGTAGGAAATTGTTCTATAATTGGATTTTCCTACATTACGCAACAACAAATAAAATTAGACAACAATAAAACAGATCTTAATAAACTGATATTAAACACCATCTCATGACAAAATCTCGTAAAGAATTCAGGGTAGAAATAATAATTAACTGCAAATCCGAGCAGTTCTGTATGTGATTATGAAACCAAAGCCACTCATCAACATTAGAAACCCATTAGCCTGCATTAAACGAATCTTGCTTTCCACACATCTTTTTCTCTTTCAAATTTTGCTTTTGTGCGCCAATATCATCCGAGGCTCTCGCTCCAGAATCATCCAAGCATGGAGATTCCATGCAAAGAGACGCTAAATGCAGAGAAATCTGACTCAAACATAATAAAAACACGCGGGAAAGGCAGAGAGAGAGAGAGAGAAATGAATCAGAAAAAGAGAAGAAGAAAAAAAAACGAAGGGGAGAGAGTAGCGAGAGCAGACTACAGAAGAAGAAGAAGCGTGGGAGTCGATCAGAGCGGGAGTAGAGCTCATTTGGGAAGTGTTGGATCCCATTTTAAGAGATTCCGAGCGGTTATTCTCGAGCTTTGGGGAGGATGACGTCGAATATTTTCGTTATTTTAACGCGCACTGACTCGCCCTTCCCATTTTTCATGCGGCAGAGGGGGTATATTTGGAAGCCGCCCCGGACTTTTCAGCACGGGTTTGCTTCAAGGATGGCTCCTTTAGCTCGTAGTAAGAGGCAGGACTATAAATAACTGAGCTCGAGGGAAGAAGAGCGAAAATATTGGTGGTAGTGAGATTTTTTGGTTATTGGGTTAAAAGGAAAAAAATAATAATTGAGAAGTTTTTTTGAAAAATTGGGTGGATTCGGGGAATGTTGCATATAAGGAATCTTAGTCGACAGCCTCCTTCTTGATGGATGGGGTTGAAAAAGCAAAGTAATGAATATCGCGACCTTTCCCAAATTGAAATGATCTGTAACAACGATTATTCGTGTAGATTTTTGATTCTGGTATTTATTGTTCAAATTATGGAAAGAACCTGGATCAGTAAGAATCAAAGAGTAAGAGAGGAAGTAAGAAAGAAAAGGAAAAAACTTTAAAAAGCAAATTAAAAGGAAGGGTATGCTGAAAGGGAAAAATAATAATTGAAGAAAGTTTTGAAAAATTTTATGGATTCGGGGTATGCTACATGCAAAAGATCTTCTTCGACAGACCTCGACTTGATGAAGATGTTAAATAAGATGAATAATGAATATCACGGTCTTTCCCAAATTAAAATCATCTGCAGCAATGAGATTCACACAAGTTTTTCATTTTGTTTCTAGTATGTATTGTTCAATTCATAAAATGAATAAAGATGAGTAAAATTCAGAATTACATTCAATAAAACTACTTTTTTAAAGTTTCCATCCATTGAAAAATAAAACAGGGTATATAAACAACAGAAATGCGTAATTTATTCCAGATTTGACTCGTAATACGAAAAATTGACTAGTTTTTTTTATCAATGTACAGGTTAATTTATAGGATAAATTTTAAAGGATATATTCATAACAGAATACTTGACTGATAAATTGCAGCCTTAAGGCCGCATGTGGCCTTCTTGAGTTTCTTATGCGGCCTTACTAGTTACTTACAGTCTGCATTGAAATAATATACTTGTCTGTAATATAATAACAATTACAGAATAATAACCTTTAAAATTCCGCTCATGCGGTCTTTTACCCAGCTGCCGAAATTCAATGCCTTTCAGTGCAGAAAAGGGTCCCACCGGTGTACTAAAGCACATTAAGGTAAAAAAGAGATAAACAAGAAAGTATAAAAGATAAATAACGTTTTGTTAGACCATCACCGTCGCACTTTTTGCAAAGAATTTCAGACGTTCGCCTGCTCCAAGACAATTTATTGTTCTATAAAAAATTATCCCTGTAAATGTAGGTAATAAATTCTTTTTATCCGCGCCTTTCAAAATATAATTACTTTAACTTTCACCCTCTGAGCTTGATCGGCTGCAACGATAAACTTCGTGAACCTCTTTAAAATATTGAGTCAGTAATTCTTTATCGATTGAATTCGTTTTCCCCGTTCCGAAAGTATAAAATCCCAACCGCTCTTTTTGGCATTCTATTTCGACTGTTTGACACTTGCCGATTACAAGAGTCGCTTTCGTGCGTAATATTTCCGAAATGGTCGTGATTTGAATCACTTAAACAATCATTTAAAATTTTTAATTTTATCATTTATCTCTTCATTGAAATAAAAATTATTTCAAGGCTATAATAAAAAGCTTTTTGAACATTTCGGACGACTGCAAACTTCATCAAAAATATCTACGCACCGCATGTATGAAATGCAGTACATTAACTGTTTGAATTACAAAGTAAACACAAAATATAGTGCTTTGTATAATTACCTTTTCAAGTTATGGCTGAAAGCAGGTAAACTGGAACATTTCCTGATGGCTGCATCTGGAATGTCAGTCCTTGCAGGTCAATAGGCATCTTCTATTCTTTGATTGAAAATGAGGGTCTCCAGACTGAATAGATTTATCATATTCCACACATACTCGAAGGAAAAAAATTGATAAATTAAGGAACGACATTTCATTTCCATAACATAAAATTAATTATAATTTAATGGTATAATAATAAAATTTTCCCGTTGAAAATATTATTTCAGGACGGCTCATGATCAGTAGAACTTTTGATTCCATGATTTGATTTGTGTATCATCAGCAGTGTATAATTCTTGAAAATGGACGAAATTAGAAATATGAAATAAATCTGATAAAGGGGAAACTAAGGATACTTGACCCTACTTTTACTTTTTCTTATATTTCTCGAATATTTGAAATGAATAAAAGGATTTTCTTTTAAGAATGAGAAATGTACTTATGCTAAACATATCATATTTAATCATAATATATACATATTTCATGAAATCGCCTAGGGTCAAGTATCCCTAATGTTAGGGATACTTGACCCTAAGCTAGGGATGCTTGAACCTACATGCAAAGAGTGCTTAAATTCTTTTGATTATTTGTATGCACGCGGAATTCAGATATTAGGTTAAAACTATTGAATTAAAAAAGCTCTTTGTAATCAAATAATATTAATGAAACTAATATTAAGAATTAAATAAGCATTGAATATCAAAAAAGACAAAAAAGTAAGAATATCTAAAAAGACAAAAAAATAATAGAAGCAATTCAATTGTTGTGCGCAAGTGCAGCATCATCCAGGAAAAAAATGCCAAGTACAAAATAAATAAAAATATTAAAAAAAGGAATTATAAATGTGGAAGGGTAAAAAATAATAGTAGACAACGACAAGAAGTAAGAATCCGGTGAATGACTTCATCAGAGGCCAGACATTCATGCAGATTCAAAAATGGAATAGGTTTTCTGTAGAGGAAAAAGACTTTAAGGTCTGATATTTAATATCCTCTTTTGGCTTGAACCTAAACCGGAATGTATTGGAAAGAAAAACATTTATCCACAAAGAAGAAATTAAAGACAATCTTCTGAACAAAGTGTGAAAAGAAGGGATTAAAAGCTTACCTCTTATAACATATGTGGAACAAAGGGGGACGCTTTACCATACGTGTGTTACAATGTAAACAAGCAAATAGATGCGTGCACGTATTTCCATTGATTAAAAATTAAATAATATGGTTACTATAAAACGCAGTTATTACTAATAAAATCTAGCTGGTAAACTAAATTAGTTAAGTCATTAAATTAAATCTAGTTATTAAATTAATTAGTAACACAATTAAAGTATTGATTTCATTAAATTAAAAAAATTACTGCAATGGAACTGGAAACCTAGCAACATATTAGCACGTTAAAGAATTGCCGGTTTTGGAAAATTAAAAAAAAGAATAGCATCAAAACGCAAAATGTATATGTAAAAAAAATGTTGCACAAACCAAGAAATTGAGAAGCTTAATAGATTTACTCGGTTCTTCTAATATTTAAAGACGAATAAAACTCGGTTCTTCTAACAAAAGGAATAATAATATAATTTGGGAGAAAATTCATATTAATAAGGAAAGACAAACTCAACAGAAATGGCGAAACTTTAAATAAAACCAAACGATGACAAATAATTCGAGCAAAATATATTTGAATGAATAAATCTTTCTTCCTCAGGTGAGGACAAAATAGATTAATCAAAGTTCAATTCTTTTTAAAATTCTTACTAAAATTATTTGCATTATTTGAAAATATAATATTAAAAAGAAATTTTATTCATTAAATAATTACAAACAAACAATTTTTAAATAATTATTCTCTGTATTTGAGTTGCTATATTGCCGACAAACTCCACGCACCAGAAAACTGATACCAACCACAAAATGTGCTTCGGTCGTCTACGAAATCGAAGCTGCAATAGCTTTTTATAGGGTCAAATATCCCTAATTTTTTAGCGTCAAGTATCCTTTGCTTGCCTTTCTCTAAATAATTTTAAAATTAAACCACTTAGAATTAAGATGCCGCATAACATCATATATCAAATTAAAGATAGAAATATGCTTAAAACTCAGAAATAATTTAATTCGTCATATTTTCAATCCTAAACCACTGAAGAATGAAAAAGTGAAAATTTACTTTTGGACCCCCAAAACATATTTACCTACACACCATTGCGATAGCTTTTCAAATTGGAATCAAAATTCCCTACAATATACCATATGACCAGTGGTCAAAGAAAAATGGTACACACAAATACCAATTATCTCACAATCTGAGAACATCGCGTATTGTCAAGTATCCCTAGTTCCCCCTACCACCCAAAGCTATAATACTCACATTAAGATAATCAGGAAGCTGTAAAGAACTGCATTTTCCAAGGGGTCTTCAAAAGAAGATCCATCAGCCATGGATGCAGAAGCGGAACTGGGATACAGACGTCCCGGTACATTTTATTTTTATCCCATAGACGGCCTTAACCAAGAGGAACCAGAATAACGGACCTGTTGTGAGCCATCATTGGCCAACAAAGCTGGCAGACCTCGGGAGCTGCATAGCTTCTGCATTGTGCAACCATTGCAGAAGTTGCTGCATGATGCATCACTGCCATGCGTAGTAAGTATATCTACACATTTTGACATTGAACTAAGTCTCTCTTCTTGCAGAGAATTTGGTCCATTATCTATCAGTACGTATGGACATGATAATATTTTATTTAATCCTTCTAGAAATTTCACGAAATAAGAACCAACCTTGATTTAATCAAACTCTTTTTCGTCTTTCTTAGACCATTCTTTACTCTAAATTTTGCTTTATTCTGTCAAGACGTGGACTTTTTAAAAAGCAATGCGACACCAATCTATTTCATCGATATGTGATCTAAATGCGATGTTAATTGATATTGCTCGCCTATCTGAATACGCACTATTATTCTCTTAATCAATTGCAATTGTTATAACTAATAACTCGTATGCTAACTATCTGGTTGATTCAATGTCTCGTGTCTGGTCTCTAAATCTGGTAGCGAAATAGTGTTTGAATTTCCTGAAAAATGTTGCACTTCCTCTAAGTAGGAATGTTTTTACAACTGGTTATGTCCTCACAGATGGCGCATGATATTATTTACTCCTCTGTCTCAATAATTTCACCAATACCTATTCGCTGCTGAATCGTGTGTGGCTCACTTCTTCTGTTTGCAATATAGCATACTACTACCTCTGTCCCATAATAATAGTAGCAGCTGATGAATTTAATTTGTCCCATAATAATAGTAACAAAAGAAAATAAATATAGAACACAAAATTTATTATCAAAACACTAGATTAAATTAAAGATATTACATCTAATTTTTATTTTGAGTGTTCAGATAGTTTCTGCTCCCATCAATTCATCAATATTATTTGGTGAGGCTGGTATATTGATTGTAATACTACATTGATACTGTATACTTATGTGTAGTGTTGTAGGACAGTCGCAACTCGATCTTTGCTTGAAAATTCTCTTTTTTCATCTTTCTTTTACAATGGGTTGATATTCAACTGAAATAAAACAATTGATTTCGATCAGTAGATGAAATTAGAAAAATAATTATAATTCGTAATAATTAGGTTAACCTAAAAATTGAAAGATGTGCCTAAACAAATGACGCATGTCATGAAACGTTGATTTTGATTGAAGACTGCGAAATTTTGCGCTACAACATAACTTACAGCTGCATTCGCCAATAATTTCTGTTTAAATATTCACTTGCTACAATTATTATGGGATAGAGGTAGTAATTAATAACCTTTATTCAATAAAAGCAAAAACGTATGATACCAAGTAGGATTTCAACCATTTCTAAAACTTTGAGTTTATTCTGAAGAAAATGAGGAAAAGAATGCGAAAACACTGAAAGATCATAAAATAGATAAACAAATGCATAAAAATTGAATAATCCTTATAAACATAATTATAATGTCAGACTCAAATGCTAGAACGGGCCGTATAAACAAAGTCTATATTTATGGGGGACGCAAAAAACAAAAACTTCAATATGTATAGAAATGTAAGCTTATTTCGAAAACACAGTATAAAAAAAGAATAACGTTGAAGTTAATCTTTTCTTCCTGACACTTGTAATCTCTTCTCTGCTACCATCTTTCTTACCTCGAGGGATGTCTTGTTTGCAGTGATTACTTTCAAAACTGACCCAAGGTGAATGTCATTAATTCTGGATATGACATGAGACTTATTTCCAATCATAAATTTAAACAATTACTCGCACTGATAAGTACTTCCAAACATGGAAATAATTTCATATTCCAATTATTTAATGTTTTCAAATCTGGATGACGAATATTTTAAAATGCAGGCTTCCCAGCTTCACTGAATTTTGACTTCATGTACAATGATGTAATACTATCAATAATATTTCATTGGCGATTTGTTTCGTTATTACTAATTGCGTATAATAAGGCATTTTTAAAATTAAGCTACGATATTTTTACTGAAGATTTTGTTACATGCGTGTTTGTAGGCCGCATGCGACTCACGTGCCGCGAGTTTGACACCCTTAATATAGGTTAAATGCAAAAAATAACTTTAATTTGAAAACAATAGCAGTATTTTCTTGAATTTTATTATGTGCAATTATTTTCTTATTTAGTTAAACGATTAATGACTAAGAGGAAATAAACTACTATTAATAGCATTTTTCTAGTGTCACTCATTTATTTATCGTTTTCCGTTCTTGAGCGACAAATGAAAGTAAAAATATCACCAATCTCAGGTATAAAATAAATAACCATAAATAAAAATCTAAATCAAGTATTTCTTATTTATAAACGAATATATGTAATGTGTTTTTTTTTGCTTTCATAAGTAATTTCATAAGAAATGATTGGCGAAGAAAATACGGAGCAAGTATTTTATAGAACCTTTGTGAAGAGCATCGAAATCTTTTTTATTCAATTTTAGAGGAAAATTTTAAACTGTCAAGAATGCGTAAATATCGGTTGATATCTTTTAGAGAATAAAGCAACGTGTGAAGCACTTTATAATTTTAACAAGCCTAAGGGCCACTTTCATGATTCTTCATTGTCTACCATTGTAATTTGTAGCGTCGTTTTCATTGTGTGCCAATTACTGCATCGAATGAAAACATTTATTAGATCGCACAAATTGTTCTTGAAAATTTCAGTAAGAAATCTATCACGTCATCCAATCTAAATTACTTGTCGTAAGAGTGGCGATTCTCGCTTTTCCCGTGCTTCGAGATCAGAGGATCAATCCACTTGGTGTCGTTCAAATGCTAAGAATAAGTACGCATGTCATCTGATATAATACACCTTTTCTCCTTCTGCTGGATGTACAATGGATTTAAAAATTAATTTGGCGCTGAACTTATCATTTGCATCACATGGGCATGAATTGTCTCTTTCGAACGTTTTGTAATTTCTCCAACTTGAAGGAAATTTAGTAAATACTATCTTATATACACGGCGTTGCTCGGGGTCGAAATACTTTCAAGTCTAAGCACTTACAACACTTTAAACTTAATTAAACAGTTTTTAGCTGTAACGTACTTCGTTGACTTTCTTTTGCCCTCTCCGGTGTCTCTGACCCCTCGGCCAACAGCTAAACCAACCTTTTCTTTTTGTCTTCGTACTTTGAACCACTTCACACGAGTCTGACAACCCTTGGAATTCCACCTTCCCATCCCCATCATTCCTGCGGAGACAACAGAAATACTGCATATCATGCTTTTTATGGCCCATTCTCTTCTTTTTGGTGTTCGTGTGTCTGACCGGAATTACCATTCTTTCTTTTCCTCCCTAGGCCCCCTCTCTTCGATAGGAACGGGACTCAGTTAACCTCTATTGACTTTCCATACTGACAGTGGCGTAGCGAGGGTAAGTGGCGCGCATGTCATACTATGATTTTTTTCTCCTCTTCACACCCCTTTCATGATTAGAGGCTTAACTTGCGTAAACGGCGTCCTGGACATGGTAATATTGGACTCCTTATTGTATTTGAGGTAATATTTGATTCCTTATTGTATTTGAGGTAATATTTGACTTCTTATTGCATTTGAGGTAATATTTGACTCCTTATTGTATTTGAAGTAATATTTGACTCCTTATTGTATTTGAGATAATATTTGACTCCTTATTGTATTTGACTTTAAAAAGTGATACAGACATATTAACGTTTTGCCAACATGGTCAGTGGCGCAACGTGGGCAAGCGGCGCCCAGGGAATATGATTTTTTTTACCCCAGTCGTCATTTGCTTAGCAAACGCAAATGGTCCTCGGGGGCCTGGTATCATTTTTACACCCCCTAATCATATTTTGCTTTAAAAACTGGCATAAATGCAGTAATGTTTTGTCTCCATGGTGCCTCTAAAACTGGCATCTGCGACATCTATACTTCATTTATTTCCCGGTCGCTACGCCGCTGCACACTGATTAGGATCATTCAAAAATTTCTCGAAATTTAAACGAAACGTCGCGTAGTATTGGACATTTGAGGGCATATTAAAAGCTACGAATTAAAAACGGAAGTTAAGTGTTAAGTTAACAGCGGAAGTAAGAAGTCTACCTTGACCAAAGAAAGCAATATTTTCTTAACTTTAACACTGATAAAAACACGTGAATAAAGGATTTGGTGAAACAATAAATTGGTTTGAATTTGATTTTATAACAATTAAAGCATTCTTACAAATTGAGTTTAAAATGAGTTCTGAAATGTTTATTAAAATTGGAGAAAATATTGTACAACAATTAAATTGGTATCAATAAAAAGATAATTTTTCTCTCTTTAAGGTGGTTTAAAAATAATTTTCGATAAATATTTCAGAAGTTATTGGCAAAAAACCGTCTAAAAATAGCTTAATTTTAGTTAATTAATTAAATAAATAAAAATATAATCCGAATTTTAAAATAATTTTTACGGCGTTAGCTCCCTCTTGTGCTAATCCACCACTGTGCCAAATTTAGTTGCCATAAGTCCAACGGCATGGGCGTGCATAAAGAACCAAAAAAAAAACGAACACACACACATACTTTCCTCTTGTATAAAGATTTTAAAATTTCATTAAAATCACCCAGTAAAAATAATATGTGCTCTCATCTGAAGCAAGTTATCGTGGCTTAAATTTTTTTAAAAATTAAAAGTGAGAATCAAAGAAAATTAGCATATTATAAACCATGTATCAATGAATGGAAAAATTTTCAATTTTAATTTGGTGTAAATGTCTTTTTTCTCAGTTCATATGGTCCAAAGTTATCCCTGGAAATATCAAACATAATATTGCCAATAAGCAAAACAGTTAATTGCGCATATTTTTAGAGTATTTTTATTAATGTCATATGAGAAAATGTACAAAGAAATAGTATTTTTGACCACTGTTTTAAACGCGATTTATTTTTGTATTCAATCTCGCTCTTCTGATATTGTTTAAACATAGAACTTTAACTCATTTTGTGTAGTATGCACTAAAAATACTGTTGTAATGTAAAACTTTAAGGCTTTCAATTAATTTTTAACGTTTATTAAGTTTCTCAACAGCATATAAACGAAAACTTCTTCTACAAGTTTTTTTCAATGCCATATTTTTCTCCGCATACTTTTGGTGGCCGATGTGGCTTGGTAAGGTCTTGGCACGGGAAACGAAAGGGACTCCACCAACGATCAATTATATATGTCGGTCTGGAGCTAAAATCTGAAGTCGAGGGTCAAACGTACTTCCGCTGGGCGTGAATGTTTGCAGAAAATGAGTGCTCGAGTTGCTGCAAAATAGTGTTCCTTAAACATCGATAGTTCAACTATCGAAAGTTTTCCCAGACTATCGACTGAACAATCGATAGTATCGATAGTTTTCTCTCCGGCGATACTATAGATAGGTGTTCTTCCAATCGATAGGTTATAAACTATCGATAATACCAATCGATTGTTTCAGTCGATAGTTTTGAAACTATCCATAGTTCCAGTCGATAGTTTTGAAACTATCGACTGAAAATGCGCCTGTCGATAGAATTGCGGTAAAAACTATCTATACTATCGATAGTATCGATAGTTTTGAGAAAGTCGATACTATCGATTGTTTCAGTCGATAGTTCCGAAAACCCGATACTATCGATTTGGCTTCGATAGTATCGATAATCTATCGATGTTTAAGGAACACTACTTCAAAACAAACTAATAAAGCTAATCTCGGTTAAACACGGCAGGTATTTTCAGTAATTTGGCAATTAAATCGCCAGTAAAATAGAGTATGGTAGTTTAAAAAAATGCAATCACATTATAAGTGGAGAAAAATCTTCTATCATAATTTTAAAATAATACTTTCAAACATGTTGTTATTAAATTCATATACAGTGAATTAAAAAATGAAATTCAAATATCGAAATAGTCCAGAATCTTTATTTATTTAATAATGATCGAACAACGATCAGCTTCATTTAAAACTTACAAGTTTGGAACTGAATTTTCATGTTAACACCGCTTCAAACAAGTGGCAGAAATAAACTAGAAGCTATTAGGAAATTTCTTTGAGACGAAGTAAAATTACCATTTTTATTTTAAAAATATGTGTTCTACTCATCAGTTAACTGATTGTTATTCTTACTCTTAAAGTGGAAAGACAGTTTGAAGCATTACGTGTGTTCTTCGCAACCTATTTCAGATTTCTGGCAAATGAATCAGTCGTTTCCCAACAAACTCATCTCTTCTTCTCGACATTTATTTTTAGGTCTCACTGTTGGCATCAATCAAAGTAGCAAACAAGCAGTATTGTCTAATAACTGAAATAATTTTCGCGAGTGAACTGCAGTGAAGTGGTGTAATAATATTATAAAGTGAGTGAACTGTAGTGAAGAAGTAGTAATAATATCTACTAATAATAAAGGAGAATATGTGAGTCTGTCTGTTAGTGTGTTTGTGTATGTTGGTGCTCTTCAGGGAAGACTGCTGCTACCAAATTTGGTATAGATATAACTTGAGAAGAGAGAATGTGCACCAAGGAAATTATTTTTTGAAATTTTAAGTAGAATTTTAATTAGTTAAAAATTAACCAGAATTTTTCTGTTTTCATTGATAACTTCCTGAAATATTACTGAACAAAAGTAATTTTTATACTATATAAAAATTCGAAAATTATCTTTTTAACGATACTAATTTAGTTGCCGTCCCACTTATTTCTTAATTTGGGCAATGATTTAAAAATAATTTTTATGTAAAATTGGGCACAATACTTTTCATTGTCATTGAAATTCAAATCATTTTCATTTTAGAACAAATATTTATTTACTCGTTTCTCTTCCATTGTTAAATGCTAAGGGATGATCCTGTTTATTTTTTCATATTCTTTTGTAAAATTGTTATTAAAATAACCAATATTTCTTGCGACCAAACAGATCGCCAAAGGCGGCTAGTATTATAAATAAATAATATACACTCACATAATTATATAACTCATTCTGTTTTAGTAAATGAGAAAGTAAAAACGTTACGTTTTTATTTTCTCATATATGAAGTACAGTGGAACTTCGATTAACCGTCGCCGTCCGGACTAGGGCTGAGACGGATAATCGAATGGACGGATAACAGAAATTTCTTAATACATATGTACGGTAAGCTGCTGGTTTGCGACGAAAATGAAAATAATATCCTTTAAAAATAAATAATACATATATGTTGTGTTTAATTTTACAAAACGATCAATATAAACTTCAATATAAGAGTAGTAATGTAGAGAAATGCATTGTAATACTATAAATCTAAGTTTTCAGACGATGATGGTTATACGAGTGATGGTAAATAGAAGTTTTACTGCAATATACAAAGACAAAATATCCGTACGTCAACAGACCGCCGCAGACAAAAAATTCGACTTCGAAATTTTGTTAATCTCCGCATTACAGACCTCCTTGAGTTAAGGGTAAAAACAATTTATCTAATATGTCTGACTGTCTGTCTGAACATGATAACTCTAAAACGCAAAAAGCTAGACAAATGAAATATAGGTATAGGATGTTTACATAAAAATTCTAGATTTCGATTGAATTTCGGATGAAATCCGTTCGCGAGAAGTCTGTCTATCCATCCGCATTAATAGGAACAAGACAATTTAGACACGCAATGAGCTAAACAAATGAAATTTGGCATGCAGTTTAATTACTAAAATTACGGATCTATGTCAAATTTTGGACTAAATTCTTCGAAGGGTAGACTGTCCCTCTGTCTGCGATCTGTATATGCGGACAGAATCACTCGAAAACGCAACTAGCCGGATAAATTATATTTGGTGTGTGGTCTTTATGATACCATTGCAAAGCTGTATCGAATTTTGTTCGAATGGGGAGAAAGTTGAAAATGTATACACGATTGTCAGCACTACACGACGAAGCTAAACACAAAATGCTCTGCATTATGGGACTATACGAGAAGGTCGAGGAGAGAGCACACCCGCTTGTTTGGAAATGAACTAGCTTGTGCTTTTTATAATTTAAGATTATTTTTTTATATATATTTTAAGATTGTGAATAGTAAATCCATCACATATACAGAGTGACCGTAAATATGGACGAGGCTACCTTACCTCATAATTTCTGATTAAAGAAAACGACGATAAATATTATTATACTAGAAAATCACCCGTCATGGTATGACGGGTGCAAATTGCCTCTTCATTCGAGAAATTTCAACATTCCGTGTGAAGCATTTTTCCTTGTTTAAAAATTTTGTTATAATTTAATAACCATGAAATTCTCAGCTTGTCAAACGTAAGTCAAAAGTTAAAATTTCAAAGGTATTCTTTTTTGAAATTCTAATCAAAACAAAGAAACTTCTTTACTTGTCAAACGTTGCCAAAAATATTATCAAATTATATAATCACGATTGCAATAAATAATCAGATGCATCGTGGCGTCCAAACTATATCACGCGCATGATATCAACTGACGTAATTTACTACTTTCTATTAAATAAAGGAAATTAATTTGAAATATATGATTAGTACAATTTAAAATTTTTCAGGATCTATTGATCATAACGAAATAAATTGTATATCAATGGATAGCAAATTTTATTTCACTATTTTAGAACTATTAAATTTGAAATTAGAACGGCGATTACTCTTTTAAATTTAAAATTTCTGAAATTTAGGTTCTCTAACAATGAAATAATGCTGTTTTATGTCTCGCAGTGCTATGGCGCGAATTTTAATGTTGGTGACGTCAGAGCGTTACCGAGAGACAAATCTGAGCTATCATATTAGCAATTTTGATTAAATACAACTCAAAAAAAATTAAATACCACAAACAAAGTTAAGTAATTTCCACATGGCAGCTTTTCGCTGTATGTAATCCAAAGAAAATAACTTCCAACAATAACTCAATTTCCATTTGCTGGAAAATGAGTTCAGTCTCCATGTGTCTAGATTAAGGTTAGTAAAATGCAGGCAATAATTTACACATTAAATATTTAAGCAACAATTTTTTAACATCTGCTATCAACAAGAGGCCGCATATTCCTAACAGACGTGAAAAAAATTTAGAAATATTCATTATTCGCAACGAAAAATTGAGTTTTTTTTCTTACTCTCTGAAACTTTGAAAAATTGAGCTAGGTGGTGTTGCCTGTTAAAGCGACGATATGATACATCGAAAAGAGGTTTTGAAAACTTCTCTTCTGCTCTCAAGATACATGTCTTTTTAATCTCATGGAATATAATTATCTGTAGTCAAAATCCTATTACAAAACGTACTGTTTTGAAATTGTTACGCTAATGTCATGGGTTTTCAGAAATATCAGCGCTTATTTATTTACTTCCACTTTAACCCCTTAACAGTGAAGCCCGAGCTCAGTTCGTGCATCGAATTATGGCATTTTTACAATTAAGTCATTCATAGATGCTATCAGTCAATACAAAAATGACCGGTAATCCATTAAGTTCTCAAGTGTTCTATGGCCTATTAGTTGAATCAATGCGACTTCACATCCCTAAACAGAAGAGGATCAATTAATTAGACAGTACTCAAAACAACCCTGTTAAAGATTTAAACACCTGGGAAAATATTTAATTTCCGTCAAAATCCAATAAAAATCAATGGTAGCAAATTTTAAATGTTATCACTACTGAAATAAAGTTTACATGCTGTAAATTTTATCAATCTTTAATGAATTAAGCTAAGTATAGCAAATCCGTGCGTCGTAGAAAGTAAAATGAGCGATAGTAGTTGTTTCTTTTCTTTAAAAAAAGAAATGAGTGGGCGAGGATGAGTCACGCTGTTCATTTGTAGATCACAAATGAATCATTCTTTCTCCAGCAGCTTGTTCTTGTTAAGTGTAGGAGCCTAGAAGCACTTTTTAAAATTATTTTCTTTCGCTCTTCAGAATCATACTTTAGTGCCATTGCAAAGCAAAAAAAAAAACTGAGCAAGGAAAAATACAGAGAAGACAACATATAATGGTGCCAGTACAAAATGGATTCATTTATCTAATTTGTAGACAGTCACGTAGGTTAAGTTATAAATATTCTGAATCGTAAAGATACTCAACAAGTCCATAAAACAGAAAAAATATGAAATATTTTTATTAAATGATGTAGTACAGAAATGAACATTTATGAACTATTAAACAAGAATATTGTATAATTTTCATAATTTTCGCCGAAGATATTATATAATTTTATTTACATTTTTAACTCACTTTCATGGATCGTGACATTTATGCAGAATACTTATCACAACTCACCCGGATTTGAGAAATATGCTTTCAAAATATTAATATCGACAATTTTGCCTGGATTCAAGATCCATTTAATGCCACTGCTCCATCTGCATTTACTGCTGCAGAACATAATCTGATTGAGTTGCATTGTGAGAATTCATTAAATCAAAATCTACAGGCATGAAATTAACTGGCTTTTGATTGTCAGTAAAGACGAATATCTACACCTAAGTGATAACGGTAAGAGAAACAACCCTTGCTGATTTTTATCTAACCTCATATTCCAATGAAATTGAGCAACTGAACTTTTACGACGGATCTCTCTGGCAGAGAACAAAAAGACTAAAAACTAAAAGAGCAAATATTCCTCAACTAAAGGACACGGATTCTAGTGTCCCCGCTCATACAAACGTTTAAAAGGCAGAAATACTTGCTAACCATTTTGAAAAACAAGTTACGCCAAATAATATTAGTGATCCAAATACAGAAAAAACAGTCATAAAGTCCATTAAAAACTTTAAAACCAATCTCTCTTCAAATAAATATGAACCAATCAAACCCTCTGAAATAACTAACTATCTCAAAAAGATCAAAATTAACAAAGCCCCTGGAATTGAAGCAATCACCAACAAAATGCTTAAAAACATCCCAGTTAAAATAATTTTAAAACTAACCAACATCTCTAACTTATTGTTGAAATCAAAATTCTTTCCTAATTGCTGGAAAACTGCCAGAATTTTACCAATCCTGAAACTGGGCAAGGATCCCACGCAAGCCGTTAGCTATAGACCATGTTCACTTGATCCAACACTTAGTAAACTCGGAGCAAAATTAATTCGTAGCAGATACATGAAACATGCAAACAAAATCAAAACTCCTATTGCCCAACAATTTGGCTTCACTGCCCATCTCCCGACCACCCATAAACTGCCCCGAGTTATGGAACACATTCATGAAGGGAAAAAATTCTTATTTATCCCCTGCTGCTATTTTACTTGATATTGCCAAAGCTTTTGACAAAGTTTGGATTCCAGGCCTCATTCATAAGCTTATATCATAACACTTTCCGCGCTATATTATTGAAATAATCTGTTCATATCTTTAAGACAGGTGCTTCACTGTATCAGTTAAAGATACTAACACTACTCGCAGTAAAATAAATGCAGGAGTACCCTAAGAGGCAATTCTGGTCCCCTACATTTTCGTATTTTTCATGAATGACATTCCTCAACAAAGAAATACACTGGTGTAAAAAATGAAGGAAAATTTCGTAGAATGCGAGAAATTTGCAATTAATACGAAAACTATGCTTTGAAATCAGTTCTGGAGAATTGTGTGACATTCAATCGAGTATCATACACATTTTGCAGTGAAGAGTCGGTCACGCGAGCAATTAGGGGGACCACCAGAAAGGGATGAAGGTGAAAGTGGAGTTTCACCCATCCTGTTTCACAGAAAGCTGATAACGAGATGCAACTTTTATCAATTGTTATTTTTGGTGTGCATAATATTTAAATGTATTTTCATAAACACAGCACAAATATTCGGGAAGATATAAAGGTTTTCTTTAAAAATCCCAAATTTTTCCGCATGTGTTTTGTTTATAACATGCGGAGTTTTCATTCAAATTTTGCGAAATTTACAGAACACTCGACAATATGTTTCAGACGTATTGTATTAAAATCTCAAGTAAATACATTGAATATTAGAGGAAATATGAGTGTTTGTACGAAATACTTTTTTTACTGCGCAGCGCAAATTTTTCTTTCATAAATTCAAATCCAGATATATAGAGCAACTTTTAAAAAATTCCAGTTGAATCCCATTAAAATTCAGGCGGATATCGGCATTTCAGTGAGGTGAATTTCAATTTCTCTTGAAGAGAAGTTAAATGATGACGGTTCTTGCACAAACTGATATTTTCTAAACTTGAATATTCGAATGGTATTCGAAGAAATGCAATTTAAATAATGTATTTAATTTATAAGTGTACATGATGGTGGTATTCATGATATTCAATTTTCCTAAAATCAATGTTACTGTTCAAAGATTCAATTTTAAAAAATATTAGTTTGTACAAGAACCCTCATCACTTAGTTTCTCTCAAAGATAAATTTAAATTCACCTCACTGAAATGCCGACAGGTTCCTGAATTTTAGCGGGATTCAACTGGAATTTTTTTAGAAGTTGCTCTATATATCTGGCTTTGAAGTTATGAAAGAAAAAATCTGCTGCGTTTCGCACATGCGCAGTAAAAATTTATTTAGTACAAACACTCATATTTCCTGTAATATTCAACATATTTACTTCAAAGTTTAATACAATACTTCTGTAACATATTATCGAGTGTTCTGCAAATTTCGAATAATTTGAATGAAAACTCCGCATGTTATAATCAAAACACATACGGAAAAATTTGCGATTTTTTAAAGAAACATTTATATCTTCCCGAATATTTGTGCTATGCTTACGAAAATGCATGTAAATATAATGCACATTAAACCATAACCTTCGATAAAAGTTACATCTCGTTATCAGCTTTCTGTGAAACAGGATGGGTGAAACTCCATTTTCGCCTTCATCCCTTTCTGGTGGCCCCCCCCCCTCCTAATTGCCCTCGTACCGAATCTTCACTGAAAAATGTGCATGATACTCGATTAAATGTCACACGATTCGCCAGAACTGATTTCGAAGCATAGTTTTCGTATTAATTGCAAATTTCTCGCATTTTAAGAAATTTTCCTTCATTTTTTACACCAGTGTATTACACTCAGTCTATATGCTGATGACACTGAGATCCTTGCACAAGGGAGACTCCTGAGCAAGCCCTCCTCCTCCTCCAAGACTACGTTACAAAATTAGTAGCCTGGTTAATTCGATGGGAAATTAAACTTATTGTGGATAAAATGGAAGCGATTATCTTTACCAAAAAAAATCCAATAACTGACCGAGAATAAATATTTATAACCCCCCCTTTGATTGGAAAGATGAAAACATATATCTCAGGATTAGTATTGACAAACATCTCAACTTCCGTTCTCATATTAATCACACAATTTATATATAAATTCAATAAAGCCTTTCGTGATCAATATTTCATTAATTCGCAGGAACTCTAGCCTTTCTATTGAAAACAAATAGCTCACAAACCTTGCCTATCTTCGGCCAATAATAACAGATGCGAGCCCTATCTGGGTCTGCACTACGAAAACCAATCTTTATAAACTTGAAACCCTTGAAAATAAAACTATCAGAATGATTGACCGAGCTTACTGGTATGAAAGAACCGGTGAAATCAGAAGTATCCCATCCCTCAAGGAATTCATCCAAAAACTCTCTACAAAGTTTTACTACTGTCTTTCCTCTATTTCAAATACAGAAATCTAAAAAATTCCATCATGTATCGCTGATAGACAAAATCGCAGAGGACCTCGTTTTACGCTCAGCTTGTAAGGATCGCTAGCGCAGTTGTCTAGGCACTGAGCTTTAAATCTGCTGACATAGGGTTTATACACTATTCTAAATCCCCCCCAAGTGTCTTCACTCGCTCATTTCCGCTCATACAAAGTTTTTCTCTTCTTATTTTCTTCAATTTTCGTAATTACATACAATAAAATTATAATAATTTTAATTGAATAGAAAAAATTTCAAAACTTAAAGTCTTTTCAGATTTATAATCTCTTATGGTACATGCATTAATTAACAAGATTAGTTTCCATCTTCACTAAGCCATAACTATTATAATTATGGATGATAGGGCTTGCAGTCCCAATAGACCATAAACACCTCTTGTCAATTTCAAAGTCAGAGAATTTTAACCCTTTCGCTTACGGTGCTCCGACGTAGCACTGCCATTCAACTGGACTCCGCGCCAAAAGCGTACACATTGTGGGTGGACACTCTTTTGCAGTTGGGTTTATATCTTATGCCTGAACATCGCCACCTTGACTAAAACAATATATTCAAAATTTTGTACATAAATAATAATTATTAGGAATAATAATTATTGTTTTGGGCTCCCAACCTTTCTTCTCTCGCGAACCCCTTGATTATTCTTTTTGTTTGGGCCTACCCCCTATTATCATATCCACCCCCCTCAGCCATCCGTCTATTCACATAAGTCTTTATTAATTGTATTAAGGTTATCTTAAGAGCCAAATGACTCGAATTAATAGCAATTGCAGAACTTATTTTTGATTTTACATTTTATCCCATTTTTACGTTAGTATTAGTTCAACGCCAAAGTAAATGAAACCTAAATTGCAATCATTTCGTCATAACTCTAAGGGTAGCTAAAAATTACACTTCGTGATAATCAAGTGGTATAGTTATTAAATAACAAGTAATGACTTGGAGAAACAAAAATTCTCTAACTTTTTTAATCCCTTATGTTTTCTTGTCTCTGCCATTATCAACTTTATTTCGCGTACCCCCAAATGGTCCTTCGCGTACCCCAAAATGGTCCTTCGCGTGACCCCGGGGTACGCGTACCACAGGTTGAGAACATCTGTTATAGATGATTATCGGATTCCGAAACTCTCCGCGCTTTTGCGCATGCGCCAGCTAATTTCCTCAAAATAGGCGTGAAGTGAGAAATAGAGGGGGGACATATTTACATTTTACTTAGCGTGACCCAACAAAAACTCCGGAAATGCTCTCATCTTACTCATTGCCTGTCACCTCTTTCCGGAATAAAATCGTCAAAAAGTGCTAGTCTTGGCACTTTGAAACGATAAGTATAATAATTAAGTTCGAAGGAGTGGCGCCGGGTATATCCGGCGTTCTTTCCCGCAGCTTGCTCTGTGGATGCCAGCTATAACCTGCGCTAGGAGAGAAGGGTTAATCCCATTTATGACTTTTTACTGCTCCGAAGCCGGTATTTCAGCAGTTGCTGTCATAAAGGATAGCTGACTCCAGCTTAATTCCAGGATTTGAGAAAATGTGCAGCGATCAACAGGCTCATCTATTATATTTTCTTAAATTTGTCAAATAAATTTTTATATAGCTTCTAACATGTGCTTTATTTATTTTGACCTAAACTAAACAAAAACTATTGGCTATTTTGCAAAGAGCACTTGTTGGAGATTTACATAGGAAAAACTCTGGATTCATCAAGGTCGCCGGGAAACACAGCAGTAATCACCTAGCATAGAGAAACTGACATCAGTTATTGGGATCGTCCCGAAGTTGTATCCTCCAACATTGAAACAATCTCTAAAACACATAGAAGCTTGTGAAGGAATGTTTACTATATTGGGCACCTTTTGTGACCCAATATAATAAAAGTAAACTACCACCAATATAGGTAATATAGATGGGCTTTGGACCATAATCCGCAGTCCCTAGACCTTAACCCCTTTGAACATTTACAGACATATCTTGTTAGCAAAGTACGCCAAAGGACAATTTCGAATAATAAGGAAGAGTTAGAAAAAAAACTATCATGGAAGAATGGGCAAAAAACTCTTCCCCGAACTGAAAGGGAAAAAATGGGTCGCATCTATACCTAGAAGATTAAAGACTGTGCTAAAATCCAAAGGAGACCAGACGAAATATGAGTTGTTACTTTTTTCATTTTATTTTTGTTAACAGTGTTCTCCATTTACTTGTTTTGACGTGTAAAATTGGATGCACTTCTGATTAAGTTGAAAACTTTTTTGCTGTTTTTGTTTTAATTGAATGTTTATAAGTGTTGAATTCTATTTCAATCAGTTCTTAATTCTTTATACTTATATTATATTATAAGTCAATAATATATTTAAAATAAGAAATTTAATAAATGAAATATGGGTGTTTGCTTCTTTTTGACACTCACTGTGTTTACTGGTCCAATAAACTAACGATTCCCCAAAGAGTGAATCCATATTTTTTTATTCTGGAATTGGATGTATTGATATTAGCATTTTGTGCAAATTTACTTATAAAAATATTCTCAAACAATAATAATAAAAATCCTTTAAGTAAAAGTTTTATTTTTTTATTTTTGTTCTTTCTCTATAAATTTTTGTGTTCAGTAATTGTAAAAATTTCCACCAAAATGTTTAAGCAAAAAATAAGCGTAAAAAGATACTAATTATCACACTATCAATAAAACAAAGCTAAAGGGTTTAGAGCAATTTTTTCTTTGTTAACAGATTTAGAAGTTCTATTTCGAATTGGCAGTTGAACCATTTCTATTTGGAGTTCTTTGTTTCGAAAGTAATCGAGTATTTTTAGCATGGTAAATTATTTCTTTGCTAAAGCTTAACAATTTACCAAACTATGCGAGCTATTTCCAGTTTTATGCATAACAAATTACTGATATCAATAAAAAAAACTGCTTTATGAAATAATGTTTATTATAGTCACGTTTTTTTACGTTTCCTTTGGCATCTGCAGCACAAAGCACAAGAAAGGTTTTCGAATCGAACCGATTGAGTCAACGCGTTGGCTCAAGTTAACAAAATCTCTCGCCCTCGCTTTAGTAGTAAAAATATCCTATGTTGACACTTTGCGCGGTGCTTTAAACTTAAATCGTGCTTGAGTAGTCAAGGTTTTTAACGGGAACTTCTCCTCCAAACTGTTTCCCAGACAATGTTTATTTTTTCAACTTCACCATAAAACAGAAATGGAAAGGTTCTATTTATTTCTCTTCTCAGATGTGGCTCTCTGAATTTTGCTTGTTCTGAATTCTCCTCCGCAACCATTTCGATTCCATTATAAACTGTAATTTGATGCAAGTCTCTGTTTACACCAGTGCTTCCCAAACTTTTTCGATTGTCGACGCCCTTGCTGAATTCATCATAAAACATAAATGAAAAGATTTTAACCATTTCTCTTCTCAGATGTGACACTCTGAATTTTGCTTACCCTGATATTCCACTCTGCAACCATTTCCGATTCCATTATAAACTGGAATTTGATATAAAGTCTTTAGTTATACCAGTGCTTCCCAAACATTTTCGATTCTCGACGCCCTTGCTGAATGTAGAATTTTCCAAAACGCCCCATGCAAAACTCCAACGAGTACATTTTGCAAAAAAGTCAATTAATTTTATATATGTTAAGTAAAAATAAATAAGACACATTTTAGTACGCGTAAAAATTTATTGACCATATTTTCAGAAACAAAATAATTTATGGGGTGGATGAGCCTGTGAATCATAACACATTTTCTCAAATAGTAAAATGAAACTGAACACAACTATCCTCATTTCCTTTTTCGTATTGATTTTCTTGCGATACTTTTTTTTATCACGGCAACTGCCAACAACTTAGCTTCGCACAAACAAGAAGTGAAAATCGAGTTAAAATTCTATGTGCTTTTAGCTATTATGAAATTTTTATATACATTACAACTCCTGTTAAACGAACAAAGGGGGGGGGGAGCCGTTTCGGACAACGATTTTTTTTTATCTTCTTATTAATAGTTGAAATTCATTCGGAAAACCAGGTGGATTTAACTTCGATAGGAAAGATTGAAAAGAATTTAAGAATGTATCACAAATACGAACTGAACTATTGCATTTAGCTTTGAAATAATTTGTCACCTATATAAAATAGCTTTTCTGGTATTTATTTTTTTATCTTATCAGTATTATATAAGGGTTTTGTTTGATTCACAACAATAAAAATAATCTTAGTATTCAGCCGATGAGAATTCAACAACAGTTCATTCTATTCACTTCGGACTCTTTCAAACCAGGTGATTAATTATTATTCTTCGAAAGCAGACTTTCTGGTTCAACCTTTATCTAGACTTCACACGATAGTATTCGAGCTGCCTCAATGACGCCATTTGGCATCAGAGAGTGATTAATATGATTAAAATAAATCGTTAATCACATTTTTTTCTCCTGTAGTATCACAAAGGCACTCTGGAATAGACTTACTCTTTTTATTTACGTTTTTTTCTTGAGACAGATGCTAACTTATTTTCTCAATTTATTATTTCTCTTTCAAATCAGTAGCAGCGATTGGGAGTTAACAGTGGAGGGGAGGGGGGAGTTTATAGACATCGAAAAGTACGGAACTATAGGGGGGAGGTAGGAAACAAAATTTAAAAAAAATAACTACAAAATCAGCTAGTTTTTCCGGACACGATTGCTTTTTTATATACATAATTCCTGGTTTTAGGTAGCTAAAATGCGACTGCCCCATCTCCCACCCCCGACTCGCCGTCACTGCTTCAATTACAAATTCCAATAGTTAATTATTTTCAGATTTACCCTGTGGTTACCACTTTTACCCTCCTTCAAAATAAGAAAAGGCATCTTACGGATATAAAATGACCATCTATCATGATTCTTGCTGAAAAAGCATTTGAAGATAAGGATCAAAATTTAGAATAAATCTAGTCGCAAATATCAAGCATTATTTCTCAATACACAAGGAAAACTCCACTGCCTGATAAACATTATTCACCTTGGTGGAATAACAACTGCTATAAACTCCATAATCTAAAAATTATTTACAGAAAGAAACATTGAGTACGCGACTAAATTTTGGGTTTTACATCGGAAATTTGCAAGTAAATTGAGATTCCATAGCAAACAAGCGAAGCGCAACTTTTGGGAGAAAGTATGTAACAATGAAAATAATCCACGTATTTTCCATTCTTTATTAAAAAACTTAAATCAAAAATATGAGGATAATAACTCTTTCAATATTCTCTTAGTTAATAACACATATATTACAAATTCTTCTGAGCAAAGTAATGTTTTTTCAGATAGCTCTGCAAGCAATCTGGAGCCATTACATATTCAATATAAGGTTGATACTGAAAACAGCTTGAAATCAAATTTTCACATTCAAGAATTAAATCTTGCAATAAAAAATTCGAAAACGATTACTCCTGGGCCAGATAATACCTCTGCTACCTTCTTCAAAAAACTGAATAACAACTCCCGATTTTATATCCTTGAACAGTTTCAACAGATTTTTAACAGGATTCATGTTCCCAAAACTTGGAAACATGCTATTAATATTCCTCTTCCAAAGCCAAATAAAGACAAACTTTTAATTACTTCTTACAGACCAATTGCTTTAACCTCGGTTTTCTCTAAAACCTTTCAAAGAATAATTGCTGGCTTCTTAACAACTGGCAAAACACTTAATCTCATGCAGTCTGGATTTCTTCCATTCAAAGATAACAGAGCAGCTACATATGCTCTTTACTCAGCCATTTCCAAAGAAAAAAAATTCATTTATATCAGCTTTGACATTCAAAAAGCATATGACTCCGTCTATATTGACGGACCTATTTATAAATGTTTAGAGTTAGGAATCAACGGAAATATTTGCATTTGGATTCATTAATTCTTAATTCAGCGCACTTTCCAAGTTAGATGGAGGAAAATACTTTCTAATGTAAGAAATCTTAATAAAGGTCTGCTTTTTCTCCCATTTTATTCGCAATTTTTATGTTTGACTTTTTTTAAACGACCGAACATGGCATGGATTACTTATTAATTGCGGACGACATCTTCATTTTTTGTTCTGATCAGTGGTTAACAGATCACTAAAAACTTCAAAAAGCAATGGGAAATGTGTATCAGTGGTGCACATATTGGAAATTATCAGTTAGTCCGGGAAAAAAGCACTATCGCAGACCTCTCCAACCAGACTATTTTTAATCGTCCCAATATTTCATTTGCTGGAGTTCAAATTCCATGGAAAGAATCCATAAAATATTTAGGTATTCAATTATCAAAAAGGAACCGAAATGGTTTGATCCTGAATTATTCGAGGAATAAAGCTATGAAAAGAATTAAAGCAATTAAAGCAATCGTATTCAAGCATTACGGTCCAAGGACCAAAGATCTTATAACCCTCACCGAGAATGGTATTTTTAGCCTATTTTTTATGCTATTCAAATTTTTAACAAATTTCCAGAAGGCATATAATGTTATCCAGACTAAAACACTCCGTATTACACTTAGAGTTCCACAATGAACTCCAAACAAAGTTTTACTACAAATTGTGACCAAGAAATTCTTAGTGAGAAAATCAAACGCTTATCTCTACAATTTTTCATTAAGCAAATATCAATTAATTCCTTTTCAGCCATCTATAAAAAAAGACTCGGAACAATTCAACCTCATTCTCACGAAATCGGATAAGGTCCTTTTGGAAAAAAAACTTATCTGATCTTAGCATTCATTGGAAACAAATCATTTCTGGGCCAACTTTTTTACAATTCGCAAGCGATTCATACTCTATTATCACTTCTAAATACCTCTTTCAGAGTAAATCTCTCCCACATTCAAGTATAAATAGCATGTTCAAAGAAACTTTTCAAAGTGATTTCAAAGATTACTTCATTATCGCAACTGATGCCTCAAAATCACAAAGGATAACTTCAATCGCTGGTATCTCGGACTTCTCTTCATTTGCTTTTCGAATCCATCACATTAATTCAATCTTTGCTGCGGAGGCTCTGGCCATTTGCCAGCCCTTGACGACCTTGCTATCCCAGATAAGCCCTTACTTTTCTTACTGACAGTTTTTCAGTTATGCTTGCATTTTCAAAATTTTTCACCTAAATCTCCATCAGTGATCCACAAGCTTGTTTGAAAAATTGTGGAAAAATCTCAAATAAATAAGCATATTGATTTGCTTTAGATCTCGGGACACTCTACTATTTTATGGAATCTTTCTGGTTTGGCTTTTTTGGTTTTCTTTGGCAAAATCAATTACAGGACATAGCCCATATATCAACTGGATTGCTTCGGAAGATATTCTTTCCTGTATCAAGAAAAATTCTGAAATTCAAGAATTTCATAAAATTATAGGGTTAGCAAATATTACGAAAAACTTGAAGAGATTCCGGATATCAGAACCATCTCTAAATGGACAAAGAACGAAGAGAAGATATCATTTGTGCCAGACTCTTTAGTAAAACATTAATTAGATGTGGTCTTTTGAATAAATTTAATCTATCGGAAAACCAATATGAAATTCTTGTAACGAACGTTATGAATGATCTGGATTATATTTTGCTTTAATGCTCTAGGTATTCAACCATTCGTTGTCGGCTCTTGAAGAAACTGCGATTTAACTCTTTAATCCCTAGGCGACTTTTTTCCCCTAGCCCCTTAAATACCGGAACATTTTGGAAGGAAACAACATGAATTGGACCCTCCCAACCTGGGTGGTCATTTGCCCTATTACCCCACCCCCTGCTATAACCTTCCCTTAAGGCGCAGGGAAATGGGCTGTGGTTGGCAAGGATAATTTCACCCCCTACCGCGCTTATCTCCTAAGCGATCTCAGAACCCCCTTCCCTTCAAAAGAAACAAACCGCCTCAGACCGGCCTTTGTCGCTCTTAAGGGGAAATTTATAGATCGCCCGAGACCGCTTCTCTCTCTGTGAGAGGGTTAACCCTTCAGCAACCCACATGTTCAAGGAATTCACAAGCACAATCTTAGGAAATAAAGAAAATCTGTATATTTTCCTTCAAAACCTGAAGTTTTTTTATATTTATTAATTTGAACTTTTTGTGAATGCGGAGATGATAGCCTTTGCAGCTAAAAATCCCATAACCCCGTCCAATCAATAATCTAGACGTTCCCTAACCTCCCCCAAATTATAACAAAATGCATTAAAAATTCACCAAGTGTTCATGATGCTTTAATTATTTGAATGTGAATCAGAATGTAATTAAAGAAATGCTATATTTCACCCATACTTACTAAAATTTAAGTGAATTGTTTTTCTATATATTCAAAATTGTATATCTCGGTAATTTTTGTATTTTTCCCATCCATTGAAAATATACAATTATTGTAATTTCAAATCCTTTGTTAAAAAAATCGATGGGATGTTGTCTCTGCAAAACGGCCGCTGCGATTGAGGGACGTAGAGCATTCGAGCATTTCAGCATCTCCCTGACTTAAGGCAAATTTTCAAGTACAGATACTGTATCTAAAAAGGATCCATACGTTTTAATGGAGGGTTCTTCTTTATCGGAAATGTCTTTCATTTATATTACATTCATCATCGTCACTGCTATCATTGTTCATATGCCTTTGAATTATATCATTCACTTTATCAATAGGAACTTCTGTTAAAATATCGTCGTCGATTGATATGATTTCTTTCGCACTCATATCGGAACAATTTCCGTCGTTTAACAAAATTTGCAGATCACGTGCATCTATATCTTCAGTTGACGAATGTTTATCGATGCAAACATTTGCAGAAAAATTGGCCTCTACAAAACATTGTCCGTTTGCTTATTTCTTTCCAAGCTTTGGATAACCACATCACTGCGTCAAGAACTGTTACAGATTTTATTGTATCACTTGCATCTGATGCTGTTTTTATATTATTTCTAGTAAAGATTGCATTAGAAATGTTAGATAATTTACTTTGACACAATGAATAATTCCTTGATCCATAGGTTTAGTAACGCTGGTTGTATTTTGGGGAAACCAAGCTAATTTTATGTATGAAAGTTCTATGTGAGAGTGGCAAGTGGCATTATCTAAAAACAACAAAACATGTTTTCTTTCTTTTTCCATTTTAGCATTAAGAGTTTTTAACCATTCTTCCATTATTGCAGCAGTCATCCATGCCTTTTTGTTCGATTTCCACGTTACAGGAAGTTTTTGTACGTCCAGAGTTTTAAAGCACCAAGGCTTTGCATCCTTGCCAATTACCAACAATTTTTCGATTTCGCCAGTCATAAAGGCACAAGAGAGCATTGTGAGCCGTTCTTTTGATTGGTTACCACCGGTACACTTTGCTTTTTTAATACATAAAGATTTTCATCGGCATTCGCAATATTTCGAGTTTCATAGCCTTCAATGAGTTTTCAATTTTTTGAATCCACGTGTTTACAGTCTCATCCGAAACGTGTCCAGCTTCACCACAGACTGCTTTGTAAGATATCGCATGTCTTTTTCTGAAACTTTCAAGTCATCCATTTGATGCATGAAAATAAGTTTTTCCTATTTTTTCTGAAATATCTTTAACTTGGGCTTGTATTATAGGTCCAGATATCGGCAAATTTCGAGATCTTGCATCTAAAAACCATTCCCATACAATTTCAGAGGCCACGGTGGCCTAGTGGTAGGTTCTCGGCTTTGGGGTCGGAGGGTTCGAGACCCGATTCCACCAAAAATCCGCCGTGTATGGGGCCTCTTGCACGCTAAACCATACGTAGTGGCCAAACTCCCTCCCGCTGGCGTGGCGCGGAAATTTGGAGAGGGGTGCCAGCTCAGCGCCGTCCCCGCCATCTGACTGTGGTTCGTCTCAAATTAGCCCTCGTGTTGCTTCAAAATTGGGCTTTAATATAATTAAACTAAATTCACCCATACAATTACATTAATTTTTTCGTTGGCTATTTTTCGCTTGGTTGAGCCATTTCCTTTCAACCATAGTTCAGTTATTTCGATCTTCTTCTTAAATATTTCGTAAAATTGAGATTTTCCCATTTTGAGTTTTTCAATAATTTGCTTCGCGCTCATTCTCTTTTGCTTTAATTATTTCCATTTTAGTATCAATATCCAAAACATTCTTTTTATGCATTGCCATGACTGAAAAATATCATCCGATCCTGATAAGCACTTAAAACTAAATGACGAAAAGCTAAACTACAACGATGAGTCAGCGCATTTAAAATATGTGATATACATATGATTATATGAAAGAAAAACAAAAACGGTTTGCTCCACGAAATGCTTTTCTTTTCTCCTTTTTTTAACCGAAGAAAATAGAAAGAACTTTTAGAAATGGCGAGAATTTTTGTCCGTTAGAACAGATTTTCTAACAATGAAATATTATGAATTGTTCTTAGGAATTCTGTCCGTTTCCGCGTTAGACAGGTTCCGTTTTAAGGAGGCGGTGAGCTATGGAACTTCCTATATTTTTTGACGGGACCAAATATTTTTTCCGATTAAGACAGGATTCCGTTTCTTACAGTGTCCGTTTTAAACAGGTTTTACTGTAGGTAGTAAAAGCTTAGATAAATGTATGAAAATGAAAATTGAAATATATTATTAAAATAAAACTAAAATATGCACAATTATTAATGAGCAAAGAGGGTGGTGTCTGTCGGGCGCCATCTGAATCCCGCTTCCAGCGGTGAACCTGTCCAGGTTTAATACTAAACCTTGATACAGCAGTAGAAAAAAATCTGCAACGATAAGAATTAAAAGAAATATAATTTATTTGTGACTCTTCGCTTTTTTTAAATTTTTTTTAGTTTTGAAAGGATTGTCATCCAGATTTTTTTCATAACAGGATAATTATGTATCTATGCAAAAGTTAAAGGACTAGATACAGCATACTCAGAATCGATACATTATTGATGACTCTGAACGTCAGTGGAAAGGTTTCAATCCAAACAATGAACGTGAACTTGCATGGCAAACATATACAAAAAAATTCCTATGGTTATACAGATGGTAAGGTTTATTTCTATAAAGAATCTTCATCTTTAGTCTTTTTCTCATGGTTAGTCTTTAAGCTGCTTGGAAATAAAGTTGATATTAATGCTTTTAAAAGGACTCCTTTATTAATTTAAGAAAGTCTAGTCAAGTATATGTTCTTCTCCTTAGTATTTGTGTCACCATGTTAATAAAGTATCATTTAAATTAAAATATACAAAATGTTTAATGAATAATTTATCTTTAATCTGGTATCATTTAACTTTTCCACATGGATACTACAGTTGCTGTACTAGATTGTTTTGCCTCTGCTTTTGGATTAATACACATACTGTACCAGTAAGCCATTAAAACTTCTCTTCCTACACAATATCAATATGATAGGTCTCTAATCAATCTGTAGGTAATAATATTTCCGTGTTCACTCATATTATGACATACATGATGAATAGGTTTATAGCTGATGAAGGGAAATTAGAGTAGGTAATCCCACAGGGACCTCAATTCCTTTCTTCCTATAAACCAAAGAAAAAGAAGCCTTTTCCTGCCTCCGCTAAAATCTCCCTCTTAAAGAGATCTGAAATTTCACTTAGTCATGATTTAAGGCATTTTATGTCAACTCTTGGTGAAGCTCTATTATGTACCAAAAACAAATTTGTCTCGCATCTTCAAAATATTCAATCTATTATCTTCAATTTTTTTATTAAGTTTGTATTTCTTAATCTGTAGTTTGACTTCTGTAATTTGCATGTATTTTTTATTTTTAAATAGAAAATAGAATTTCAGAAATAAATTCTTCAAAAAGTTGTTTTTATGTTTGGTAAACCTGGTGTTTACAATGCATACCTGTTTCTTACTGATTTTTCTTGGGGCAATTTCATTTGCCATAGCCAAATACTGTTTTGGATGTGCAGTGCGCTTTTTATTGCTCTCTTGCGCATGCGTCACCTGAAAAGGAGAGATTGAGCACAAAATGCCTGAGGCATTTCAAGTGTGTACCGGGCAAATATTTTAACGTAAAAAAACATCAGCGGTTTCGCTTTCAGCATAGCGGAATACTCGTAGCTTCGTTTATTCATTGAGGAACTAAACACACAGAATAACATACACAGTACTGAACCGATATTCAAACCGAAGAATTCCAAACGAAGTTTTATTCAAATTCGAATTAATCGACCAATCACATCGAAGAGATGAACAAAACAGTCCAATCGAAACGAGGCGTAATATAGCGTGATGTGCAAAGCGCAAATGAAAAGATTAATTTCCGAGCATGCGCGCATGTCACTCGTTAAAAACATCATTGCGCAACCCAAACAAATGTTCTATCATATCCGTTCTTGGAGGCAAAGAGTTAGCGATCCCAAGAAGAACGAAGTAGGTGAGCACCGTAGACTCCAGATTAAGCCATATTTTTTCGGAGTCTTAATCTCTGTTCCTAATCTTGTCATTTTGGGCTTATTCCCCGTCTATATTACTTTGTTGCATTTCTTTATCTTCTTACCGATGGCTCTTCTTCTTATCTTACGTTCTGTCTTGTGTCTTCATTGGATTCCTTTCTTAAGTTGTTACCATCTTGATTATATTTTAATTTATGTTATTTGGTAATTAATCAAGATTTTGTGTTTAGGAAAGTTTGAAAGTGCGTTTAGGAATTTGAAATTATGAGAAATTGTGTTGGTTATTTTAACCTTTTTCCTATGAATCAATGTACTCTGTGAAGAAATTTTGTACTCGAATTTGCTGGCGTTCTTCGGAACTGTCAGTGACTTGATATTTGTATGTCCGTAAGGACAGGTCAAATTACTAGTTATATTACCATCATCATTGCTACTTGCTTGCTTCAGCCAGTTTCTATTTCTACGAATTGTCTTGTCTTCTGTATGTATGGCATATGATCTCGAATTGTGTACTCCTACAATTGATCCTCTCTTTCATTTGTCATCCTCTTTTGATGTTGTTGGTGCGCGTACAAAAACTTCTTTACCAATTTCTAATTCAGGTAATTGTTTTGAATTTCTGTCATAATATTTCTTAGCTTTTTCCCTTTTAAATTTTATTTTCTCTGGAACAAAATGCTGTAGTTGTGGTTTTAGTAGATTTTCACTAGTTGGTAGAAGTGATCTAGTTCTTCGAGACATGAGTCTTTGAACAGGACTAGAATTCATAGTCTGAACTAGTCATACTTCAACTGTCATGTTGACAGTTGGAGTATTTGGCCAATTTAAGATATTGAACTATATGGCATCTTTATCTTTAATGGATTTCTTGATAATATTTTTTACAATCTTCACTGCAGATTCGGCTTTGCCATTGCCTTTACTGTAATATGTCGATGATGTTGAGTGGTTAAATTGCCATTTATTAAAGCAAATTTAGCAAATTCAGCACTGCGGAATTGTTGTCCGTTATCTGAAACCAAAATTTAAGAAATCCCATGTCTACTATGATGCTGCTCACATTTATTGATTATGCTATTTGATCAATTTCAAAATAATCTGAATAATGATAAACCAGGGCTAAACAGTATTTTCTATTTTTTTCGAATGAATCTACTGATACTCTTTCCCAGGGCAGTTCCGGTATCTTGTGAGTTTGCATTTGTTCTTTCTGCAAATAAATAACTTTGTATGATATTACAAATTTCACAGCTTTTGATTTTGTTTGTTAAATCATTCGTCATTCTAGTCCAAAATAAAATGTCTCTTGCTCTTCTTAGTGATGCATTTATACCAAGATGACCTTGATGAACTTTTGACATCATTTCAGTTCTCATGGAAGTTGGTATGCCAATTCTGTCACCTTTATATATTATGCCATCTTGAATACTCAGTTCTTCTCAGTAAGTCCAATATTCTCTTACAAGTAATGAAGTTTCTTCTTTCTCTGAAGGCCAACCTTCCAAAATTAATTACTTTGCTTCTTGTAAACTTACATCCTGCATAGTTTCATTTCTTAACCTATTAAATGTAGACTCAGACACATTAAGCACATCTTTTTTCCTCATGCTTCCTAATTTCTCATAAATACCATCTACTTGAAATATGTTGTAATTTATATTTTCTATCTCCCAGTCAGAAGTGATGCTCTTGAGAGAATATCTGCTATATACATTTTTCATCTTTTTTGAAAACAACATTTAAATTGTATTTCTGCAATCGAAGAAGCATTCTTCACAGTTTTCTATGAGCTTTCAATAATTCTTTCTTGAATATAGTTTCCAGAGGTTTGTGACCAGTTTCTAATTTAATTTGTTCTTCTCCAGAAATAAACTGGTGGAACCTTTCACAAGCAAATACAATCGCTAGACATTCTTTTTCTAATTGAGCGTATTGTTTGTTGTTCAGTCTTATTCAAACTTCGAGATTCAAACAAGAGTCTAAGATGACGAATTGGACTTTTCTCGAAAATTACACTAGATGGAAGCCCCGATCCTACATCATCAGAAACCTCTAGCGACCAGCTACCCGTGCCACACCAAAAGATTCCACCCCATTATTAGTGTGATTCACAGTACGCGATAATGTGTTTTTTAGTTGCTTTTATGTAATTTTTGGTTGTTGCTTAGTAAGGATAGCGTTCACGGAGTAAATATTTTTGATTTTTACATGTGATTATTCGTAAAGAGCTAATCAAAACGCGTTCAATGATGTATTATTTTAATTTTTCTGATGAGCTGATATCCTTCCATGTTTTTTTAAATAAAAAGGCGAAATCGGGTAAGATGACGAATTGGGTCTAGGGTAAGATGACGAATTGGGTCTAGGGTAAGATGACGAACCCCTCTACGCTGATTCAGGAGCTCGTCGTGCTACCTGAATGCCACCTGCCCTTCCTGCAACTCACTGGCACTCCAGGGAAAAATGAGCATCTCATTAAAAAGGAGATAGAGGAAAAAGAAGACAAACGAAAACTTTGACAGCTGAACAAGACTGAAGTTAAAAAGACTAAACGCAACAAACCTTCTAAAAATTCTACAAAAAAGAAGAAAGTAGCTAAGTAACACCTTGACTTCTAATGTTCTGAGTCTGAAGACTCAATTAATTCATTTGAATTTCCTTACGTTGACGCTAATGATAATCTGGAGGGAGAGGTCCTCTATAATGAAGATCGCATCATTTGCAGTGAGTAAGGAAACACGGAATTGGGATTCCAGTGTTTTATGTCATTCCATTTGTACTGGCTAAGACAAAATCCAAGCAAATGGAGATGCGATTTTTGTAATTGAAAAAAGTGTGAAATATTTTCCGTAAATATTTCATATTGCAAATTTTTCATGCGTTTAAGGATATATTTTTGCAAATGTCCAATACGAAATTCACGAGAAGTATAGCTTTATAAAATAAAGATTTTAATTCAATCCGAATTAAATTCTAAAAAATTTTTCGGATATTTTTTCAGATTTTTAATGTAGGGTAAGAATTTTGTCACTTTTATATGCGATTTTAAAAAAGTAATTAATAACGTTTTTTCTTTTCTTTTGTGGAACACTATTGTAACGTGAAAAACAATTTTCAAAATTAAAAAAAAAACATTATGCCGAAAAATTTAATGTACTTTTTTTGGATGAAAAATAAATAAATAAAATAAGAATACCAAAGAATGTAATTTTACAATAAATTTTGAAAACCAATATATGCATTTATGAACTTGTTAAAGCTCCGAAATGCATAAAGTGCATTATCTTCGATAAATTTTGACACTGTAAGTGAGAATTTTAATTAAATGAAGCGTTTAATTATAATGAGTGAATTTTTTACACTGTCACATATTCGCAAACATATCACTACAAAGAAATTTTTCTGCTAAAAATACCTTTACAAAAAGTAATTTTTTTCTTTTAAAACAGATAAGTTCATATATAAACAATTATAGTTAAAAAGAAAACATTCTTCGAGTAAGTAATTTATGTGTAAATAAATATATTCACGCTGAATTAATATTAATTATAAAAATCTACAGAACAATATTCAAGCAACTAAATCGATTAAGGAATTTTTTCATTTCTTTGAAAAAAATAAAAGTTTCACAAAAGCAATTCTTCATAAATTCCCTTCAGTAAAATCCTCTGAAAATGGTCCCTTAAAACTCACATGAGACTCCATCCGCTGACCTTCGTCAGTAAAGCCTCCCTTTTCGGCTATCTCAGAGATGTGCTCCACTTCCCGTGAAGCACATTGTGGCGCTGCAGAAAGGAGAAAAATAGGCGGACATTCGATTTCCTGTGAACACTCTTTTAACGTACTTTGGCAGCAGAGTTACTTCCACTAGATGCCAGTGGCTCCCGTGCAATACGTACACGGGGAAGTCCTTGGGCGCAGAGTGAGCTGTGTGGGGTGTAAAGCCTTAATTTTTTTGCAAAATCCTTAAATTCTACAGTCTTTACTGGATGAAATAGTGACAACATCTATTGCATGAAGGGACAACATCTGGGATTCCATGACGGGAAAAGATTGATTTGCAACGATTTATAACTTCAGCAGAAGTCAGTCTGTTAAGCCTGGCAATTTCAGGGTATCTAGAGTAATAATCTGAAATCAGAAGGTACCATGAATTCTTGTATTTAAAAAGATCAAGACTTAAAACTTCCCAAGGTCTCTCTGGAAATGAAGTTGGAATTAAGGGCTGATGGCGATTACTTGACTCTTTTTATACACGCAGTGCAACTCCTTATTTTCTCTTCAATTACTCTGCTTATTCCCGGCCAGTACACAGAGCATCTGGCTCGAGCTCTAGATTTGGCAATGCCCAGCTGACCTTCATGAATTTGATTCAGCACTTCAGCTTGATGTGACTTTGGAATGATGATTCTGCAGCAACAGTCCATCTTGAACTGATATTTCATAACGGTTTTGCCAATATGGTGTGTACATAGTGTATCAACTTCTTTCTTCGACGGCCATCCTTTCAGTACATAATCAGAAAGCTTCTGGCAAGTCTCATCTTTCAGCTGTGCAGCTCTTAGTTCATCTAATCTGCAAGGTGATGCTCGAAGAGAACTTGTAATCATTTGAATGAACACATCAATTTCGACTTCCAATTCTTCTCTTTTGTAGGAAACTTTCTGAGGGTTTCTTGACAATGTATCTGCGGCGAACAATTCCTTTCCTGCAATATGTACAATTATATAAAAAAATTCATCATTCGCAACTTGATCCTCTGTAATCGTGAAGACAAGTCATCGAAGTGTTTCTTGGAAAATATTGGAATGAGAGGCTTGTGGTCAATCTCTATTTTAAATTACATTCCTGTCAGATAATCTCTAAATTGTTCGCATCTCCACACGACAACAAGGGCTTCCTTTTCAATTTGTGCATAACGACTTTCCGTTGGGGTCAAAGTCCTAGAGGCATAGGCTATTACCGATCTTTTTCCATCAGCTTGCTTTTGGCAAATTGCAGCTCCCAAGCCATACGATGAAGCATCTGTGGTAATTATAGTTTCTTTCCCTGGATTAAAGATCATTAGCACAGGATCTCATGACAGTATTTTCTTCAGTTTCTGAAAAGCTGCTTCTTCTGGCGCTTCACACACAAAATTTACTTTATTGCTTAGCATAGATGTCAGAGGAAAAAGTATATCCGAATAGTTAGAAACGAATCTTGCTAAATAGTTAACCATGCCCAATAGTTGCTTTAGTTCCTTTTTATTCGTTGGTGGCTGATAATTTTCTATCGCAGTAATTTTATCAGGATCCGGATGAATTCCTTGTCCATCTATCATATGACCTAACAATTTAATAGATGTCTGAGAGAAATACATTTCTATGCATTTAATGTCATACCAGAGTTCTTTAATCTCTTACAGACTTCTGTGAGTCGTTGGCATGTTCTTCTTGAGTAGATACCCATATTAAAATATCATCCATGTGACAAATTGTTCCAGGTATACCTTCTAACATTTGAGACATCCTTCTTTGGAAATGCTCTGGGGCAGTGGAGATATCGAAAGGCAATCTTTGACCAAATGAGATGAATGTGGTGAGATAGGATGACTTTTTATCTAGAGGAATTTGCCAGAAACCAAAATTGGAATCCAGTTTCGAAAACATTTTGGCTCCAGCCAAGAGATTTAAAGAGTACTCTGCCTTGGGTAATGGGTGAAGCTCCCGCGTAACATTTTTGTTGAGTTCTACGAGGTCTGCATAAATCCTCACATTACCATCACTTTTCGGCACGATTACTACTGGTGCACACCATTCTGTAGGTTTTAAGACAGATATGATAACCTTTTCTTTCACCAGAGTCGTTCTAATTCAGCTTTAATTTGCTTTAAAAGAGGAATCGGTACCCGTCTGAGAGAAGTGATAGAAAATGGAATAGCTCCTGGTTTAAACTTGATAGAATAACATCCCTTCATTAGACCAAGTCCTTTGAAAAGTTCTGAGAATTTAGCTTTTGGTTCACCTGCATAAATCTGGCAACTATAATTCAAATTTGGACCCAAACCAAGAGAAAACAGTGCAGATTTTCCAAGAAGACACGTTAGAAGATTAGAAATCACATAGATTTCTTCAGTGCAACTCTTTCTCTTGTATTCAATATTTCCCTTGTTCCCTTGAATTTCCCAAGTGTTTTCAACGGATTTCTATCTGGACCACATACAATTTTATCAGGTGGCACTAATTCAGCATTTTGGAACACATTCAGAAAACCATTTTCACCCACTACAGTGTGATCAGCTCCACTATCGATTTTAAATTTAATGTTTTGATGGTTTCCTTGAACCGTAACTGTCCTATCTATGTTAGTTTTGTTTTTACTCCCGAGCTGTACTACACCTAAATATGCCACTTCAGAACATCGTGACTGAGGTTTAGAAATACACACCTTCACATTCTAGTTTTGTTTTTGTATTTGGAACACTGCTTTGTACATTTTCTAGCGCTTGGCCACGTTTTGACAAAAATTCAATAAAATCATCCCATTTTGGTAAATCATTGCAAATTAGAGACATTTCAAAGACTCTTCTTGGGTCATCATCACTACATTGTAAAATAATATTCATTAAAATTGCTTCACTAAATTCGTTAACCTAATTGTTTTAATGCTCCTAAATGACTAAGTGAATTATCTATCATAGGAGCCGTCCACAAATGATGTCAAGCTTGGAGGGGGTTCGTGAAATTGTGACAGTTTGTGACAAGGGGGGGAGGAGGTAACAAAAAGTGTGACATCACACATTTTGGTTAAAATAAAAACATTTAAGGTCAGCAGATAAAATTTTGAAGTTATTTTGAAATTACCAGAATTTGAGGGTATTTTTTTAATTGGGGCTAAAACAACTTTCATGTGATTGTTTTCACTTATATTCCCTTCTTTTCGAAAAAGGCATTCAGGGTAGATTCTGAGAATATGGTAGCAGCAGAAACTCTTCACCATTAGAAGAAAACCTACCCCTGCTCACAAATGTCTTTAAAACACATTGTTAAAGTTTAAAAATAAAATTTGAAATATGATCTATAAAGTAGTACTTTGTTTCTGAACTGCAAGTAAATGCTTATGTCATATAGAGTGACATGTATCAAGGGGGGAGGGGTATGGTGAAGTGTGACACTTTGTAACAAAGGGGTGGAGGGGGGGTTCAAAAATATTGAAAAAAAGCGTGACATCATTTATGGACTGCCCCATATTTCTTAATTCTTTGGCCGATTCAATTCTTATTTGTGAATATTTAGTAATTCATCTACATGACTATTAACAATTAGTCGCTTGTTTTCATCTCGTTTTTGTAGTGCTTCAAACAATGAAGTATCTAACACTGAAGTCATCTAACGTCTCAAAATCCTCAAGATTTTCTTCTTGTACAGTTTCGAAGCCTTCATTTCGTAATTCGTCGAATTTCATTTTCATCTTTTGCACTGAGTTCAGTTTAATTTGGATTTTGCTTTCATCTGTCAAATTACCACTATTTAACAGATTAGTCAGTCTCGGAATTTGTCCCTTTAAGCTAGAGCGCTTACGGTTCAAAACTGTTCAACTTGAAATTTCTGTGGCCATGATGGCCAGTACTAGTTGGCAAGAATCCAAATACTTGAAAAACGAAATTGAAAAGCTTAAAAATCCAGCTAGTTCAGCTCCGGCTCGACGGACAATTATGTTAGTAGTAAAAACTTAATTGCTGATTTTCTAATTTGACATGAAATGAAAGACGAGTAGTTGAAACTCAACAACATTTAATTAGCGATAAGGAAGGTAGTGGTTGGTTTCGTTAAGTTTTACGCCACGTTAAAGTTTCACATTCAACTCACAACTGCCATGGGGAGAAAAAGTAACATTACATAAAGATTTTACTCGGCACCAGCGCCATCTAGCGGTAGGAATGATGTAACAACGTATTTTTACCAAAATGTAAATTCTCTATAAGCTAATCCTGTCAAAGCCTTTATCGTGTCTCTTTATGTAAATACCTCTCTCACTAATATTTTGTTCTTTAATAAATTTAATTGTTGTTTAACTGAGTTTTTCCTAAGGGTAGAGGGAAGTACTACTTAGGCCGCAGTTAAAAATGACATAACTATCAATCTCTACTAAATTTTGGCATCAGCTTGGAGAATGAAAACTTCATTCTCCACAAATGGGTGATCTTGTGTGCCCATTATAGGAAACTTTTTCCACACACACACACGCACACACACTATTTTCACTTTAAATGCGGAACTGTGTTTAGGATAATGCTGAAGTCCTAACAACATTTATAACTATTGAAGTGGTATGTTATATATAGGGTAGACCGGGGCTAGTTGGGCCGTTTTTTCTTCTAAGAATTTTAAAAAAATTACAATTCAACATTTAAAATTTTTTTAATGCAAACACTATCAGTGTATCTTCAGGAAGAATTCACCATAATAACATTTGAAAATATTAACTATTAATATTAATTTATAAGCTTAAACTGATACCAAGTCGCGTGGCCCAACCTGCCCCGACTACGGGGTAAGTTGGGCCACATCACGGGGTAAGTTGGGCCCATCACTTATTTAATATTCTGGTAAGGTATAATTGAAGAAACATAAAAAAAAATCTTATCATATTTTACTTTTCATTTCTTGCGAATGATAACACAAGATATCCTAAAGGAAAATCTCTTTCATGCACCATTCCTTGATGAAGCTGTAAAATTAAGTGAAGCAAAAAACCAAGAAATTGAAACTACAAAATTGATAAGTTTTATGTGGAAAACAGAATTAAATGACTGCATCGTCACAATTTTCATCATTATAGCTTCACTTCTAAAACAGCAGCTTTCATTGCTTAAGAAGAAGCATTCCCTCTATCCGATTTTCTAACATAATGGCGAAACATCTTAAAAGGTAACCCTGCAACAGAAACAAAGAAGCATGTTGTAATTATCGCAAAAAATTCTTCCATATTTTTATATTTAAGCAGATATATAATAATATTATTATTATAATATAAATTATAATATTAATTTAAAGAATAATATAAATAATATTAATTCAAAAAATCATATAAATAATATTATTAATTTAAATAAGTAAATAATAAATAATTTTAATAATATAATTAATATTAGTTTTCACAGTTAGGTTACAGATACAAATCCGATGCATTTTTACTCAACAAGAACCGAGATGCAATTTTTAAATTTATCTTAAAATAATAACAGCGCATTCTGTTCAGCACTTTTTTTAATGGAGATGGAATCAGCTTAGATTTTCTTAACAATTATCTTGCATTTTAAATTTGGTGCATATCCCATAAATTCAGATATATTTATATATCGCTATATTTACAGCAACATTGATTCAGATATATTTTACAGCAACATTGAATCATTATAGTTATTCATAATGGACATGCCATATATTAATTCGGCGTAATCCCATCTCAAAATTAAAAGAACATTTTAAAATCTTTAAAAAATATTACTAACACTGAACTCTAAATTCTATATGCATATCAATTTAAAATATTTTAGCAAAATTATTGTCTTTTAATAACAATGGGATATTTGATATGATCTCAATTTGCAAATTTTAACCTTCATCAATACTTTCTTCCTTTGAATATAGAAGAAATTTAAAAAAAAATAAATATACATGAAATTGAAAGAACGGTTACATAAATGAATTGATTTCGAGACTTCATTCGTTACAATTCGGCTTTGGAGATACTACGTGGCACGTTCGCTCGCCATTTCTACAGGATCAACATTCTACGGGGCAAGTTGGGCAGCCGGCCGAACGTGCCCCATGCGAAGTGGCCCAACTTACCCCATGTCGCCATTTTTTTTTTCCGATGGGTGTACGAATTTACTTTGAAAGTATTTAATTAAACAAACATGCCCTACAGTAACTATGAACAGTTATCTTTCATAATATTATTTGTAAAAATGGAAATTGTAATATAAAAACATAGAAAAATAAGATTTTTTATAAGGAAGGAAAGTTACTCACCTTGGCAAAAATTTGAAAATTCCAGCTAGTTCGTTAATAGACGCTGCTATTCCAATGACCTTTAGGGGAAAGAAGGAAGGGTGGATGACACATACTTGGCTGGAGTAACAGCGCTATCTATCGGAAAGTATTTAAAATAATCCGACTGACCCAACGTGCCCCTATGACCAACTAGCCCCGGTCTACCCTACTTTCTCGTTTCTAATCTTGTAAGATTTTGGGCATTTATTTCCCTATTTTTTCGTTTTTTTCAACAATTGCCTTTCGAAGAGGGTTGGCGCCACAAAATCAAGATTTAATGCGATATATCAGTTCCCAAGGCTAATAGGAAAGTTATTGTTAGAATTCAAATTCTAGGTTATCTTTTTTCATAGTGTAATAGTCTTTAACCAAGGTGAAAATAGTCTTGAAGGTATTTAAATTTGCAATTTAAATACCTTCGACTTCGAAAATCTTTACATTAAACTGCCACTTGATAAATTAATAGAAGTTTGCCTTTTATGTACAATGAGTTTTTTAACGACTCAATTATTAAGAAAACTGAATGGTTCGAAATTTGTAATTTCAGCATTAAAGAAAACTACCTTTTTAATGGTATTCAATATTATAAACAGATTTCATGTATTCCGATGGGTGTTACGTTCTCTAGTTCACTTGCCAATGTCTTCTTGCACTTTTTTCAGGATAAAATTATTAGAAATAATCTAATTTACGGTTTCATAGATGGTTTGCTTATTTTAAATGTTGACAACTTATATTTCATTATTAATTGTTATCCAAAATAACTTAAATTCAATAAAACGAGCTCTCATATAAATAAACGTAACTTTTTAGATATTAAAATTGAAATTTTTAAACAAAAAACTTTGATTGGCCTGTTTGATAAAAGAGCTGAATTTAATTTCAAGTGTAAAAATCTTTGTGATTATCATTCCAATATAGATTCTAGGGTCTTTAGAAACGTAATTTTGAATCAAGTTAACAAATTAAAAAAATATGCATTACTAGAAATGATTTTCTAATGGCTTCCAATGTTCTTTAAAGAATCTCAATGATAACCATTTCCCGTTTAATATTCACGGCATTAAAGATTTTATCCTTGAAAGCAGTCTTGAATTTAAAATATAAAAATAAAAAAATCTTTCACTTATCGTTTGGGCCTAGATGGAAACTAAGGGCTTTTTTTATTAATTTGTCTAAATGGTTCGATTCCCTACCCCTCCTATTTTGTCCTCCTTTTGTTTTGTCTTTTTGAATACAGATGGCGCCATGGTTCTAGTTTTCCTTAAGGAAAAGGGAGGTATTGCTTGTTTGGGAGGGAAATTAGCGTTGGTTTGTAATGGCGTGGGGACATTTTTTCTCTTTTCTAAGCATAGGGTAAATTTGTTTTTATGAAGGCTTTTATACAGCTGGAAGGCTAAAGATATTTTTAAATCAGTCTTATTAGCGTTTTTATGTTTGTGTTTGGTTTTTCTTTTTCTTTTAAAATAAAACTTTTTAGATGGTGCTGATCTCCTTTGTCTTTTGTTGGGAAATTTTGGGCTAAGAGAAGCTATATTTGGCGTAATGCAAGCTTCTTACCGAAAAAATTCCCAAGTATTTTGACTCTATTTCGAATATAGTCCTTAGCCCTTGATAAAATGGACTATAATGGATTCCTTGTTTGATTAATTCGATTATCTAAGAGTATTTGTTAGTTTTTTTATTTCTTTGTATGATATATATATATATATATATATTCTTAAACTTGATTTTTTGTTCATGGTATCTTTAGTATTTTCAATTTTTTAGATTTTATTTAAAATTGATGTATTGTTCAAATGATGACTTTTTAGTGTAGAATTTGATTCTTGATATGTTTTGTTTACTTTATTTCTGTATGATTATATACAAGTTATATATATATATGTTTCAAGCTTTTTCCCATGCTATTTTGTGAACACGGTAACTGGAATAATTTTGATTCGATTTTAACCGGCGTGGGATATGTTGTAAGGATAGTGAAAATCTCGGTCGAGTTCGTAGATGGGCTATCCAGCTCAAAAGGGGTGGGAATGGTGAGGGAGAAATTTTCGTTTTCCCATAATTCCTTTACAATTGAAAATAGAAAGAAAATTCAAATTAGGCGAATTATCACCTTATCATAAAAAACAATTTTTGCATTGAAATTTTTTCGATAGCTACAATTGCTTAGAAGTTATAGCCTGAAAAGTGATTTTCCCTCCCTTCCCCTCCTCTCCTTCCAACTTATATCTTTCTAAGTATCTATCAACTTATGCATGTTACCCCTTGTTGGAAAGCTCTCTTCATTTGCAGTCTCTTACATACACTTTCATTCTTGCAGCTCTAATCCTTATGAGAATAGAGGGCGAAGTGTTCTTTTCCTTATTATTATTAGAGACGTACATTAGTACAGGCAACGAAGGAAAAATAAAAAAAATAAATGGTGTAGTTTTGAAATTTGGCACAGTCGTAGGGATTAGTGCCCTAAACAACATACTAAAAGTCCCCTACCGAGGGGGTACAGGGGTTTTAAAGGGGCTTTTTCAGTTTTTCTTAAATATTTCGAACACTATGGATTCTAGAGAAGAATTGTAAATTACACAAATAAATTACATTAAATTCCCTACAAAACAAGTCCTACATCTTTATTTTAGCATCAATAGTTTAGAAGATATGGGGAGTTTTGAAAAAGTGAGTATTTCTGAAATTCCTTATTGTAATGGTAAAATCAATAAAAAATGCCGAAGTAACAACCTTCAGAAGCACCTCATGCCTATATAATAATTTTATGAAGGTAGTATTGTATGTGTTGAGAGTAGTGGTGGTGTCGGGGCGGGGGGGTACAAATATATTTGATGAATAGTCGTGATCCCTTCCTCCCCTCAATCCGTTTCTCTCACAAGATCAATTCTAGTAGAGTCAACGAAGGAAAAATAGAAAAAATAAATGGTGTAGTTTTGAAATTTGGCACAGTTGTAGGGAATAGTGGGGGGGAATTACACTTGAGGGGGGGGTACAGGGGGCTTTAAAGGGGTCGTTTTCAGTTTTTCTTAAATATCTCAAAAACTATGGGTTCTAGCGAAATATACTCAATTACAAAATTAAACTACATTAAATTTCCTACTAAAATAGTCCTTCATTTTTTTCTTAGGATGAATGGCTTAGAATATATAGAGAGAATTACAATAAGTGGTTGAAAAAGCTAGCTTCATTTTTAAGAAAGAAAGTTTTTATTTCAAATTGGCGGCTAACTATTAAAACATTATATGTGTAACATAATATTATATATATATAATTATACATACCTACATAAAAATATGCAGAAACACTTTTGACACTTGTTCGTAATTAAATTTCATTCGATTCTTCTACTACTCGATCAAGTTCGAACTCTCTTCTTCTAGAGGTGCACCATTAGTATAGATACCATGGCAGTCTCTTGTAATGGATTGAGGTCTCGTGTATTTTTTCCTGCAAGAAGCATGAAGAACAACCTTTTTCTGTCCTCTGAATAGTTCATGCTTCCCATCTTTTCTTGCAATACTTGCCTTAATTAACCCATCTATTCCTTTTTCACCTACACCACACTTATCAGTCACAACATAATCTTCACATAATAAACACTTTTCAGCCATTGCCTCATACTGTGTATCTATAAATAATGTTAATATAACGCACGAGCACTAACACACACAGGAAACGTCTGTATTCGTTTGTTCTACTAAAATTGTTATTCCAGTATTCGCCCAGAGTTATACATCCTAGTAAAATCTGGAATTCCCCCACACATTTTTACAGTGAGTCCTCTCAACCACATCCGGTCAGTTCACTACCAGTGTCCATCTTCAAATGGCCACCGATGTCTGGGAACGAAATTAAAATACAAATTCCCATCCTTGAATTACATTGATACCTAGTGGTAGGACACGAAATACCTCCCAAAGAGCAAGAGTGTCGCTAACGACTTAAACCGAAACATTTATTACTTTCGACGTGATCAGCAAATGTCTCGGTAATGACTGTCCCGCATCGCTCATCGTATTTATGTATATTTAGATTATACTGTCTTAATATAATCATTTGGAGCGTTTACAGAACCAAACGACTGACTAGAAATGATCTTGTGGAGAGGAACGGATGTGAGGGGAGGAAGTGATGACGACTGTTCATCAGATATAATTGTCTCCCCCCCGCACCGACACCACCACTACTCTCAACACATACAATACTACCTTTATAAAATTATTATATAGGCATGAGGTGCTTCTGAAGGTTGTTACTTCAGCATTTTTTATTGATTTTCCCATTACAATAAGGAATTTCAGAAATACTCACTTTTTCAACTCCCCATATATTCTAAACTATTGATCTAAAATAAAGATGTAGGACAGAATTCTGTTAATGTATTCTGGCAACAATTTTTCATATTATTCTTGTTCTTCAATAATAAAGATTATTTTGTTAGGAATTCTGTATAAAATTAATTTTGAAAAAATTATTATAATGAGAGAAATAAATTGTATCGAAATAAAATTTTTGTCACTGAAAAGCTAATTATTTGAAATTTAATATGGTGTAAAAAAGTTTCCTGAGATAATATTTTACAAAGATATCACGAAGAATAGCCTTACTTAATTTTTAATTAACTGAAATTTTAACTAACTTTTGGGCTTTGAAAAGTTGAGAATGACCTTTCTCTTGTCTTTAATAAAAAGTGTACAAAGTGTGGTTCAAATCAGTCCAGTGGTTTAGGAGGAGATGTGGAACACAAATACATAGCCACAATGACTTTTATTTAAATTAAGATAAATCCAAACTATTGCTGGCAAATGCTATGAGCCATAAAAAAAAGCTTTAGTGAAGATTTTGTCACAATTAATTTTATATTTAATTTTAATTAAGTAAATAGTTAATTTTATTAGTTTATTTGATAATTAGTTAATTTGACAGATTACTTTAATATTTAACTAAAGATGAGGGTACTAAGATTTGTTTAATAAATTTAATATAAAATAACCAAAAAAAGATAAATATTTAACTAAAAGTTCCTTTTTCCTTATTGCTATTGAAAAATATCTCATTAACTTTAAAATTGTTTTGGGTTTTTTTGCCTGAGTATTTGCTTTTAACTGTCAAAGGAGATTTAAATTTTTTTGTTCAAAATGGTTGCATGCATATCCTATGCTTTAAACAAACGTATTAAATTTGTCGCTCACAATTTTAATTTTTATTCTCTTACGCGTTAAGAATTTAATGACTATTGTCTCTGTAATCAGGGAGTTCTCTAAATGAACCCATTCTAGTAGTGTTTAAATGTTTCATGTCATGTGATTTTAGTATATGATAAAGTAATGTTCGCACAATTAAATATGGTAACCTAGATTAAATAAATTAATTTTTAAATCTAAAGTCTTTCTTCATTCGTGTCAAGTACCAATTTCTCTTTACAGCTTCAGATAGGCTGGTTTAATGTTATCTAGGGGATATTTGCACTGCTGGGATGTTTATTTCTTTATGACTCTTACCTGTTGAATGATTAAGTGTTGGAATATAAAAAAATTGAGCAATGTACAGACTAATAAATCTAGCACAACCTTTTGAGTAGAATGATAAAACCTTGATATAGTAAAAAAATTGAATGTCAAACAGAATCACGACGTAATTATTTCAATGTGTGGAAACAGCAAAGTCATTGGCTATGTCTGTATTGATCAATATGTAATATTTCATTACTTTTGTAACATTAAGGTAAAAGAATCTACCTTTGCTTTCCAGCTTGACGAAAAAGTTTTTTTTTAATAGTTGTGGAGGAAGATACCTAAATCTCACATCATTTCCCAAACTTCCACGCCACACAATCGTGAAGAATTTTGACCCTCTATGGCAGATTTCATATAAACCAGACCCACATACACGGCAGATCTTAGGTTGAATCAGAATCTTCTTCCGAAACCGAGAACTTACCTACATACCACCGAGATCCTGAAATTAATCTCATGCTCTGGAACAGAAATAAATATAGAACATCTGTTTAAATATATCTATATTTTTTCTCGTAAAACTTGATTTGTTGAATTCATATCCCGTTTTCAAAGTACGATGTCGGCCGAGCAAAGAGATGTTTTGTTTCAACTCGACCGTTCGGCATTTCGCCTGTCAGTAAATTTGTTTGTTATGCAATTACGACAAAACACGCTGTTCGATTTTCTTCGAATTTGACATGCATGTTCCGCGAAGTAATTAAAAACGATGCATGTGCATGGATTTTTATTTTTTTAAAATTTTGTTTCAAGATTATGTCCGTTTTAATAGTTCCGTTTCGAGTAATGTTCAGTATTTTTCAACGATTCTAGCCAAACGGTTCATGCCGTAAAAATCTGAACCTCGTTCTCCACTCTGGAGCTTAAAATTTTATACAACTTTGTACCAGTACTTTTTGACGTAACTCGAATTGTTTACCGACAAAAGAAGGGAGAAGGTTGGAAATAATGTTAAGTGTTGTTGACCTACCAAGAGCGAGAATATGAGAGATGATGCCTGCCCTTTCCCTCTAACCTCTTTGAGGCTGCGCAAAGACAAAATTGGCTAAACATTCAAAGACGAAGAACAATTCTTAGATTTTTTTGTACACGAGGCCTACTTTTCATAGAGCCACTATTGATATATCTGTTACGGTCAATGCGATTAATCGGTTATTAATAATATTAACCGGTTATTATTTATACTAACCTGTTAAAACAAACAGGTTATTATGAATAATAGCTTGCTGTTATTTATACTAACTTGATTTTTTTTTACTTTAACAGTAGCATATGGGTTTCAAAAAAAAACATTCGTCGCTTAACAAGCAACACAACCTATTTCAATTTTTTGAAATGTCAAAGAGGAAGAAAATCCTCAATTTTTCGTAACCAATAACGAATATTTCTGAATTTTTTTCACATCTTGTAGGAGCATGTGGTCTCATGGCTATATCAGATATTAAAAAAAATTCAAAAATACCCGTTATTGGATGCGAAAAATTGACAATTTTTTTTTTTGAAATTTCGAAGAGGAAGAAAATCCTCAATTTTTCGTAACCAATAACTAATATTTCTGAATTTTTTTTCATATCTTGTAGGAGCATGTGGTCTCATGTTTATATCAGATGTTAAAAAAATTCAAAAATTCCCGTTAATGGATGCGAAAAATTGACAATTTTTTCCTTTTGAAATTTCAAAAAATTGAGATAGCCGGTGTTGCTTATTAATCGACGAATTGCAGCAAATGCATACAATAAAATCCAAAAAACACGAAATTTCTACCTTTCGGGTTATGGCACTGAAATAATGTCTTTTTAACGTAATCAAGACTCATTGAAAAACGAAGTTAATGAACTCTCAGTGGATATTCTGGGAACAAAAATTCAGACAGAAAACAGTTTTTAAATCACTAATTACGCTTTTACCCTCGCAATTATCAGAAGCAATCGAGATTTAATGGCGGTTAATTAACGATTACACAACGGTTTAAAATAACTGTCAATGAAAGAGTTCTTTCAAACTGCCGAGACTTAATTAATTTTCGAGAGTCATTTAAGATTTGCTTTAGATTCTTTCTCGAGGAGGTTGAATCAGAAATATCTTTTCTAAATTTAAGAAAGAGATATTTTATTAGATTGCAGTTTGACTCATCATTCTGCCAGAATTTGAAGGAAAAAAATGATGAAAATCTCCGCATACATCAAAATCTGGATGTATTCACTGCATTTTATTTTTCTGGGCAGGCATGTGTTATTGTAAAATTATGTTGTACGCGTCAGTTAGTATTAACACTCTGACTAAGTATCCCGCGATTTCCGTGGGTTGGAAGCAAGTATATTTTCTGCTGCATCCTGAGATTTTCACAGGTTAATGTGTTTGTTTACTTAATACTTTTATAGCGTTGGATCATTTTATACTAATAAAGCTTTGCTCAACGATATTTGAACGCGCTTCCAAACGTTACATCAAAATAGTGATTTGAAAAAAAAACCCGTAGTGAGAGGGTTAAAGTGATAGCAGATTCTTAAAAAAATGACGATTTTTCTCCGTAAAGGTGGGACAGGCAATGAGTTGGATAAGCGCATTTCTGGAGTTCTTTGTTAAGTTAGGCTAAGTAAAATGTAAACATCATCCCCCCCCCATTTTTCACTTCACCCTATTTTGGTGAAATTAACTCCAAAAGCGCAGAGGGTTTCGGAATCCGAGAATCATCTATATACATAAAATCATCAGCATACGTCAATTCATGCTCAAGTGAGGAATATAAAATGATTTGCGACATTTCAAATCTGAATTCCATTGCGCATCATGCAATCGCTTCCTAGTAAGAATACTTATTTTGTATTTTAAATGTTGTTTATTTTTTGATTTATATATTCTTTAGTAATTTTCTAGTTCCCACATCAGTGTTCTTACGTAGTAATTCACCCCCTCCATTTTTCACTTCACCCCTATTTTGGAGAAATCAACTCCAAATGGCGCATGCCCAAAAGCGCCGAGGGTTTCGGAATCATCTATACACATAAAATCATCAGAATAATGCCGTCAACTCATGCTCAAGTGATGAATATAAAATGATTTGCGACATTTCAAATTATTAAGCTGTAATCGAGTATGTATTTACGAAAAGTGTTTCTTCCCTTTCATGAGTTTAGTCCAAAATTGATACAACTATACAATTTTGACATAAGTCCATAATAAAAATTGATAAAATTCCAAATTTTATTGAACTCGCTGCTTTTAATGGTTTGAAAACTCACAAACAGGAAGACGCATAAACATAACTCGAAAAGAATTTTTACTTTTTCGCACTCAAGGATCGAAAAAGTCGGGATTTATCAAAATTTCAAGGTCCAATTTCTTGATGATAATAATACTCCATATCTATTTGTCTATCTACTTTATACGTATAAAAATATTAACCGAATTCTGTTAAGAAGGCAATTCATCTGTACTACATTTCATTCCATTTGTCCCAAAACTGGCTTTTTCCCACTCCTTCAATTCGAAAAATCAGGCAAGTCATTCACTTAAGGCTCCAAAGTACGCTAACACGAGCGGCGGTAGGAGGAGCAAAGATCGCTCTCCCTACCTATTCCTCCCCCCACTCGACGGATTTCCGATTTTCTAGCCTCGTCGCGAGGTCTCAATCTAGGCAGATTCTTTGATGCGCCACCTACCCTCGCATGGGAGTCTCAAATTGAAATCGGCGCATGAAGTGTTGGATTTTGAGTTCGTTGGAATTCCATCGGTTCGAATTATTTGTTCCAAATATCATAGATATTGGACCTTGACGATAGCTTTGTTCTTCCCGTGTTCCAAAAATTCCATTTTGGATTAGATGCGAATGGCCTGCTTTACACTTCATGAAACGCTTTATCCCGGGCTTATGCTAAATCCCACATAAGGGAGCGTGGGGTAATACCGGGCACCTTGATTCTGGTCCTATTAGTTAGTGGTCAGATTGTACTCCGCTAGTCAAGAAGAAAGAATGGTCATAATGGCCGTGTTGTTGCTGTTGAATTCACTGCGTCTGTGAAGGTTTATTTGTTTTAAGACGTCAACTCTCTAATGTTCGTTTGTTTTAAAACTATCCTTTCTTAATAATCATTACAGTTATAAAAACTATGTTTAGTCCAGATTATTATATGTTTACTAAGGGTTTACACACTATCGAACACTTAGGATTCAGTACAGTAATTGCAGGATTCTATTTCGTTTTCCATAACTTCTGCACTCGGGGCAAAACCTATACTCCAAGTGGAAGAAGACCGGGCAGACAGTATTGATAATTCTTCCGCTGAAGATGATAAAAGCACATCAGACGTTGCTTGTTAAATTTTAATCTTGTATTTTCTAATTTGAATAGGGTGGATCCCGTGTAGAATCTGTCTGGACACATAGATTTTGAATTTTCTAATCAATAACAACTGTTGTCTTAAAGTCTAATATCACAATGGTCCATAAGCCTTCTATCTAGATATTAATTTTATTAATTCTTGTCACCGACTCAAATATCAATTCTATTAAACCTATACTGCGAACATAATTCAATTCAATACAAGTCATTTATGTATAATTTTGTTTTGTATCCTACTTACTTAAATTTCGTCCACTTTTTGTATCTTATTTACTTATATTCTGTGTTTTATTTTAATAGTTTCAACAAGACCGTGTTAGGCCCCTTTCACATTATGCGGTTTAACCGTTACGGCGCAAATTTGTTTATTTTCTTTGCCTTGTCATGTTTGCTTTCATACTTGACGATTTGCGCCGTCAGTATTTGAGTGCGGTTTCTAATTTCATAGCTGTTTCAGTATGGATCGGAAGCAAATAGCAGCAATATGGTCTTGCACCCATCAATCAAAAGAAACGAGACTATAATCGCCTCACTTTTGGAAGAACAACGAACGTTCAGATGAATGTCGGAATGTCTGTAGCATCTTTTGTTGGATTCCACAACCGAATAAAAAATTATACTCTGCGGCAAAATACTAACATTTGGAACTGCATTCAACCGACAAAAATGGTAGCTGTGACTCTGAAGTAACTGTGCTGCCTGTTAAATCATAGGCAGGGATGAAACGTCCTCCCTCTGCTGTGAGACGAAAGTTTGGAGAGGGGGTGCCAGCTCAGGTGTCGTCCTAGTCATGTGACAGCGGTTCAAAATTACGAGGTCCGTCCTAAAATAGCCCTTGTGTTGCTTCGAAACGGGACGTTAATATAACTAAACAAAATCGCAAGTAACTGACACTTATTTTAAAATCTTAATCGTTTGTGTTTAAAACATAAAGTGTTATAGGACCTTTTAACAACGAAAAAGCAATAGCGAAAGTGCGACAGTTTATTACTTAGCAAAAACTTATAGATTTTGTTTTTACCATAATTACATAAAATAAGTTCCTCCCTAGATATGGATTTTAAGGTTAGTGTAATAATTTTAAGTATTGCAAATGTATATAAATAACATATTACGTAAATCGATTATACATAAGTTGTGGAACATGGATTTCATTTGCGCGCAGGATTTAAAAAAAACTAAACAACCCATTGCAAACAAATTTTATGAAAATTCCCTTCGAAATATCACAGCTTTAAAATCATTTAACATGGTAAATAATCAGATATGCTTTAATCACTTTTTATGACGTTAAAATAGTATACCTTTTTCTTGAAATTAAGTGTAAGATACCACGCATTGAAAAAAACTATAACGCAATGTTTTGATTTTGTATATTTTTTCATTGTGGTTATATAAGCATAGCAGGGAAATTTCTGTGTGTTTGAAGAACAATGTTTTTAAAAATCTTGTTTGTAAGTATTTAAAGCATAAATCACTCACCAAACATCTCTTTATATTGAGATGGGTTTTGACTATATCTTCTCAATTATTTAAAGTACACTCATGTGCAATATCATGACATATTCATGATTTAAATTTTCAAATCAAATCATAAAAAAATCAGACTTTAATGGAATCTCCGTAAAGAGTTCAAAATACTGAAGAATTCTATAAGACTGTCGGAATTACTTATGAAAGGTTAAAAGTTTCTTGAAATTGCGACTTCAGAAATAAAACATATGTTGTTATCTTAGAATTCAGTCATGATTATTAGACACTGCTATCCAGATTTTTATTAATTTACATGAAATAGTATATTCGTTTCCAATACCTTATACATGGCCGTCTTATCTAATGGGCAAATTAGGCAGAAGAACAGTGCGCTATTGATCCAAGGGATCATAAAAACTTTCTATACTGATTTTGAACCAAAAATATTTATTTAATTGTAATTTTAAATATGTTATACAATTTTATATGTTATAATATGGTATAGAACCTAGTTAATAAAAAAACCTAGGAGAATATAATGTTATCAAAACATTATAATGCTCCTGAATTATTTTTTTAGCTAGATATTTTGTTTGGGCGGCAAGCACTGTAAAATCTTGAGACGGCCCTGATCTTACACAATATAAAAATTAGTCAGCATTGGCATATTTCGAAATAAAATAAAATAGCTAAATTTTAAATAGGAAAAAAATAACGAAAACATTAAAAAATTACACAGTCAACACACAAATTAAGTGAAAGTTCGTTCTATAATAACAATGAAATCATTTAAAAATGACAAAGACAATAGTAAAATTAAATTTTGAAGCATTCTATAAAAATAATGGAATCATTAATTAACTGCAAAAGCTTCGAGAAGGCAAAAAGAACAAGTGACCTTGTGAAGGTGACGGACGGCAGCCGGAAGAAATTCGCGCAGTGCGAAAGCGTCAACATATTTTCATACATCTATACTTATAAAAGGCAATGTTTGTGTGTGTGTGTGTGTGTGTGTGTGTCTGCGATGTCCAGACGAATCTATCGCACTTACAGCCATGAAATTTGGTACACAGGTAGTCGTAATGGTGACTCAATGCACCTCGAAGCCAAAATTTTAAAATTGAATCTAGAAAATGTTTTATTTAATGTTTTGCGTTTTTTTGGTTGATTTTTAGCACTAATTTCTCAATAGTATGGTTTTGAATAATTGTACGAAAAATTAGATAAACCATTGGAAAGAGCACACGATTTCCATTCTAATGAAGTTAGTTTCGAATTTCTAACGTAATTTACTGAATTTTGGGGATTTTTTAAAAAAATATTCACTTTTCAAAAATAAAATTTTCTGGAATCCTTAAAACTCTTACATCCGATGTTCTAATAAAGATATCATTTTGAAAATTTTTCAGCTTATAACTGCAACGGTTCTGTCGGATTTAAAACAAGAATGGTTAAAATATCTTTTTCCGTTTTTTTAATTAATTTTTTCCTGGTAGTTGAACGATATTTTTCCTCTAGCGAAGCTTCCGAACGCGACAGCTCTCCGTAACGTTGCGGGCAATTTCATTGGTTGACGGGCCAGGGTGACGTCATTACTTTCGCGTTCTGCGAGGAGATTATTTATTTACTCGATGACTTCGATTATTATTTTTAAGCGTGTCTTAACTTATTTCTTTGCCTTTCATACTTTGCTTGCGGTGTAATAAATATCACATTGTAATTTTTTAACATTGTTTTGGATTTAACGGTACTCGGTCGAGAGGAAAAAGAGGCGGACCAACTCAATAATTTATATATTTCTGTTTTGATTTCGTTTTAAAAATTTTCATTTATGTAATTGTATGTGGGCTTTTTTTTATTTTGTTGAAGTCCCGATCCCACGGGCAACGCCGTGCGCGTATTGCTAGTTACTACTAAGACGAAGTCGTAACGGCGCCGTTCTATTCAGTCGCGAACCCGACTGGTTTAAACCCCAAGAAACGGACTCAAACCGAGATCGGCTAGTGTGAAAGCTCCCACTCATTTCTTCAGTTTACCACAAAGAGGCGGCCTAATGCATTCTTGCCGTAACGGTTAAACCGTATAATGTGAAAGGGGCCTTAGTGATTCCAAAAGGTAAAAACCTCAATGTTGTTGGGAGGCTGCAACTGTCAAACTTCTTTGTATATCAACAAGACAATAACAATGGCATCATTAACTTTTGGAACGGTCTCATTAGCTGTTGCGAGGCCGCAACTATGTAATAACACTGTTTCTTTAATTCTTTTATCAATAAAGATTCTACGCACACCCATCCAAAACTCAAACCGGAGATTTTTAATCTCTGGAGTCGGGATTGTGCCGTAATGCAAAGTAAAGTACAGTATATATGGAGGATAACAAAGTGACGGATGTGCATTGTCTCTTATTAAATGAAAAAGTAAAGAGGAATAAATAATAGCAAAATGAAATGATCTTTTTTACATGGTTCATTCAAAACTATTCAAGTTTCAGAAACATCAACATCATATTTAGAAATATTCCTTCGTCTTACAAATTTTAAAGTTTTTTATTTTTAAATTTTTCTATGACTTTGCAATAGCATAGATGGGGAAGGGAAGAGAAAATTCTGAATCGAAGTAAGATAGGAAAATATATTTTATTTTGATATTAATGCCTGTAGACATTTTATTTAGAGCATTTGACTGTTTTTAAAAGAACCATTACGTGATTTGTTTAAAACTATTTCATAATCTCTCGAAATTTTTTCTTAATTATTTCGCTTCTTACGAATTAAATAATTGCTTTAATTTGGAACTGCCAAATATTATTCAATTTTAAAAATAATCTTTCATAATTTTTGTATAAATATAGAGAATAACATTCTAAATCGCATGTTATGAAAAAGAAATTTAAAAAAATATAATTAGGCAACTTTTTGATTGTATTTACATATATTTAACTCATTAGCTTAACATTTTTTATTTACAAATTATGCGACATTTGACAGAAAATTATTTATTATTTTTGCACAAACGCATTAAAGTATACATACATTACTGTTATTTTAAAGTCAGATAAAGAATGTTTTCTGGAGTGTTAAAATACATTCTTTATAAAGAAGGCGAAAGATTATTTCATGCTGCCATCTACAGAAACTGTTGCCAAACTTATTTAATATTCGCACTTCTGATATTTTCATTTTTATTCTCAATATTAAAGCTTATAATATAATCCAATTAAAAGAAAGGATTGATAAATCGATGCTTTTAAACGAAGTGCTTTTTAATTTAGTAATTAGAATTTTTTAAAAATAATGTAAGGAATTTATAAAAATTTCACTTATAAAAGTAACCAAGGAAATAATGTTAGGAAGAGAGAAAAATTATTCTATTCGTTTTGTCTCTTTGTTTATTTCAAATAGAATTTTTGAAAAAAATAAAAAAATAGAATCTTAAACTGGTTTAAAACTTTAGATCTTATATTTATTGAAAACTTGACGTAATCATTTCTTTCGATATGTACTGAATTATTTTCCCCAAGTAAATGTAGAAGCAGAAACTTTCCAGCATTTTCATACTGTTATTTTTGTTATTTATTGTACTTTAATTTATATCACATGCAATCGATCTTGTATTGAAAATGTATATAAATTAAAATTCGAAGAAAAGGCATTCCAGCCATTTTTATATAAGTAATGAATTTTTCATTTTGAATCATATTAAGCATGCATAATTGCATATTAGTTATTTGTGCTGTACTGAGTTAAGTTTCGAGCCTTGAAAGTGTTCGATATGCATCAGAAATTAGAGAATGCTTTTATTTTATAAAATAAAAGGAATTTGTAGCACATCTATGCAAAAGAATTATCTGTGGGAGAAAAAATAAACTTGCCTGAAGAACATATTTTACAAAAAATTCCATGTATAAAAAATTGAATTAAAAAAACAGATTTTTTTTCATATAGATTTTAATTTATTAAGATATATTTTATGAAGGTTGTGAAAATATTAATTCCGCTTCTCATTTCCTTCGCGAACTTTTTGATTTTTTTCACATATGGTGTTTATTTTTAACTCTCTAAACGTTTTGAACGTATTTTTCCGTTTCTCATTCCGTTCAAAAGAAGATAATTCATGTTTATGTCAATAATTTATCAAATTGCCATGGATAAAATATTCTTAAAATTTCTGAGACTTGATTAAAAGCAAAAAATACCCATTTATTCGCTTTAAAAGCGAATTTTAAGACTTTAAAGCTAGTATTCAAAATAGCAAACCCCTCAGAGGGTTTTAAATGAGAAATTCAGTGCCTAATTTAACAGCCTAGATTTTTCTTAATTACTTTACTTTATCCACAAAACTAAGAGGTTCAATTATTTTCAATGAGGCTCTCTTTATTTAGGTACTTTTTGGTAGCGTGAAACAAATGCTAATAATCAAAAGTATAATGGTTATTGGAATAGGAAACTCCTGCAGTGGTGAATCAAACATAAATAGCGCGCGATATATTATTTATTTTCTCCCTCTTCTCGTCATATTTTTTCAACTTATAATACTGATGCATCAACTTATAATTATAATAATTATGCAATAAATCTAAAAAATTATGCGAAGAATGGTCCCAGAGGCATTGATATTAACACTCTCCCATTTGTTACGCCACTGTTTTAGCATTATCAGAATTTTTTTTTAATGAATCAATGTAATTCTACGTATTATGCTGAAGTAACTATAGAGTGATGACTATAAAAATTCTTTGAGGAAATAAACTTTCATAATTAATGATGAAGAGACACTTTTTTCTAATTGAGAAATGTAATCAAGTTTCATACTATCGTGCTGCCATCTATACAATTACTTTTCAGATATTTTAGTCTTTATGATTTTCTATGGTATATTTTCCTCATGTCCATGGTCATTCCGTTCACGTAATAGATTACCAAAAATTAATAGTTTTGTAAAATATTTCAAAATTTTAAATGCCTTTTTATCTTTATAAATAAATAAAAAAATGTCAATTGTTTTATTTATTTAGCTTATATTTTGGTAGCAAAAAAGTAGGTGTAAAATTTTGGTGACTTTCACGGAATTTATAAAAAATCTCAGTAGTCAGTTATTTTATCAGCATTTCTAGGTACGTATTTTGAAATTCGTAGAATTTTTCTTTAAAGTTATTATCCTAATTTTTTAAAGGTTTCAAAACCAAAAATCCTGGATTATTTAGAACACTTAAAAAATCAGAAAGTTATGAGATAAAATCTTTAAAACACAATATATGTTCTGGAAGATATCTCGTTATTTTCAAGACTTATTTCCAATTTTTATACAATTATGACAAGAAATTACTGCTAGTGAAACAATAGATAACAAGTTACAGCAGACAATTCTTCTGAATTTACATCTTAAAGATAAAATTGTAAATTTTATTCACTGAAATCAATTTATGTGATTTCTTATTAACATGATAAACGTAATTGCGCATGCCATTATTTTAGTGTTACATTAAACGTTGCACTGTATGAAACAGTGCGCCTGTGCCTGTAATTAATATCTCATACTGCACTTACTATGTTTATATTATATGCAAACTTTAGTTTACAGCTTATAGTAATTACGATTCAAAAGATGATGCCGATTGTGTGCTTAACAGACCTGAATTATTAAAAGGAATGACTGTAAAAGTTCAGTGAGAAAAGAATTCTTAATTATTAAAATCAAAAGGTCCCACTTCATTTTCCTGAAATCATTTTATAAAATTAAAAGTATCAATGACAATCTTTCTCAATTGAGCAAATATTAATCTGAGGTTCAATTCCGTTAACCGAACCCAGACAAAAGCCTGCTAAATCTTGGCGATAACGCACTAATGGATATTTAAGTTTGCTATATATAAGCTATATTCACGGCTATATTTAAGCTTAACGAAAATAATTGGCTAAATAATTGGCAAAACTAAAGAACGAGTTCTTCTGCTCCAACCACTGAACCGATTTCGCCAGTCTTTGTTTCATATGAAAGCTTATGACCCTCTAGATACGTCATCAATGGTCGCGTTCTACCCACCGCCCTCCATTTTCGAGAGAAATCTCAAAAAAGCTACTTCACCGTGCATTCTCTTTATGGAAAAACCTTGATACAGTCCCCCAGCTCCAAACATTGGACACATTTCGCCAATTTCTACAGTAACGCCTGTATATAACGACATTGTAGGGACGTAGAAATAAAATTGTTATAGACAGATTGAAAAGTTTCGCATCCAATATTTATGTATGGGTGCATTTATTAATTTAATAACTAATTTCATTGCACTTATTGATTCATCTTACAAATACTCGCTGCTATAAAATTGTATTTTATAAACTTTAAATTAATTAGACATTTTTTAAAGAACTTCAAAATGAGAATTTTAATAAAAAAAAGTTAAATAACAAAAGTATGAATAAAAGAAAGATGTAACCATAATTTTTCATGATAAAATTACAGAAAATAATCTATTAATAACACGTGAAAATAGAGGCAACAAACATCTGTGCACATTCCAATTGCTAGCCCCTCGTCCCGCCCCGATCCCGCGGCTATAACAGGCGCTGGGTTCGGGCGCCGGCCCCCCCCCCCGATTCTGCTGATGTCTTAAAATCTGGACTGCTTGGTGCCGTTTATCAAGAGAAAAAAAATCGGTATTGTATTGTACCAGCTTTCTAATTCCCGCTGCAGCTGTGTCGAAGAAATCGTTAACGACAAAATACCGGAGAAGCGATAAGCGGCTGGAAGTGCAGTGATAACAGTTGGAACTCATGATCCCTAGACAGTGGCGAATCCAGGGGGGGATAACGAGCTGCAGCCTCTCCCCAGAGCTAAAACAAAATTCTTGATTTTATTTAAAATCACTATAACTGTTTTTTCTTAATTTTCATTTAAAAATAATAATAAAATCGCGACAACATTGCTTTCTGGTTTGACAAGCTCGAAAATTTTCTTACTTTTCTAGTCATTCCATTTGTACTTGTAGCGTTGACGCGATCGAAAACATTTTTTGGCTAGTTATTTCATTGTATTTTTTATTAAATTATCAAAAGTATTGTAGTCTTCTTTATGATTCTTATTGTCAGGTAAGGAAAGTCTGAAAAGTTAAAGAGTTTTGGTTTACATTAGCCATGAGGTTTGACATTCGTGACTACGATACGACCTCAGCGCCCTCCCCCCCCTGCCCCTAGATGCATAATTAATGGTCGCCTGCAGCCAAATACTCTCCATTTCCGAGAGATAGCAAAATAAAACTATGACAGAGTCCTCTAGCCTCAATTACTGAACCGAATTCTCCACTTTGCAAGTATAGCTACGGTTTATTAATATTAAGGGTAAAGGCCACCGAAAGCGGTTCGTCTGACATTATTTTATGCTAAATGAACATTTTATCTATTGCAGGTAGATAATTCACAGATAGTGCTTTAACTGTGTTGAAACAACTGGAGGATTGAGAAAGGACCCAGAGTGATACTTTGGCGTTTTAACAGCTACACTGGATTATAATAAGAGGAAAGTAAACAAGACTTTCCACCCGACCAATAAAAGGCAAGATATCTCACATTTACTAGGTTTTGAAAACAGCTGAGACAATTTTAGAGAGTCGTTTATTATCTGTGAGTGTAGAAAGGCAGATAGGAATGCAAATGGGCAAGCAAATATTATTCATCTAAAGCTCAAAGCATGACTGTTACTTTACTTCTCCTTTTACTTCGCTATAAGTTAAGAGTCAAAACAGATCATGAGGGAAGAATACAGCAATTTACCAAAGCAAAACCAAGACGACATTGCTTACAAACGTTAACAGAAGTAAAATTATATAGTGAATTAAAAATCAAAAGTTAGTGAAGTTAAATCAGCACAGCATTTTGCAGAAAAATCTTTTCTTCCCTATTTTTTATCAACGACCAGTTGTTTACAAATCATTCTAAAAATGAAAATTACATAATTGCACCCATTACTTCAAACAGACATTATTATTTTGTCTTTTTTTAAAATTTAGCGATCCATATTTCAAGTAAAATTAACATTTCCGGATGAATTTAACTGGCTGTTTTGCAGATGTAAATGATTTTGCATTTGATGAGCAATAAGAATTGTGTATCTTTTTTCTTCAAATAAATTGGGGGCTTCGCTTATCAATTAAAAATTAAGATATACCAAATTTAAACTGTGGAAGGGCATTGGACTACGAGCAATATACGAATACTTAACTTCTCAATTCAAAAGTAGATTTTTTCCCCTGACATATTTACAATTCTAGACTTTTTTATGTCATTTTTTCTTTTAAAGTATCATACAGACATTGTGTAACATGCTAACGGAACAAAAAATTACTGCAAGGTGTTCTTCAATTCCATCTAAAGTGTTTTAAGTCAAATTTGCTCGTTTCAGAAAGCCGCTATTACAATTTTTGGACGATTTTATTCCGCAGAGGGGTGGTATGTAGTAAATAAGAAGAGCGCTTTTGTGGAGTTCTTTGTCAAGTGCGTTTTTCATTTGGTTATTCTTTTCCGGTATTGATATTAATTTTCGTTTTGAATCCTAGCATTTTGTTTTAATTCGAAACGATAGTTTTTAAATCGAATAGTCGGTTTAAAACCTAAGCATCTTCTCCTCCATCTTTCATCTACCCCTAATTTAATGAAATTAGTCCACTGGCGCGTGCGTAAAAGTGTGGATGGTTTCCGAAAACAGACGGACAGTTAATCCGACGATTCTGACTATTATTGGGGACTTACTGAGCAAAGTACTTATGTATATGAAATACAGAAGGTGAAAGGAGTATGAAGAATATCCGTTTTCCATTTTCTTTCCCTCTTTAATTTATAATATCTCTTTCATAATTCAAGATTAAAAAAATCTATCTTCACATCCAAACATTAATACAATAAGAAGGAAGCCAGGAGTTATGCAAAAAAATTCGACGGGAGGAACGGCCGCTGGGATTGAGAGGCTTAGACTTATTTACCTTACTCAATTGTGACTTTCTGTGACTAAAATAGCTCTATGTGACTATTAACTCTATAGTCTATAGTGACTATTAGTCTAGTGTGACAATGTGCCTCTATCTATGTAAAATTCTTCGTGTTTTTCACCAACTTTGAAACTCGACTGTGACTAAACCGTAATTACAAATTCTAAAATTATTTTTGAAGTCTTCAATGTCTACCTTTCTCTGTTAAATGAAACTAAAACCAACTCTTTATATTATTTGGTGTCGGAACTATAAGCGTTTAAATTTACCACGAAAAGCGTCATAATTTTTTTTCCTTTCCAGAGACAGCATTAGACCACTATGGAGAGACATAAATCTACGTCAAAAAGACAGCATCATTAATTCGTGTGAGAAACAAACAATTATTTAATCTTCCTTTTGAGATTTGTTAAAATAATCCTGTTTGTCAAAAGCTCCCCTCTCAGAAAGCTTGAAAGGCTGCAAATAAATATCTTGTTTATTTTTCAAACAAGGGTGGTGCGGCAGGAACGATTTTTTCAGATATCTCTAGCATATTCGTACTTGTTTCGAATGATTTTTTTTTCGGTATTACCTATTACAAATATTCTTCGTTCTTTCCTGCGGAATAAAGTGAGCCTAAACTTTATGTTAGCTATGTTTCTGCTAGGTAACAGAAAATTATTGGAGCGATCTTTCCCATTTTAGTACCTTTTCATAAAAAGACTTCTTAATCTGTCATTTCAATGAATGATTTTCAGAATGTCTTTACTGATAATCAATCAGGTCAGTTTAAAGATTCTCTATTATTTCTACATAAAATTACAAACCCCGCTTATTTCACATGATCGCATTTCTTAATTCATTTTAAAGAAAAAGTAATCATTAATCAGTTTAAAGAAAAAGCAGTTGCATTAATTACTAGAAAAGATTGTTAATTCATTATTCAAAATTGAATTAATTTTATGTCTTAATTAAGTCATTCAATCAACACTTGATGAATAATGAGTATCTATCATCGATCCCAGATAGCAATTTTAGTTTGCAGCAAGCTTGCCACAAATTTGTCATGACAAGAGTGCAAGTTTGCCACAAATTTGTCATGACAAGTGTGCAAGCTTGCAGTAAGCTTGCAGCAAGTTAACGAAAGCTCCGAAGTCACCATGAAACGAACTTGCAGCAAGTTTGCCGTGTCAAACTCATTGCAAATTATAGCAAAAACAGAACACGAACACAACCCAGGATAGAACTCGCGACCTCCCGGTTCCGAAGCGGGGACGCTAACCGTTGAGCCAGCTGAACTCTGAGAGGAGAGGATAGATTTCGCTAAAACATCGTTCGATGCGATTCGTATACGATTTATTTTAAACTATTTTCTGGTTTTCATTAATTTTTTGAGTTGAGAATACGATTTGAAGTCAAAGAGAGAGCGATTTTCGCTAATAACTACGTTTTGCTAGTAGAATAAATTATGAAATTAGAGTTCAAAAGTAATTACTTTAAAATGGGACAAAATGTCTAGTTATTATTTTTCAACAAACACCGACTGTTTTTTAGATTTAATTTTGTTTATAAACGTTAAAATTTCAAAAAAGAAAAAAAGAAAAAGGCGATATAGTTTTCTTTAAAGTGAGAGTGATATATTTAGTAAAAAGATGGAAAATGCTTCAAAAAATTTTTTTATAAAAAAGTTATTTTTTTCACAAATTATCATTGATTTATTGAATTAATAAAAAAGAATTACGGTCTAGGAGATGCTATTAAAAATCGGATGTTTTTTAAAACAGAGACAAAGATAATTATCTCTTTATTGTGCTATCTTTGCAGGAAGCTTGTTTTGCATACTTGCTGCAAGTTTGATTTGCAAAGAGGTGGCGCTACTTGTCACATCGAACTTGCGACAAGTTCGATTCAAGTTTGACGCGTCAAATTTTGCCATGACAAGTCAAAATCAAACTTGCTGCAAACTTACGTGCTATCTGGGTGATAGCGCTCATTTTGTGCAAGAAATTAAGCAACTGAGATGTCGCTGAATTCTTCTTTTTAATCACACCATTTGGGCATTATTCAAAGAAAAGTTCATTCAAACGAAATTTATTAGTCTCATTAGTATAGCATGGCGAAAGGCCTCATTAGTTCGTAAAAAACAACGAGATTCACGATTAATTTTTCCTCATAATCAATCTATTAGCAGGGCCATCTTATCCAATGGGCAAATTGGGCTGTACCCCAGGGGCAGAAATCAACCGAAGGTGCCTAAAATCTCACTATCTGGTTTTATTTTAATTTTGAACCAGAAAAATTATTTAATTATAATTTTAAATGTGTTCAATGTGAAAATATGATTAGGCTTGTAAATGGACAGACATCGATTTTGTAATGTTACTTAAACATGTAAGTCCTACATTATCGTCATATTTTTCCTCATAATCAATCTATTAGCAGGGACGTCTTTTCCAATGGGCTATTTGGGCTGTACCCCAGGGCAGCAATAAACAGAAGGTGCCTAAAAAGTTATTGATCTGGTTTTATTTTAATTTTGCACCAGAAAAAATATTTAATTATAATTTTAAATGTGTTCAATGTAAAAATATAATTAGGGCTTGTAAATAGACAGTCATCGATTTTGTAATGTTACAAAAAAACATGTAAGTCCTACATTATCAGTGATAAAGGTGATAGCTGTCATGCTAGTACCTAATATTATAGTAGTGCATCAGATTCAGTTCTTAAATCACATTATAGAGTGCTACATTGAACAATATTATGTGCTGCATTAAATTTCCAAAGAGTAGTGTGATTATTTTATTTATATTAGTTTATATATTATATTAGCTAAATATATAAAATGTGTTTGCTTGAATAATGTTTTTCTTTTACTACCTATTAAAATGTATATTTTGGTATCAATTAAATACATAACTTTTAAAATGTTAAATAAAATACCAATGTAGCCGCTCTTGTAAAGTTAACCATAACTGACTATGACTGACATCAGACGCAGCGCATGAAGCTTTGAACTGAGTCGAAACCAAGCAATGGAACGCGATGAGTCCCAAAGAACAATTCTCTTTTGATATTTTTTCTATATCTGAAATTATTTTTGCAAACTGTCTGTGTGTAACATAAACCTAAAATAAATAACCGTTACACTAATTCGGACTGTTTACTAAACCCATAAACGACCCCGTCGTTTATAGGTTTACTGAACAGTTAAGTTAACAATAAGATTAAAAATTTTTCTTTCGTTGTTGTCCAAAAGTTGCCTAGATTGGACCACATACAGTTGCCTAAATTGGACTGTTTAAATCAATGAGATTATTATCTTGAAATAACAGGAATGGCTCGGTAGCCACTTATCACCACTAGTAGTCCTTAAACGTGAAACAGACCCAAGTTAAATAAAAGGACACTATGGCTCTCAAATGCTGGATAAAAGGAGAAACTGAGGATGCATATTATTTGTATCATTTGTGGAGACACAAAGAAAGAAGAACTGATACAGTGCATAAAATGTCATAAGTGGGGAGTTTGAGAATCAAAAAATATTTTTACTTTAATTCAGCTTAAAGAAATTGGTGCTGGTACGGCACCAATTTCAAGGAGACTGGTTCCAGCCTAGGAAACCAGTCTCCTTGATTGGACCAGTGATACAATTTTTTAAGCTATTTTTTTCCTACTTTAAAGTGTATTTCATAACAAATTGATTGCATTGTTCTGAGGATATATAAACTACAAAAAATTCTTCTACCTGTTTTTCATTAAAATCATTTTTCTCTCACAGTACATTAAAAATGTCCAGGAGGTCCAACCTTCCCCTAATTTTTTTATTAATTGTTGTGTTGATAGTAGGAACCATTTCTTGAAACAATTAATAAGTAGACTCCAAGCTCTAGTTAGGAAAGAAAGATTGTTATATGAATTTTTTGTAAATTCCATTTAACAAGGTATCATAAAAGTAATTAATTGTCGTGAATAATTAAATGTCCTCGGATTTTTTTGCTTCTATTTGATTTCAGTGTAAATCAGCGAGATATTTCTCTTCTCTACTTTCTCGCATACTTTCAAAATATGGATCGTTTTGCGTATCTTTGTGGCATAGTGAAAAGAAGCGAGTTTTTATTTTGCACATCCTCCCTTCCCTCCCGAATGGGCCCGAAATTCGATACAGATGTGTAATATGGTGTAAAGATCGCATACTGAAATTCAACCCTCAAACATCTCGGGTTATTTGTGTTTCATGTTGTAAAATATTTAATTCCGTATTTAAACTTGACAAGAGCTCCACCTCAGGGGTGGCGCCAGTGTGTGTGGGGGGCGGGGATGCTGTGCCCTTCGTACGAGAAAATTTTTGTACCCGTTCACGCAACGGGGTATCCAACTAGTAGATAAATACAGATCTGGCGAAAATTTGAGACCAATTGTATTACACCCCCCCCGTACAGCAAGTCGTACCCCCCTGTCGGGGAGACCGTGCCCACCTGTCGGTCGGATCGTGCCCCCCATCGGGCAGACACTAGCGCTACTCCTACTCCACCTATATATACTCTCCGACTTTCTTTAGTTTTACTTAAACTCTCTGCTGAGTGGCAATCAGAAGTGAAAGAGTCAAGTAATGAAAAAGAAGATATTTAAAGAATCTTAAATAATGATCTTATTTCGAAAGATAAAGAAGTTGAGAAGCAAAATTTAAATTGCTTTTAAACTTAATAAATATCTGTTATTTTTTGCAATTTTTTTCATTCATCTGGAGATCTTATAGATCATTTGAGTGATTTTAAATAAAAAAGACTTCGGTGAAATTGTTTTTGTTGCTCTTGTTTACAATTTGAGCTATTGCTTTCATATGAACACGACGGAAAGCAACCCTTTGATGGATTTCGTCAAACTTTCGATACAGATATACAATTCTAGTAATAAAATCATATGCTATATATCCATCCATATATCTTGTTGCGTTTTTCATTTGTAGTGTTCAGAGGAACACGGACGGACAGATTTCACTTTCACAGATTCGATCTAAAATTTGGCACAGATTTCCAATTTTGGGGGTAAAGACCACTTACTAATTTCCTCCCCCTCCAAATCATTCTGTTTTTCAATTCTCGCGTTCACAAACAGACATATAGTCAAACCCCTGCTATAGCGAACCCTCAACAGACCGATCCATCAATTCGCTATAACCGAAGGTTCACTATATCCGATTTTTCAAATATTGGCTACACAAGATTTCCTATAAACCTTAAATGCATTTCTGTGTTGAACAAATTAATTACACTAAATTGGAATTAGTGATGGGTTATAATAAACTAAAATAAATATTTGTTCTTAAATATTAAACAGTGGAATTAATTGTACTTACATTTATTTCCCTAAAGTGTAAAAATAAGTATTGATTTTTCGTTAGAGATCTGAAACTAAGCTTGAAAAGTGGACATTTTGGTTCACCATATCCGAATTCTTTGCTTGAAGATCGTTATAAGCATTTGAAAATAAACCAGTGGCGCAGAAGTACGGTTGGGACTATTTAAAATGTTCATTATAACTTAGGGATCGTTATATCCCGATTCATTACACCGAGGTTTGACTATTATTCCAAAATTGGTTTTTTCGGTCTTAGGAAGGCCTAAAATATGTAACTGCATCAAAATCTCGACGTCGAATTTTGTCTCGAAGTCGTGTAATTTGATATTCATGGTTCCCTTAGCAAAGTAATTTTAAATTCCAAATCGTGATGGACATTTAACTCATGTTCTTTCAGTAGCCTTCCACCTATTCTGTTCGTTGTCTGCATGAACGTCCTTAATGGAGTCCAGTAACTGTCTGTGTCATGTACCATACAACGGCATCATCTTCACTCTCTTATTCTTCTTGAAAATATGCATTTGATTTTAACTTTAAAATGGCGCGGCACATTTTACATCCAGTAGCATGTTAGCTGAATGGAAATATGCTGATTAAAACATATCATCAAACATAACAAAATATTACCTTAGCTTTCAACAATGGAAGAGAATCACGCAAATAAATATTTGTTTAAACAATGAAAACGGTTTGAATTGCGTTGAAACAATGAAAAGTATTGTAAATTATGACAAAAAATATTTTTAAAAAATTATTAAAATTCAAGAAAACATTGTACGACAACTTAATCGATATCATTGAAAAGGTAATTTTTTGCAATTTCAGGTGGTGTAAAAATAATTTTTGTGCTTTAATATTTTCGAAAGTTATTAAGGATAAACGCCAAAATTTCTCTTAGTTTTAATTAATTAAAATTCTAATTAAAATTTCAAAAAAAGGGCTCCGAGGTGCACATTCCCACCCTCCAACGTATGTTTGTGCCAAATATCATAGCTCTGGGTCCAGCGGTCTGGCCTGTAGAGCACCAACACATAGACACACAAACATTCTCCTTTGTTATTAATTTAGATTCAAGAGAATAAAGAAAAAATTTCCTTTAAAAAAATAATAAATATTGACTCTTTTTTTTCCGGCGCAAAAACCCATTTTGTGAACCCATAATTTTTATAATTTTCCTCATTCCTATTATGTTTAAATAGTGTGTATGTTGAATAACAACTGATGCAATAAGATAGCAGAAATTGATGTGATTTAAACGGCCACCTATTGATTTTCTTTTTGTGTTGAAGTGACGAAAGGTGCGCTTCAACAACGTGATTAAACTAAACGCGTAGTACAGTTTTGTCATTTCTTTTGGCTATTCTTCAAGACAGAAAAAAGCGAGGAACCTTTCCAAGACAGATTGAACTTGTTACACCTTTCGCAATACTTGAAGTTAATTCCTCGAAATTTACTGAACCTTTATTAGATTGATAAATGAATATCTTCAGATCATTCTTGATAAATATTTTAAGCATTACCGATGCTGTTGATATGGGAGAACGACCAATTGTATGATAATTTGGCATAATTTCAAAAGGATATAAAATTACACAGTATATTTATCAGTGTAATTTAAGTAATTTCTGTTTTTTTCCGTTTGCTTAAATTTGTTATTGTAACAATTTTGCGAAATAAAATTAAAAAACCAGACCACTTTTGAATGAATCTGTATTTGAATTCATATATTTTAGTTTCAAGTCAAATTTGCTTTCTTAGAATAAAAAAGATAATCAAAATTAATTAAAAATCCTTAGGAAAATACGCATGGATTAACTAATAATTTCTTTGATTCTGATAAATCTTTTACTTTGAATGGTAATGTGGTGTTCTTAAAATATTAAAAATTTGGAAACCTGATTGCAAAATGAAGTTTTCTATTAATTTCAAATTCATGAAATTTAAATAAAACAAATTTCGAAGCAAGAAAAAACTCGTCCCATGTTAAATTTTTCCAGATACGATTGCATATTATCTTATTTTTGTTTGATTCAAGCTCAGATACTTTGGAAGAAATGTAGTATCTTTTAATTTATTGCATAAAATAAGGCAATTATCAGTTCTACCTTGTTATTCATGTAATTGAAATAGCCAATATTATGTTGAGAAGATAAATGGATATTGCTGCGATGATGATTGATTTAAAATCACATTAATTTAATGCTTAATTTCCAGCTGAAATTTCTTTAAGAAGAAGAGAAATTTTTACGAAACTATTTGCTTCATAGAATTGTTAAAATGACTGTTTTACGGCAGTAAACTTAAATCTGATAATCATTATCAGCATAATTTAAGACATACATTATCCGTGGCTACCATTATCAGAATAATCTTCCACTTAAAGATAATTCGCTTGATTTGGTATGCCATTAACACCTTTAAAGGGCCATTTTTTTCTAGTAATGGAATAATAAAACAACTTTGGATTTGAGATTGATTCAAGAAAATAAATTCATTTAGCTTATTGGATGACACTGATTTTCGGTTAATTAGTTTAATTCATTAATAATTAATTATCAAGTTGAGACACTTCGTTATGGTTTGAGATAAGAAACAGGAACATCTGGG
>BGPR01000145.1:196245-225372 GCA_013235015.1 Araneus ventricosus | reverse complement strand
TTATGACGTCTAGATATGTCATCATGGGTCGCCTTTCCCCACCATCACCCATTTTCGAACGAAATCTGAAACACATTTCTCCACCATACATTCTCTATGGGGTAAAAGCCTTTAGACAGTTCGATAGCCACAACCACCCTACGGATTTCGATAATATTTATTTCATATGAAAGCTTATGACGTCTAGATATGTCATCATGGGTCGCCTGCCGTTTCTCCCCATTTTCAAACGAAATCGAAAAAACATATAAAGAATGTATGGTGGAGAAATATTTTTTATTAGATTTCTTTCGAAAATGGGAAGGGGGTAGGGAGCAGACGACCCTTGATGACATATCTAGACGTCATAAGCTTTCATATCAAATAAAAATTATCGAAATCCGTTGAGTGGTTGGGGCTGTCGAACAGTCTGAAGGTTTTACCATATTATTTTAAATACATAGATACCAACAGTTCCATCAAAATGGCGTGTCAAAAATATTGTAAAATACCTATTGTAGGTGATGGAAACTGTTTATTTAGGGCGATATCATTCTATATTTATGGATCTGAAGACTTTCATGCCGAAATTCGTGAGAAAGTTATACAAAACATTACAACTAGATGAGGTTTATTGAAAGATTTTACAGTTTTAAAGGAATCTGTTTTCTACAAAGAATATGAAATCTACTATGGTTCTATGCTCTGTTCCACTGATCTTCATGCAGTATTTAAAACTAAAAAAAGTAGTGGCTAAGAACCTCGAAGCAGCGAGATGGCAGGGGCAGCGCTGAGCAAAGTGAGTGCTGGCCGCGAACCTGCTCGGAGGGCTACGAGAGCGGCTAGTAAATCTAAAATTTAATGTGATTAAATCCTTTTTAAAATTTAATGTTTAAGGTTATTTTTACATAAAAATAATCTGATGAGGGTATTTTGTCGTTTTTATTTTTCTGTGTACATGAATAGAGAATGCATTTTAAATGGATAAAAAATTCGATTTTGAAATTGCTACATTTTAGATCTCCTTCAATCCAAAAATCCTATTTTTGTAATTATGTCGTTCAGATTATCGCTCTGTTTGTCTGTAAGCACGATAATTTTAAATTTTCTATGAAACTACATAAAAAAGGCCTATATGTACAAAGATTTTTTTAAAAATATGCATGGCTATATTACCAATCTGTTGCCGCTAACATCAAATGTTTCGTATGAATGAGATGAAAATTGTTAATTTCACCCTTTTCTTTTCACCAAATTTGCATATTTATAAACTTTACAGGCCGAACGCATATAAAATTTGAAATCTATTTCTAGTACATTTTTTAGCGAAGAATTTTTTTGTTTATTTATTAAAACGATAAGAAGTTTTACATCCGAGCTTCAAAAGTATCTCCTAATGTTTAGAAATTTTATCTCGATAGTTCATCAATTTCTGACTGGAATTATAAGAATTAAATATCTGAGAATAGTAATATACGTACTCATCTAAATTCAGGAAACATAGAATATATTGTTCTACAGAGTTGATCATCATGCTCCTATGACTCAAATAATGATTTAAGTTAAAGGAAATGATTGTCATTAAGTATTTTATATGCAAATGCCTTGGACATGGAGAAGAAAAAACAAACAGATCACATTTGCATTTAAATAATGATGATCCAAAATTGTAACTTCCTTTCTAACTTGTTTCGAATGTTAAAGTACACATATCCCTCGAATAAAGCTATGCATCATGAGTTATTTTAATATTATAACAAAATTCGTCTAGTGGGTGTACGTGAATGCAGTCCAATAAGCAGGATAAAAAAATAAAGCTTTTTATTCTACGAATATTATAAGAAAACAAATGTAGCACAGGTTACAAATCTGCACTTGTACAAATTCTCAACAGAGATTTCCAATAAATCGCAATTACAGCACTTTCGATATCACTCAGTTTACCAGCTTGTTTGCTGATCAAATTACAACTGACTCCTCTTGGCTTGAGAGCTTACTTTTATAGCTTTTCAACAGGAAGTTACGCCATTGCGTAGGGAGTGATGTAATCTCTAGAAGGCTCATCAAGTTACTGGCTACCAGTAGAGATAGGTCCACAGTTCTGGATTTTTCTAGAAGATTCCTTTTGTCGCCAAATTCGCCAACTTTGTCTTTAACAATATTTCAGTAGTTAATATGAACATTAAAAAACAATCGGCGAAATATTCTCTATTCCACTTTCTCATATACTTATAGAATGTGGTCCGTTTTTTTGCTATTCCTTGCTATAATGAAGGAAATCGAGTTTGCAACTTGGATCTCTTCCCTTTGGCCCGACAGGCCGACAGACCGCCAACCCTTCAATGGATTTGGTCTAAAATTTGACAGATTTGCAAGTTTGATTATAAAACCTTATGCCAAATTTCATCATCTTTCTCCTTGAGTTTTTGAGTTATCATGTTCCCACGCACACAGACAGGAAGACAGGCATACTTTCCGTAGAGAAATTTCGTCCAACATTTCATGGAAATCTACAGTTTCGTGTAAAGACGGCATATTGAATTCCATTCTTCTAACTTGTTACGTTTTTGAGTTATCATGTTCGCAGACTGACTGACAGAGAGACAGACATAACTCCAAAGCTAGGGGAGGGGGAGAGTTTCCGATTCATTGTCTTAAACGTGGAGAAACATCAAATTCTCGAGGTCGAATTTCTTGAAGATTACAATACAGATTGTTTATAAATTATTGGACCCATTTAAAAAAATTTTTTTTAAAAGTCTTTTAATGTAGCAACTTCTTTTTTTTTTAAATGAGAGAGTAGCTCAAAAAGTTTTTTTTCTGATAGGTAACGCGCCACTAAATCTGCGCAATAAAACGCAAGTGTCAAGATAGCTATCGTGCAGCAGAAGGCACGCCTCTGGTTCCACGAAAGCAAATCAATTGTAACAGTTCAAAGAATTATTCGGTTAGCGTATCGAAATTGTCGATCTCCAAGTAAGAACTTCATCAAGCGTTGGCATGAGAAATCAAAGACAACAGGAAATTTGCATCAGTTAGGGAGACTTTCACTCCTTAATTTCTCATACCAACGCTAAATGGAGTTCCTACTTCGAAACCGACAATTTCGATACTCTAACCGAAAACGTATTTGAACTGTTCCAATTGATTTGTTTTAGTGGAACCAGAAACGTGCATTCTGCTGTACGGTAGCTATTTTGACACTTGCGTTGTATTGCGCAGATTAGTGCGCCGCAACGGTGCGTAACTTATCTGAAAATTTTTTTCAGCTTCTCTCTCATTTAAAAAAAAGAAGTTGCTACATTATAGGGATTTTTTTATTAATTTTTTAAATGGGTCCAATAATTTATGACCACCCTATACTTTATCTTTACTAAAAAGTAAAAAGAATAATTAAAGGGAGTTTCAGTTATTTTATTTAAAAGTCTTTCATCGGCCTCCGAGAAAGTTTGTCGGTCTACCTGTGGGATGTAACAGGAGAAATGTTGATCAAGGCACTCGAAAAGAACAAGAGAAGATTACATGACCTATTACTTGATAAAATGATGGAAGAAAATCAGTGATTCGCTCCATGATGTTTATTAATTAGAATTGTTGTCTTCCGGATTAAAAGTCACAAAAGAAGACATGAGACTTCTTTGAATCGTGAATATTAATTCAAAAGCTCAATAGAAATCAGTTCAACAATCATTTTTTTTGGTAAGGAAATGGGAATTGAAATATATTGAATTTCATATGTTGAACAATTATTGAAAGGAAAAAACTCGAGAGAAATTCTTAACCGAAACTGCATTTCATTTTTAGCATGAAATATTTATCGCAACCAATATTCAACATGCCTTTTTGAATGATCAACTATGATTATGGAATTCCTTCTATGGTATTTTATGAACGGAAATATTAAGGCTGCTATCATAAGATGTACCTCGTATGTCTGTAAATTAATAAATGCTTAAATCAGTAAATCAATGGATTCATTTCACGCCTAACTAAAACACGTCAAATGCAATTTAATTTCTCAATCCATTGCTCATCTTGCAGGAAATAAAGGATGCGTCGTCAAAGCACAAAGTGGAACAGCACACAGTTGGATATTACATATCGAAATCGAAGCCGTCCTGTGCATCTAAGTGTTAGTCGCTGCGATAGCTCGAGGGCTGAGGCCGGAAACCTAACGGTCATCAACGGCCACGGCCCGATCCCTCCCGTAGGAGGCACGCTCTATCGTCGGCTGAGGGCAAGCCAAAACCATTATTGTACCCACTAGGGAAACGAAACCCCGCTTACTTATCCGGTGGCTTCTCATCCGCTTACTCGTGGTACATCCCAGTGGGACAGTTGGATATTACATGCATGCGCAGTTACCGAAATCATATGATTATGACATCCCGTGAGTTCACTCCATCGTGTATTTATTTAGTTTAGAGTTATGGGTGCAATAAATTTATTTGCCACTTTTTGTACTGATAAAAAAGTATGTGGGCTGCGGTGGCCTAGAAGTAAGGTCTCAGCTTCGGGGCCGGAGGATTGCAAGTTCGAAACCCGATTTCACTGAAGATCCACTATGTATATAGGCCTGTTACACGCTAAATCAAATGTAGTGGGCGAAACATTCTCTCGCTGGTGTGGTGCGGAAGTTTGGAGATGTAGAGTGCCAGCTCAGGTGCCGTCCTCTTCATCCGACCGCGGTTCAAAATTATGAGGTCCAACACAAATTAGCCCTCGTGTTGTCTCAAAACGGGACGTTAATATAACTAAACTTATAAAAAGAGTATGCGAGAAAGCCTCGATTTTCATCAATTATGTTCTAAAATGTTAAAAAAGTGTGAATTTAAATAGTAATAAAGAAGTTGAGGTTCTTCAATTAAGCTATTTGCAGATTTCTAAGGCTGAAAACAAGGAAGTCTTTCCAATTGTTACAAGATAGTTCTTATGGGAATAAAATTTTTGTTGAAGCTGAACTAACCAATGATACTAAAGTGAAGTAATCCAAGAACATGTGGGCGGATATATGCTGTCCATTATTTCTATGGAGCCCTAAGTAAATCTGATCTTACTGAATGGAGCAGGATTATAGACATTATCTGATATTTCTTATATTCAGCTTGGCGTTGAATGTTATGTACGCAGCTGAAGAAACCTTGAAAGATCTGGAAATAATGTAGACTCCTGCGAAACGTAATAAATAACTGCCTCGTTACGTCGCGTTATAGGAATTCGTACTCACGGGAAATTTTATCAAACGGTATATAGACTGGAATGCTATTTGTAAAGTGAGACATACGTGATGCAAAAATTGTTCCAAACGCTATATATATATATATAGACGTGAGCCTAGAGCTACCAAATTTGGCACGTAGATACTTCTTGGATAGTATATGCTCCCCAAGAAAGAATTTTTCAAAATTTAAATAGATTTTTAATTTATTTAATTCTAATTAATTAAAACGTTAATTAATTAAATTATCTTAATTAATTACGTTTAATTAATTAAGATTAACAATAATCTTAGTAATTTAAACGTTTAATTAATTAAAATTAACAATAGTCTTAATAATTTAAGCGTTTAATTAATTAAACGTTAATTTAATTAACGGTCTTCCTCATTAACTCCTGAGCATATTATTGCAAAACTATTCTTACACCACTTTACAATTCAGAAAATTAGTTTTTCAGTGATACCAATTCTATTTTTTTGCAGTGTTTTCATTAATTTCAACAAATTTTCCAAATTAGTTTAAACAAAATTTTGTGACGATGTTTCACCTTTATATAACCACCTGCAACAAAATATCAAGATTGTGAATAATAAATGTGAATGTCGTTCGTGCGACTAAGGAATGTAAATATTAGACTTTGCAGTTTATTGCTAAATAATGCATTACTTATTTCAAAACATTCGACGCTTTTTTTAAAAAAAGGATAATGTTTTTAAGCTGGAAATCTTTCTGTAAATTGAGTGATATAAAAAATCGTTATGTACAGAATGCAGCAGCTGATGAAATCAAAACAGACGAACCAAGCCTAAAACCTTATCATTCTACGATGTTTCGGACTATAGATTCAAATCGCCTTTAATTTTTTTTTTCTCGCCTAGCATATATAATCTAAAGCAGTTTTTCCCAACGTTGAGCCCAGGCACCACAGGGGGGCAATTTGATTGTCAGGGGGGAGGCAATTCGAAAATGGACTGGACCAGAGTTTAATTCAACTGTCTACTGTGATTTAACTATCAGAGGGGATTGGGGTAGATTGATACGCTGGAACATTGATACAGTCCATGCATTTTGATGATTGGAATGGCTCAAGATGTTCACATACCCTAACATATATGCCACTGTAACCCTTAGCACACGGTATCTTTTTTGATCATGTTAAGTCAAAAGTTAATTTGCGAATGAATCAAACAGCTAATATTCAAGTCTTGGTAAATTTTACTCTAAGTATGTGTTATGTGATTTGTTTAACTATTTATGTTTTCCTGTCAGGGAATCTACACCAAAGGTAGGAAAAACATTTATTTTGCCGAAATATATTAATTTTTGAGGTTGTTTAGAATTGTTTTTGCGTGACCGCTTGTTTTAATTCAAAAAAGCTGTTGGGCAGATTGATGCAATTGACTCAGGGGCACATTGATACGCGTCTTCTGTGTGTATCGATATAACTTAACAACAACTGCTTTGCAAAATCGTCTTCAGAAATGAAAAAATAAACTATCTAAGTGAAACACGCAATTTATTTGTTTAAACAGTGAAAACGGTTTGAATTTCATTGCAAAAATGAAAAGCATTGTTGTAAATTAAGTTTAAAATATTTTTTCCGAATTTATAAAAATTGGAGAAATAATTGTAGAGAAACTTAATTAATATCATCGAAAAGATAATTTTTTTTCTTTCTCAGATGGTATGAAATTTATTTTTTTGCTATATTATTTTCGTAAATCATCAAGGAAGAAAGCTAAAATTTCTCTTAATCTTTAAATAATTAAAATTTTCAAAAACGGTTTCGAGGTACAATTCCCTACATCCAAAGTATTTTTAAACCCATACACTCCCATTCTCCTTCATTATTTGTAGAGATAAATTATTTTCTGAGGCATTATTGTTTTATTTTTCCAGTCTCATTAAATATGTTGAATTTTGATTAAAATAAAAGTTTGTTACTTTTTTAAACTTCTAAACATTGATTTGGAGTGCAAAGTTTATTGATAATACAAATTTTGTTTTGATCTCACACCTATTAATCATCAGTATTTTCGATATTCCCGTGTGTAGTATGGGGCAGATTGACACCAATCCATTTTTAGGAAATAAATATTTTATTATGTTATTAATGACCAAAATTCGACTGAAATCCTATATTAGAACAACAAATGTATAAATATAGTGTATTAATTCTTATTATCACCGCTCGTAAAATAATTTTTTAGCTTTCCAAAAAAAAGTGTATCAATGTCCCCGCATTCCTCCTATATATAAATTATCAGATCGAAACGGCACATTTCTCTTTAGGATCTTCTTGATGAATAATTTTCAAAAATATATACAGGAAAAATTTTTAATACCCGCAACCTTTCAAAACAATGGTGAAATTACAAATATTATTTCGCACCTGAATTTCAGTTCTCCATTATACGTTTTGAAAATTAATTTACCGAATTTCTCAACAATATCCCAGAGATTTCTTCCTAAAACCTATCATTTAAATTTCTTCAGAGAAAAATTCTATTTTTGAATATTAAAAATTATGTATAAGTTACATAAGGGGCAAAAGAATTTTAGAAAGGCGTACCACGCCATGATGTTCCAGATGAAATGTATAAGGTTACTGCAATCGTAGGAACAAAAATAAAATGATAATAATTAAAGAATTAGCCAACTAGTAAAATGAGTTCGTTTGATCTCTGAATCATCTTCCTTCCGTACTCGAATGCATCTCAAAGATTATATAATGCACTTGCTTGCACTTGGAAATGTGCGTAATCAAAATTAATTTTTAAATTGACCATGATGAGAAATGCGTATTTGCTGCATATGCCTTTTCTAGATGTATGAAATAAGTATCTGTAGATATTAGATAATTGCATTTTTGGTCATTTATTGCTGAACTTCTGGTAATTAATCACCAATTCATTTTTGTTTGTTATCAAATGTTTAATTGAAACAATTCATTTGTGTCATTCACTGAAGTACAGAAGAAAATCCTACGTTTTTTCTTTTCTTTCTTTTCTTTTTTGAAACAGAACTGATCAAGTGTCATTACGTTAGATCAATGAAACTTTTTTTCTGAAATAAACATAATAAAAATTTGATAGAATTTATTTTCCCTAAATCTAATGCCGAAGAATATTTAAATAAATTATATCTTTAATCTAAGAAAAAAAATTATTTAGATAAAAGCAATTTTTAGTTGCAAAGTACTAGAAACTTATTTAACCCCTTAAACCGTCGCGCCCGTCATATTGACTTGCATCGAATTATAACATTTTTAGGCTTATAAACTAAAATTTAATCATTAATTAACTCTATCATTTGATACAAAAAATTGCTTAGAATCAAAATGCATCACAAGTATTCTATGCCTTCTGAGTTGAATGAAAACGACAGCCCCTTTCCAAAACAGGAGGGGTCATCTTATTAGATAGCAAAGAAAATGCGACTCTTAAGGGGTTAAGATCTGATAGGCAGTTCTTAAGCCAAATTTATGTTAGGTAATATCTGACCCAGTAACGATATTAATATGTTGCAGTAGCTGATTGCTAGGATTATTACTCGAAAGAGTAATGTCGTTTTCCAGCTGCGCCCCAGTACTATCCCAATGTAAACTATGCTTTAGACTTATTAGACAATCCGAAAGAAAACTGATTTTAAAAAATTAGGGTTAAAAAGACAGTTATTGGCATCTCGGACAGTATTAATACTCTAGTCTTTGATAATACTTTTAATTAATACTCTAGCCCGTTCTTTGTTATTTCTTGGCATAATGAAGAAAATCGAGTATGCAATTTGGATCTTTTCCCTTTGGCCTGACAGGCCGACAGACCGCCATCCCTCTGGCGGATTTCATCTAAAATTTGACGCGAATTTGAAAGTTTGATTGTAAAACCTTATTCCAAATTTCATCATCTTGCTAGCTGTGCTTTTGAGTTATCATGTTCCCATGCACACAAACAGGAAGACAGCCATACTTTTTGCAGAGGGATTTCTCACAACATTTCATAGAAATCTACAGTTTCGTGTAAAGTCCTACCAACTATTGATGTGTTGCAGTAGCTGATTGCTAAGATTATTACACGAAATAATAATGTCGTTTCCCAGCTTCTCCAGTACTATCCCAATGTAAACTAGGCTTTAGACTCATTAGACAATCCGAAAGAAAACTGATTTTTTTAAAAAAAATTCGGTTTAAAAAGACAGTTATTGGCATTTAGGACAGTATTAATACTCTAGTCTTCAATTTAACTTTTTCCTGATTTCTGTTGCATAAGTCTATTTATACTGCAAAATTAATCTAAATAAGAATGGAAGGACTGTCGATAACTCTAGTGCCAATTACTTATCCATAGAGTGTAAATAACCGATTTTACACTATTTAATCTCAATATATTGCAAAATACATACCAGGTATAATTTTCTTTTAAGGATTCCTTTATAAAACTTTAAGCAGAGTAACTCAGGTAAGTTACAATGCATTAAAACTTGGTTGATGCTTGGTTTATACTATTTTTTCCATGAATTAATAGTATAAATATTGCTTTAAGGGTGTCATTAAATCTCTTGTTACTGTTTCTATGAGTAGATAGAATACTGTTACCTTGTTTCTTTGTATCCGTTTAGTAGTTAAGTTGTTCTGTTTTTCAGAATTATTCTAAGTAAACAACTTTATATTCTTAATTACTGAATTATTTCAAACAAGGCCGTTTTTAAAAATTATTTTATTATATGCTTACAAAACATTGTCTAACTACATTTCATAAATTCTAGATTCATTACCAATTAGCAGAATACCCGACGTTTCTCGGTCTTTTTAATATCAAATCGTTGTGGGAGACAGGAAATCGATTAATCGATTTTTACTCTTGGAAAATTAAAAATAATTCCCGCTAAATGGAATAACTAAGCCAAATAAAAATTGTCTCTGATATAAATTGTTAATCGTCTGTGAATTAGCTGCTTTTAAACTTTTTTTATAATGTTCTTCATATAAAACCAATTAAAATTCTGTTTAAGTGTTCTCGCGACAGCACTTCGTCTGTAATCATATTCTTGATGTGTTTAATGTTCATATATTTGTGTTTAAAATTAATTTTGAAAAACTAATTTAAATTAAAGAAAAAAATCTGAAATGAAATGGGTGTCACTGGAAAGATAATTTTTGAACTTTAAGACAGCGTAAAAATAGTTTTAGTGAGCTTAATTTTCGGAAGATATCGCAGGAAAACGCCACAATCTTGCATAACTTTTTAATTAACTGAAATTTAAATTAACTTTTGAGCTTTGAAGAGTTGACAGTGATCTTTCGCTTGTTTTGAAGAGAATATGTGCCCAATTTCATCAGAATTGGACAAGAATTGTAGATTTGTATAAGAAACACACACTCTACTTTATATATATGTAATGATTTCACTTTTAATCTTCTTTAAATTAAATTTTTTAACCCCTACTAATTTTTAATTGTAAACGAATTACTTCTACTTTAGTCTTAGAGAACCACACTTCTACTTTAACTTCCAGAGTCACAAGATTCTTCGGGGACTCCTCTTTTTGCAATAATTTAAGCTCTCTGCGTATTTGTAACGTTCTCTTTTTAACCATAAAACTCACCTAGTAAGATGCGCCGGCTTTGCGCGTAAACTCTTCAATCCTGGTCATGGATGTTAATTTAATTATGATTATGTTTTCCAGTGGATATAATTTGCATCCCCATCTTTAAGTCAGATAAATAAATAGAATTTGCACCAACTATTGCCTGCTTCATTTCAAGATATTTGCTTACACCTCACTTAAAGAATAATGTTACGTATATAGATCTGCTTACAAAACACTGTTTAACTACATTTCATAAAATCCAGATTTATTACCAACAAGATAAAGCTAAAGCTAAAACCAATTAAAATTTTCAAACTCGGCACCCATTGCTAGTGTAAAGTAAGAGACCCTGACATTCACTGGCTTCCCATGACATCCGGAAATAATATATATAAAAAAGAAATCAATAATGGACGAATCAATGAAATGAGCACGACAATTAAATAGACGTCACGCAGAGAGACGAGTTATTTTTGTTCTATTTTATTATGCAAGTAGATTAAGTTCAATCTCATAACCTTGAAGTGAGTCTTGTAATTTCCTCAATGCTCACAGTTGTGATAGGGAATGTTCTGTTCGTAGAGGAAATTGTTTTTTTTTTAAACCCCTAACGTCATGATTCGACGATGCATTTAATTTTCTCGAAGCGTGATGCGTCACTGGGCTTCCTACATATGATTTGATGCTTGTTGGAGATTTGGTTTTATTCGATTACCCCTTGATGATAATTTTAATAAAAATACAGTAAAGCACCGTTTATACTAGGGTTACCATATTGGCGTTTTTATGGCCAAAGCCCTTGGTCTTAGGAATTTCCATTTGGCCTGAAATTCATTTTTGGCCTTTTATTGGCTTTATTTTAGCTTATGACTTTTAGAACGATTCTTAATATATAATTGTACTATTTTTTCAATAAACTTTTGATGTGACACTTTTCGAATGGCCCACAGGGAGCTAGCTATCAAACGAAGTAGTTCCAGGATAAGAAAGGTTTCTGTCCCCTTTCTGCAAGCTGTTTTAGTCAGAATGCCTCTAGAAGAAGCTACGCTTGTCTCTGTACAGCATATAAGAACCATTTTCTCTGTTTCTATTTGTTTCTTTTCATGGACGAATTCTTTTACGAAAACTTCAGCACAAAAGCGTGAAATATTAATATTCTTATTATAAGTTGAGAGAACGAGAAATGGAAAGAGGACATCACATTACAGATATTTTATTACAATCGCATTGAAAAATAATGTAGAACATTGTTATTAACAGGAGTTGATATATTTCGCTCGAACATTTCATTCTGCACCCGCAAGAATTGAATTTCTTCTTCTTTCTTTTTTTGCAAAGCCGTGTATGTAGATGTTTTTTTTAATCTTTAAATTTTAGTTTAATAAAAGAGTATTATCCATATGTCAATCTCGCGGGATTTCTTTTAATGAAGGGTAGTCATTTTCTTATAAGAAATAAGGGGCAAATGAGTGCAATTATCAATTTTCAAATTTGGCCTTATTTTAAAGACGGTTTGGCCTTATTTTGCTATTTTGATCTGGTAACCCTGGTTTATACGTCTTTCAAGGGACTGACATAGAACGAGGTATAAATGAAAAGACGTATAATTTTACTAAACTGCTTTGATTATTATAAATTCAATGCTACTAATGCAAATTCATATAAAAATATGAATTTCAAAGTTTTTTAAAGATGGTGTTAGTGTAATATTACATAGTATGGAAATCAATAATTAAATTTTAAAATTAAACATTTATCATAAAAATGAGAAAAATCTTGCAATTATTGCACATTTTGAATTCTAATTATACATATCCTATACGATTTATTCGCATGCAGGAAGGCGTTTAATTAAAAAAAAATCTTTAACCGTCGTGTTACGTGCTGATTTCTTGTGAGTGTTAAGTACAGTTTTATGAATAGAAAAGTTCATTGAGTGTTTTTTCATTATTCTTTTAAGAAACGAAATAAGTAGTTCGAAGTTTTTCAATGGAGTCAATTTTGTCTTTGAAGGAAGGTGAAATAACTCCTTCGTCATCGCTTAAATTAGCACCAAATAATGTGTCTTCTATTAATTCATCAACTATGAATAATTTCGAAGTCATGATATCTTTGTCACAGTTCACGTACTAGAAAGGAAGAAATTTTCACATTTTAGAACGAGTGAAAACGACGTATAACTTTATCATTGCAATGAATGTATAAATGAGAAACGTATACACGGTGTTTTAATGTAATTTTTTAAAGGACACGTTTATTGTGGTACTAAAAAGTAACAATATATTTGTTATAACTGTACTTCAACTTTCAATAAACTCACTTTCTTTTTTTCTCACTAGTTTAATAATTCTACTAATACGATAACTTAATAGATATTTACATATGTACAATAGAATTCACTTTCAAGATTATTTATCTAATAACTCAGAGTTCAGCACGGGAACTCCTACAAAAAACATGCACACCCTGTGCAGAGCCAAAAAACCATCCCTCTTCATGGCTTCTCCCCACACACTCCCGCGCAATTGTTCCTCCCACTCTTCACTTCACATCCTTTCCCTGAGAGCCGGGTTAGTGGCATGACAATATCATTTTATTTTCATTATTTTCAAATCATTTTTATCAGATTTACTAACAGGTGGCGCTACAGGAGTAGAATCATCAAAATTCAATTATATAATTGGATTTACTGGTAATTAAGTTCTGAAAATATTAAAATAGTGCATTGTCGCTCAGAATACAGATGTGTACAAAATTTCAACACTCTAGAGCATCAAGAAGTGGGTGAAAAATTAATTGCTAAATTTCATCTTTACAAATATAAAAAAAGTCAAGAAAAGTAAAATTATTTAAAAGAGTGCATTTTCCCATATACATCTTACTAAGAAAAAAAATCGATGGGAGGCTGTCTCTGCAGAATGGCCGCTGGAATTGAGGGGCGTAGTCTTACTTACCTTACTCAACTGTAACTTTCTCTGACTATGTGACTTTTAACTCTATAGACTATAGTAACTATTAGTCTAGTGTGACTATGTGACGGAGCTATAAGCGTTTAACTTTAGCACGAAATTCGACGTAATTCAACAATTCTTGAGTAATATTTCGCGCGGTCGATGAATAAATTTCCTTAGTTTGAATGAGTTCTCATTGGTCGCTGTGACGTCATCATGATTTTGACCAACTTTGAAGCTCGACTGTGACTAAACCGTAATTCCAAATTCTAAAATTCTTTTTGCAATCTTCAATGTCCACCTTTCTCTGTTAAATGAACTAAAACTAACTCTCTATGTTATTTGGTTGCGGAGATAAAAGCGATTAAAAACACTACGAAAAGAGTCATAATTTGTTCCTTTCCCGACACGCCATTAGACCACTATGGAGAGACGTAAGTCTACGTAAAAAATTCAGAACAAAAAAAATACTGTATAACACAAACTAGACCCATCTTGCGTGAAAGATGCCTTCATAACGATAAACGCAGATGCATAACAAATAAATAAACTCACATAACAATAAACAAAAAACATAGTGAAAATTTATAAAAATAAACATAATAAAAGCACAAGCACATCGAACAAGAGCTAGGGACAAGAGGTGCACTCAAAGACATCCACACGAAAAAGGGAAGTCTGTAATACAATTTAGAAAAGAAGAGGAAAATTGTCTGTACAGTAAAACTTCGATTATCCGTCACCGTCCGGACCAAGGCTGTGACAGATAACCGAACAGACGGATAACAGAACTCTCTTAATACATATGTACAGTAACGTGATTTCTCTGCTGTCTTGGGACGAAAATGGAAATAAAATACTTTAAAGGTGAATAATACATAATTGTTGTATTTAATTTCACAAACAATCAAAATAAACTTCAGTGTAAGAATAGTAATGTGAAGAAATGTATTGTAATATTATAAACCTACGTTTTTGAATGATGACGGATAATAGAAACTGACGGTTAATCGAAGTTTTAGTGTAATACAATTTTGGAAAAAAAGGCGATGTCTATAAATGTGCATTTGTAATTTTTAAGACTGCAAATTTCTGCTGATGTCAGCTTTCATAAATTTGATTTCAAAAAATAAATAACGTGTTGGAAATTGATGATCACTGGTAAAAAAAAATAATTATTAACTGGTATTTAAAATCACTACAACTGCTTGATCTTAATTTCTCTTTTAAAAAAACTAATAGAAACGTGACAATATTGCTTTCTGGCTTGACAGGTTCAAAAATTTTCCTACTTTTCTAGTGATTCCACTTGTACTTATAGTGTTTTTGGCTAGTTATTTCATTGCATTTTTTATTAAAATATCGAAAGTATTGTATTGTTTTTTATGATTCTTATTGTCAGGTGAGTCAAGTCTGTAAAGTTAAAGTGTTTTGGTTGACATAAGCCATGAGATTTGACATTCGTCACGCCGATACAAAATTTTTATGACTGACAGCCCCCCCGGACTCCAATCCTGGATTCGTCACTGCTGCTATACCTTTTGATACAAATCAAAGTATACACGAGAGCCATATTTAAAAAATAGAAGCTAATTCGTGTTCATTATTATTACAAATAATGCATGGTGGTGGTGGGGGGGGGTGTTGTGAAATTTTACAAATAGATAAATAAAACAGCAGGCATATTTTTATGATACAACATTTCTTTGGTGCTTAGTTTAGTCCAGTTATATTAACGTCCCGTTTTGAAGCAAGTCGAGGGCTATTTCGGGACGGGCCTCGTACTTTTGAATCGCGGGCAGATGATGAGGGCGACATCTGAACTGGCACTTCCCTCTCCAAACTTCCGGACCAAACCAGCGGGAGGACATCTGGCCACTACGCATGATTTAACGTGTAACAGACCCCATACACGGTGGATTTTCAGTTGAATCGGGTTTCGAATCCGGAGCCTTCTGTCTACGAAATCTAGCCTTTACAACTACGGCACTGCGGTTTCCATTTCTTTCTTGTATATCCTCTTTAAAGTCACTTTGAACACATTTTATTTTCTCGTAAACGAAGGATACAAGTAGAAAATATTGTAATCGTCAACAAATTTGACCTCGAAATTTTGATGAATCTCGAAGATTTAGAACTCTCTGAATGTGAAAAATGCATTTTTTTTAATTTTTTGTCTGTCTGTCTGCTAGCAGTCTAACTCAAAAATGAAACGAGTTAGACCAGAGGTTCTCAACCTTTGGTACGCGTACCCCTAGGGGTACGCGAAATCAAAGTTGTTAATAGCGGAAACAAGGAAACATAAGGGATTTAAAAAGTTATAGAATTTTGTTTCTCCAAGTGAATACTTGCTATTTAATAACTATACCACTTAAATAGTTAATTTTTACGAAGTGTAATTTCTAGCTATCCTTATAAGTTAAAAGAAATAATTACAATATTGGTTTCATTTGCTTTGGCGTTTAACTAATACTATTGTAAAAATGGAATAAAATATAAAATCAAAAATAAATTCTGCAAATGTTATTAATTCGAGTCATTTCAGTTTTAAGCTAACCTTAACATTATTGATAAAAACTTCTTTGCATAGACGGATGATTATGGGGGAAGGGTTGAATAAGATAGTAGGGGGTACGTAAAAATAAAAAAGAATAATCAAGGGGTACAAGAGGGAAAAAAGGTTGGGAACTCCTGAGCTAGACAAAAGAAATTTGCTATGTGGTCTCTACATCAAAGTTGCAGATCTGTATTAAATTGAAGACGGAATCTATCAATGGAAAAATCTGTCTACATGTGAGCTCAATAACCCTAAAACTCAACCAGCTTTATGAATGAAATTTGACTTATAGTTTTATGACAGGAATTGTAGATCTGGGTAGTCAAAGAGAAGATGTTCTAAATGATGATGCATGATATGATTCTCTTCACTGACGATGAAGCTAAAAATTAAATAAGCCATATTATGGAAGTATATAAAGTTAAGGAGAGGTCACTCACGATGGCTTTTTTGCTGCACTTTGCAGTCATTATGACTGTCAGATATTTTTCTACGAAATAGGATTCATTTCTTCTAGTTTTTCAGCTAGAAATTATCCATCATATCTGTGTTCATGTGAATATGCTTGTATTTTGTCTATTTGTAGTCATCCTTTTCATTATTTCCATCTTTTACTCGACTTGTAACGGGTCAGACAAAAGCTTCTTTAGTTTTATAATTCACCATTCCATTTCCAGCTAGAAGAATTACGCGATGCCATTTATACATGGAAGAATTTTCGCGACACCAAGCATACTAAAATATATTGGCATATAAATAATTAATTATTAAAAATTTAGAGGAAATTCCGAGATGTATATTGTTTGAGTGTAAATTTAAATTAAATATTTCAAATCAAGATAGTTTTTAGAATTATTTTCTAATAGTAAAGAATCCGGCATAAGTATGCACTATTGCTGTATTCATCACTTCATTTTGAGTCTGGGCTTGTAGTTTAAGAAATCCTGGGTTGGACCTCCCTTTATTTTTTTTTTGGTTATTTATTTATTTATTTTTAACAGTAAGACATATTCTTCCTACCGATTATAATTCTTATTATGTACGTGTCACTTCTCGTCAAACCAACAGATTTTCCGATTTCGAAAGATCCTGAAGTTTAGCATTTATTTCCATCTGACGAGTTTCATAAATTCAGCACATTAAATCTCTCAGTAATTATTTGCTGACCATAGACGGCCTTTCCAGAGATCCTATTTGAACAGATGATTCAAATCATCATTCAAAGTCTTTCCAACAGTTTTCTGTTTTACACGTCATCACTTCTATTGTATTTCCACAGCTGAAATTTTAGTTATCTTCTATCTTCACAAGTTTCGATTTCAGCACGTACGATTCAGATGATAGATTTATATACAGAGTTTCTGAGTGCATGAAAACCACTGAATTTTAGTTTAAGGATGTTGTCAGATTTAATCCAACTAGCTCGCTCGTTTCAAAATGCCAAAACTAGCAATTTTGGACGATTTTACTCCAGAAAGGGTGGAAGGCAATAAATAGGATGAGAGCATTTTCGGAGTTCTTTGTTAGGACACGCTAAGTAAAATGTAAATATAGCCCCCTCAGTGGCGGCTCGTCCTCGGCGGGCTGTAAAGCTGCAGCGCCCCCTGAAATTATTTTAAAAGCTTGTATTTTGGTTTTGATTCTTATTTGCTTACTTTCCCACTTCGAGAGCTCGATAATCAATGAAAATGGGGGGAAGTAATAAAAATGTGAAAAGAAGACAGAAAATGAATCAGCAAGTAAGAGAATCACAGGTTAGAGCTGCAAAGCTGTTTGCTCTCGGAAGAATCAAAATTCGCCCTTCGCGCACAGCTGAGCGATGAATGAGGAGAAAAACATACAAATAAAGATTATCTTGTAGTTTCATCTTTAAAATAAAATCGGTTTTATTTACATATCAGACAAGATAAGCAAAATAAAAAGCAGCCTAGCTTAAGACAGAACCTCTTTAAAGTCACAATGGCACAAAAATGGCGACTTTCACAGAAAGAATTTTTTTTAAAAAATTGACGAATTAATCAGATATCAGAATTCAACTATAGCATTAGTTTAAAAATAATATATCACGTGACTCTATTTTTCAGGACTGCATTTATTTTTGCACTAGCTGATATACCTGCCTTTGCGCGGTGTGAAATTATTTTCATGTTTTTCACTAATGACTTGACTATTTAATATATTATCACAAATATTCATGAAGATTCTGGTTTCAGTATTTGTGAGCAAAATTTGAAGTACTTATAGCATAACAAATATTTATATCAGGTGTTGACGGCTCCGTGGTAGAAAAGAAAGTAAGATTGTAGCCGCTCTTGTAACATTAATCATAACTAACTGTGACTGACTTCAGAGTCAGCGCCCTCTGAAGACTGGTAACGACATTAAGTCAGTTGAGATCAGGCGATCGCACGTGATGCCTAACAATAACTATGTTCTTGATTAATTTTGTATCAATTCTGAAAATTTTATGTAAATTGTCTGTGTGTAACGTAACTCGTAAATAAATAACTGTTACACTACCTTGGTTTATTCACTGAACCCTTAAACGACCCCCACAAGATTAATTAAATTGATGTCATTCTTTCAAATATTATTTATAACTTTATGAAGAAAATTAACTTTTTGCACTTTTTTAAATCGTTTGGTTCAACGGATATTATTTAGAAAAAACTTCTATTACATTTTTGTTTCGCCTTCTACTTGCATTCGAAGAGACTGAACTTATTTAACTTCTTCTTTTTTTAATTAATAGAAAATGAATTACTTAATAAATTGTCGCGAAATCTTCACTAAAATCTTCAGTATGCTTTATAGTATTTGTGATTAAAATTTTAAGAAAATTTATTCAGTAGTTTGGCTTCCTATAGCGTACAAAAAAAAAAATGGCATTTAAATTTTATTTATCCAGATATCTGTGTTATTTTTTATGTATTATGTTAAAATGATGAGTTTTTCGTTTTTTTGGCATGCTTTCACATTTTTTGCCATGTCCTTTTTGTTATTTTCCCAGTCCATTCTACAGGAGGTACAGCCCAAAAGTGGATAATCATTGTTATGACATTACCTTTTTATTCTGATCATCAGAATCAGATAAAAAATATCGGCTAAAGAGTCATTTCATAACGTGACCCGATAAGGGCATTGTGCGAAAGAATATATATTGCGTCAATATCATTAAGAAATTCCGCGGTAGCAACAGGGTAAAAAAACCCGTCGGGTTAAACGAACTCATTTTTTTCATTCATATAAAAAAACGTGCTTTTTTGATTAGGTGTCGAAACCGGACGCTTATTATTTCCTTTGCCAATATGGCAAAACGTCACCAGCAGCGTTTCATCCTAAGGTCTAGATTCAATGATAGCTGAAACTGCTACACATACTGCTATATGAAATTACACTTACCAAACGCAGAAATGGAATTTGTGTGTCACATTGGACAGGAATGAATGGTTATTAATTCCAAATTATTCTGAACCCTTTTAGTAGAACAGGTATTGAAACCAGTTGGCATTCTTTATAGTTAGGTTTGCCAGATTTCTGAAATGATCAACCGGGACACCGGAATGACCCCCAGCGTCGCGGGTATTCAAAGGTATACACCCTTGGCGGGGTTTTAGAGGGTAGTTTATTCTCAATGCTATGAATAAATGGTTATTGATTAGGAACCTAAACCAGGGGTAATAATAAATGACACAAGCATATAAATTTAAACATTTTATTTTTTACATGTTAATATTTATAAGTTACTTAAGTAAGAAGAAACACTTTGAATGAGGAATAAAAATTTGAACAATATTTACATGTACTTTTCATTGGCTTGGACTTTTTTTAGAAAGTCTTTTTTGTTTTTAATCTTAATGTAAAAATCTTCAGAAGCTAATCCGATATTAATTTTACATGTCATCAAGCCTTTAACCGTAGATTCCTTCATCAAACCCCTATCATCAGTCCATGCGTTGTTCATCAAAAAAATACTCTCTCAACTGGTTCTGACGTCCCAGGTAAGCAGAAGGCATACTTAACAATCTTGATCAGATTGGGGGCTGCTATGTGATTCTCTTTGAAGTGACCAAACAGCCTGAGCCATTTTTCTTCACTTGAAATAATCACATCTCTGGTAGTCTCTTCTTACTTCCACTGTTCCCAATTTGACTGCAAATACTCCTTAGCAAGCACAATTTCGTCAAACAGCTGATCATTGTTTATTTTCATATCGGGTACATCAAGAAGACTGCTATTAATAATTTCAGCAGAAGTTTCGGCGTTTTCCCAATCAACAGCATTTGTTTTGGTCAGATGGACACCTGAAAACTGTTCAGCGTTTTTCTGGCTCTAGAACTACACCCCTTAGTGCCCAATATTGGACTCGCCCGGAGAGCCTCTCGCATCGCGCATGGTCACGATTGCGAGACAAGACGATACGATGACAATATTATTTATTAGCAGACCATCACTCTTCTATAGTTTTCACTTTTCATACAGTACAGTGAAATAAATTACAAAATAATTATCCTAAATAATCCTTCACAGTTAATTATTTTTAGACTTTTTTGGTCATCTATAATCAAATTTAATTTTTATCGGGACGTGAAGTAAACTGCCAGGACACCGGGATTTTGTCTGAAAACCGGGACGTCTGGCAAGCCTTTATTATAGTCATTTTTATTTATAGTCATTACAGAAACGGACATCTGCAGTTTTTCCTCCGGACAATACAGTTATAGTTACTCTTAAAACATGATATAGGTTTAATTGAAGTTACCAAATTTTCAGATGGAAAGGAATGTATTTCATTGAAGATCAAAGGCGACCAAACCGGCCGCTCAGAGGGGTTTGAGCAGCTATGCCAAACAAAAGTGGGCGTTAGGAGGGGTGAGCGCTATGCAGGTGTGGAGTTTAAAGGAGTTTTATTGTAAAAATAAACAAGGGAAAATCAGGGACATATAATTCAAATTCGGGACACTTTTTCAATACGCGACTAAAAGTCGAAAATTGGTACTGTTCCAATTAATCCGGATGTCTGGTAATTTAATATATACAGCAAAATTTTGGAATTCAATTTTTTTTTAATTATATTTTGTTCATTTTTTTCATATGAGCTATTTACTTCTAAGTAAAATCCGGTACAATTTCAGACATTCATTTAATATTTGTTCCAAACCAGGCAGACTTTTTCTATTTAGAACATACAGTCAAAATTCGGGACTGTTCCGGAGAACCCATGACGTCTGATCATCTTAATTTAACAGAAAAGTGAGAAAAGGTGAAATTCATTTATGAAGTCTAAGAATTTCATTGTTTTTCTGCTGTCTAATGTTGTAGTATGATATCACAATTTATCAACGATTTGAAAGCTTTCGTTCATGATTGTACTAATATTTTTATATTTACAGTGAAACCTCGCATAACGAGCAAAATAAACTGTACAAAAATGACTCGCTTAACGAGCGACGTTTCGCATAAGGAGTGACAGGGAAAGGGGAATTCCTGGAGTTTGCGCCTGCTACTGTCATACCCACGGAGCTTTTAGTTTGCTTTAATTCTTTTCAAACAAGGTGTCTAGTACTTGTACGTGAACTTTTAACAGTAACATGTTTTAACAGTTGATTGAATGTGATATTTTGTTTTGATTTCTTTTTTCTAGTAATAAACGTTTTGAATGGAACGAATGACTTTTGTCATTTATATTTTTTCCCACTCCAGCAATATTTAAGGACATAGTTTATTAAAAACTATTTTTCGACCATGCATTTACAGTTGTTGAAACGCTACGTTACGTCACAAATTATGTGACGTATTTGAATGACTTAAAGAGTTGAGTGACGTATTTGAGTCAATGACGTAATGTAATTGACTTATTTCTTTTATTAAAGATAACAGAACTGATACATCAGTCCGTGTTGAGCACTCATTCCGCTTTTCATTCCATGATGGTTGATTCTGCATGAAAGATCAGGTGAAGATGATTCAGGCTCCTTAACAATCTTGTATATAATTTTCTTTGAATAAACGTTATACATAAAATGTTTTGAGCATTTTTTGGCATGGAACGCATTATCGTATTTTACATTGATTTCTATGAAAAATTGCTTCGCATAACGAGTAAGGTTCTGTAACGAATTAAGCTCGTTATGCGAGGATTCACTGTATTTTATAAATAACTAGCTGATGCCCGCGGCTTCATCCGCATATTGGTACCTTGTTTGCTCGGGATAAAATATTTTCATGTCGGGATAAAATCCGCGCATGCTCCAAGAAAAACTGCAGACGATAACTTCAAAAACATTGTTAGAAATTGTGTTTGAAAGCACGTTCAAAAATTAATTAAACAGAATGTTGCATGAAAATGAAATGGGTATCATTGAAAAACTAAGTTTTTGAACATTACAATAATGTCAAAATGGATTTTGTGCGAAAATATGCTCCGAAGTTATTGCGGTTAAACGTTAAAATTTATGGTAGTTTTTAATAAATTAAAATTTCGAAAAAATCCTTTCTTAGTGAAAAGCTATTACCCAAGAAGCAACCGCCTGCCAAATTTCAAACTTCTAGCTCCAGTGGTTTGGTAGATTCGTTGGTGAGTCAGTGTGAGTTACTTTCTGTTTTATATATATAGATAGATATAAGATGAAATATACGTCTCTTCTCTATTATTATATCGTTTGAACTCAATAGTATTATAGAGAACCAATCACAAAATACGCATACTGTGATATAGCTATTTTTGCAAAACATCATAAACAGGAAAAATTCTAATATTATATATTTCCAAAATTAGTTATTGAATTTGAAGTAAAATGTTGTGTAACAGGTTTGAGACGTCTTCAGTGGCGAATCCAGGATTTTGGTCTGGGGACTGAGGTGATAAAAATTTTGTATTGTCTTGACGAATCTCAAAGGTCACGGCTTATGTAAACCAAAGCACTTTAACTTTATAGACTTTACTCACGTACCAATAAGAATAATAAAAAAACACTACAATGCTTTCGATAATTTAATAAAAAATGCAATGAAGTAACTATCCAAAAAATGTCTTCGACTTCGTCAACGCTACAAGTACAACTGGAATGACTAGAAAAGTAGGACAATTTTCGAGCCTGTCAAGCCAGAAAGCAACGAGTCAAGTTTTTTTTAAAGGGAAATTAAGAACAAACAATATTAAATAAAATCAAGATTTCTGGCTTAGCTCGGGTGGGGGCTACAGCCTGAAAGCCCCTCCAACTGGATTCGCCACTGAACGTCTTAATAATGTTTTACAAAATACCCATACTAAGGTACAATTTACAATAGTAAACTTGAATCTATAAAATGTTGTCATATCATTAGATTTTAATAAGGTAATTTCCGATTTAATAATATGGATTGTTTGCAAAACCGCAGAGGCGTTTATAAAATTTTCTCTCTATCTTATTGTCCTTACATGATAGAACTATTGGTGATTCTAAAGACTGTAGTATAGTGCCTTTGAATTGAGAATTTCAAAATTAAATCAACTAGAAATAGGAAGGGTACTTTCCGAGATTATTTTAAACTGAAAAACATTTTACGCAAAGATAAAATTTTGTAGTTAATCTATGTACCGAGACGTTCTCTCGATATTTTTCTTATAGATTCTTCAGTAATTATGATTGAAGTTGGATAACAAGTATATCTGAAAGTTTTATAACGCGTCATGTTTTTCAAACTGCTGAAAACAAAAAAATAAGGTTATCGTTAGAAATTTCAAATACTGATGGTTTCAAAATCCCGAAACTAACACATTTGGACGATTTTACTCAGGAAAGAAGTGACAGGCAATGAGTAAGATGAGCACATTTCCGGTGTTCTTTGTTAGGTCACGCTAAATAAAATGTAGACATATTCCCCTCCATTTGTCGCCTTTCCCCTATTTTGATGAGAATAACTCCGCCTGGAGCATGCGCAAGAGCCCGGAGGGTTTCGGAATCCGAGAGCATACAATATGCTGATATATAACGCGTAACAAAAAAAGATCAATCATAATGTGTAGAGTATTTGTTTTTTCTAATGATACTGTAATTAGGTTTATAAGTTTATTAATAATCTTTCATGTTTTTTAAATTGTTGAATAGAAAAAAAGGGATATCTTCAGAAATTTCAAATATGGTGAAACATAAAGTGTAAAGAAACAAGATCAATAATGATGAGTAGAATATTTATTTTTTTCTAATGCTAGTATAATTAGGTTTATAAGTTTATTAATAATCTTATTAAATATTTTTAATCGTATTTGGAATCTCAAATGCGCTGTCTTCACATCGGCATCAGAAGCTATTAAGTGACTGAATATTTGAAAGTTGAGTTTTTTTACGTAACGTTTCTAAAGAAATGACCCTTAAATAAAACAAATTCTTTGTTTTAAATATCATCGTGTAAATGAATAGCAGCTTTGTGCAGTTTCGACTGATTTCGTCTTTGTGCTTTTCTTTATTTTGGAATGACAAAATTGAACTCTCAAGCCATAAAACTCTATCAGCCACTTTGTTTATTTTGCTATATCAGTGTATTCTTTTATATTTTATGAAGAATTACCGAATAAATGACTCGACGTCTTTTTTATTCAAATATACATCGCATGGAAGACTGCATTTTGACATTGCGTTTTTTATACTCTTTAACGATCATAAAACACTGAAAACAAAATTTTGTTTACATATTCACCAATGTTATTTTAGCGAATATGTTTATAAAATTCTTCGTCTCCACGTGTTCCAGTGTTTGTCTGTCTCACAGTACTTCCCCAAGTTCATTCACAGCTATTTTATTTAACACAATAGAATAATGCATCCCTGCTCCATGCTCGTTTAGTTTTCAAAGGAGAATGAATGATTCTACTTTGAAAGATCCCATTGTCCTCCGTGACATTGACAATAACAACAGAGATTGTTTATACTTCATTGAAGAATGATTTTCTTTCAGTTTATACTTTTTTTATTCGAAAATCGTTTGTAAATGTTCTTTTCAGAAATGTTCGCCAACTGGGAAACCGAGAATTGTAAACAATAAAAAAAATCGTTTTATGCTATTGTTAAAGAAGTATTTCGTTAGGAAAAACGAAATTATGGATTTGAGAAAGAACTTAGACGTGGGCATTTTTGAGAATCATTGTAAATATTTTTCGAAGTTCATGATGTAATTGTAAGATTTATTAAAGGAATTATGTTTTATAATTTGTTTTACACCCCACTGCTTTCTTTTGTTTCTGAATCAAATTCACTAAAGAAATATTTTAATTTGTTATCAAGCAGCAACAGTTCAGCCTCAAATCCGGTTAAACAACTTTTCGTTTAGCTTCAAATACAGTTATTATGCGAATGTTATTTTCACTTCAAAATAATAAACAGAACATTGAAAAGCAGCTTAGTTAGTTTTTTCCTTGCACTGAAATTAAAATTGTCTCTCGTTTATTCTTTTTTCACTGTTTTTGACCTCATTTCCTTCCAAGGTCTTGAGGAAAATTTCCAACTTCTTGTTAAATGTAGTCATTTTCTTTCGGAATCACTCAACCTTTCATCTGCAAATTCATTAATATTTACACACATTACAAGAATTCGAATTACATTAGACTAATTGCTTTCAAAATACATCCACATCTTGTCTTTGTTAAGATTCAGTGCTTCGCAGTTTAAGCTTGAGTTAGTGCTTTTGAACGAATTGAAATGGATAATATTTTAAGAAATGAAAATTATTTTGCATCTGATGGATAAAAGACGTTTTTAAGATTTGTTTTTGTAAATACAGTACAAATATCTAATACTATCGATAATTCCAGTCGATATCGATAGCATTGCCCGGAAGAAAACTATCGATACTTTTCAGAAAATCGATGCTATCGATTGTTTTAGTCGATAGTTCCGAAAACCCGATACTATCGACTTGGCTTTGATAGTCTATCGATGTTTAAGGAACACTAATTTGGACATATATATCAAATGCGTCTTTCAACAAATCTAGTAAAACGCCAAACATTGTATCGATCAGAAATGAAACATTAAATCACTGCGTTTAGATTAGAAATAATTTATTGTATATCCGTACCAGAGATGTGAATTTTCCCCGTAAGTATTATTATTACTCCTAGTAACATGGTGCTCAAATGTGAAAAGGATAATTCTATGATAAGCAAACCTTTAGCCTTTCATTCATAGGAAATAACCGAATAATACTAGAATATCCTCGGAATTTTCAAGGATGCTATCGAATATCGCTTGTTATTCATAAAAAATTAATTTCATAATACGTAACAAAAGAACATTTGTTTTTCTGTTTATCTATTCAGGTAACATATAAAATCGATAATAACTCGTGATTATATCATAAGAAAATATTTATAAAACTTATCACTTTCGAAATAAGAGGCGAAATGGCAGATTTAATGCACTCTAAGCAATCCTTTTATCGCTTTCTATCATAATCAGATTCAGAAATCGATATCTATCTATAACCACTGTAGGTTATCGACGGAACTTTTTGGCAACCAGTTTTTTTTTTTTTTTGGTAACTATTACCTGAATGCTTGCTTGAATGCACGCTCACAGGAACATGGGTTGTGATTTCAGTACGGAGGAAATGGCCTTGTCGCTTATTAAGTCACGTTCTACGGCCTTGTGTTGGAGCAATTATCAATGCGAAATGTTTTCCTATTTTTTTTATTTTGAAACAGTAAACAGAAAAGCAGATGTTCCGTAAAGAAATCTCCATTGGGGATACTAAAAATGATACATTGTACGAATAAATATCAAATGAGTTTAATGAAAATGCCTAAAAATAGAATTTTTTTTAGCATTCTAATTATTATAACTAAAAAAATATTTTTTTATCACACATTATAAAATATGTGAAATTTCCTTGCAAAATGATAATTAATTAACTAATCAAAACATTCCATGATTTAGAGATGTATTTAGAAGGACGTAGAGAAAGATGAGAAGAGCAAAGATGTATTTAGAAGGTAAAGAAAAAATAAAGTAATATTTTTGGATAAAGAATTTAATCGCGTTTTATTTAAAGTGAAAATACTGTCGAGCCTTCATATATCGAAAATCTCTATATATCCAACTTTTTCGATATGTATAGAAACTAGCAAATCTCAAAAGCCCAACGAGCTAGATTTTCGTAATCTGGCATTTGGTTTTATTACCAGAATTATAAATCTTCATAATATTTTGAACCAAATCCTTCAACGGATTGGCTGTCCATATGCCTATTCGTACGTATAGGTGTATGTGCAATAACTCAAAAACCCAACAAGATTGTTGAGTGAATTTTAGCACATAATCTTAACACCAAAATTGTAGAACTCGGTCAAAATCAGCCACGGGTAGCCTGTTTATTTGTTTGTCTGTCCGTCCGTATGTGTGAACACGAGAACTCTAAAACACAGCAAACAAGATAAATGAAATTTGGTTTTTGGCCTGAGCTAGGGATTGCAATCCGGCACCAATTTCAATCCGGTCGGATCCGGCCGGATTGGACACATCAAAACTATTTTGCCTTTTCATTCCAAAATCAACTGTATGATAAAGTGAGTGTATTACAAAGTTTATAAAAAAAAGCGTTAATTTCTTATGAAAATCAACTTTATTTACACTGTTATAATTAATCAACATTTACGTATGAATCAACAATAAAAACTTAGTACAGTGTAACTAGTTAAATTGTAATTGTTATATTAGTTGAGTAATAATTAGATAATGACGGGCGGTTAAGTTCAGTCTCACTTACTAGATTTCACAAATGACATCAATGATAACTTGTAATGAAACTTATATTGTGTAAGTAACTTATATTAAATCTAACTAAATCAAGCTTATCAACTGAGATCACAATAATTAGGTATTTTAGACACGCCAAGCAGTCTCATTCTTATAATTATGACAGTCATCATGAATCTGTTAAATCAATGGCACAATTATACAATAACGAGTTTAAAACTTCTTCGTATTTTTTATTTTTTAATATACTTACTTTAAATTATTATTTTAAGTAAAACAATTAAAAAAACTCACTTTGGTTTTGAAAAAATTATCGTAGGAAACAAAAAGTGTTAATTGTGTCATCTGTCAATCGACTTCTTACAGAGCTACAAATATAACCAGCGGCCTAGAAAGCCCTTTCTGCTTCTACACTTGTTGGTTTTATTGTCAACAAATACTCATGAATAGAAGACAAGTATTTTCCTCGAACTCCTTCACTTTCACATGCAGTCATTTCCTTGCTTAATGTTTTTCTCATAATCTTTCTCTTTTTTTCGGTATTTATGCTCTAGGTTTTCATATCTTGCTGGATTTGCATCTGTAATTCTTTCTGTAATGTCCAATCACTTCTCAATAACGATGTATCTGAGTTATTTTCTACTGTATTATCTACGTTTTCTTTAAAGCTATCATTTTGAACAACTCTTTCTAAGATATTTTTCATTTCTAGTCTTACAACAATTTTTTCGGCATAGTAAATGTATCATCAGTTCGTCTTGTATCATCATCATATTTCTTTTATTCTGTAAGTATATTAATATTTCTGTTTTCATTTTGAATTGGTTTCAAAAGTGGCATGTTTGTTTTAGAACTTTTAGACTAGTACCTGCAATGTAACACAAATAGGTACATACTTATAATTTAAAACGTTATTTCGGTCACTATGTAAGAAGAAAGTCGTATTATAAAGAAAAATCAGAAATATGGATCGTTACTCAATTCATTTCTAAGTCTAATTATCTACTTAAATCATTCTTGTACTCGTAAATGCAACATAAACATAATTCATCTATCAATTAAACAATAAGAATGTCTATATGTGAAGCGGGTGAGTCAGC
>BGPR01000145.1:173145-195845 GCA_013235015.1 Araneus ventricosus | reverse complement strand
TAAAAATAAATACCTGGGTATTTATTTTTAAGGGTAAATACCCTGGGTATTTACCCGGGTAAATACCCAAAATGGGTATTTACCTGGGTATTTATTTTTCAATTAACTCTATTCATATAAAACACGGGCAGTGCTGTGAAATATGATGCCTCTGTATAATAAATACGTATAGAATACATATCGAGCATAAGGTAAAGTAAAAAAAGAAAACTAGTAATACATGAATCTTTTAAATTCTATAAAAACTAAGAAAATGAATAAGAAAAAACAAAAACGCAATACTATATCATGGATCTTACATAAAATACGTGGCTTAAATATCAATTTAAAAAAGAAACTGAACTAAATTTTTTAAAAAGAAAATGTTGAGTTTGATTTTAAAATGACAAAGAGCTGATAATAGAAATTAAAATGAAACATACAATTGTTTATAATTCTTTTTGGATTAATTAGTCAAAGTACCAGATAAGTTAGCAGATGTTTGAATTCTAACAGTTTTAAAAGTGAATTATTCTGAAAGTAACATTCACTCATATTACTTTCAACAGAGGTAAGTTATTTTTGTAATAGCAAAAAGTAATGAGAAAGTAAAAAATAATGTTTCAGCAAAAAATAATGAGATTTTTTTGTTGCTGAATCTGTTGTATTATTTGACGTCATAATAGACACACACAGTTTCCAGGTTAGACGGATTCGTCTGGATTATGAACAACTTTTATTAGGATTATGAATACTTAAATGTTCTTAAAACTCTAAATTTGATGTAAGTGTCATAATTGGAATCTGATTAAAAGAAAATTCATTAGCTATTTTATTCCTTTCAAAACCTTTTTTAATCCAACAAGACTTTTGAAACATTTTTTATGTGTTTCTCCATTTTGCTTACATTAGCAAGATTGTACTCAACATTACAATACTTACGTACATTGGATACTTTTATCCTTCTTAACATTAAAAGATCCAAGCAGTTTCTTTTCCTTTTTTAACTTTTTTTAAAATTTTTAATGTAAAAATTCACACGTGAAGTAAACGACTAATTATTCACTAAATCAAAACAAGAATGGTTGACTTCCAGCATGGCAATGTGAGTAAATTATGGATCACAAGATTCACTGGCACTGTCTATCTCTACTAATAATAAAGGAGAATATGTGTGTGTTTTGGCGCTCTACAGGACAGACCGCTATGCCTAGAGCAACAAAATTTGGAACAAACATACTTTGGAGGGTGAGAATGTGCACCTCAAAACCGGTTTTTAAAAAATTTTAATTAGAATTTTAATTAATTAAAAATTAAGCGAAATTTTGGAGTTTTTCCTTAATAATTTCCAAAAATATTACAGCACAAACATTATTTTTACACCATCTGATAATTTAAAAACTTATCTTTTCAATATATCAATATAAGTTTTCATTGTATATTTTTCACTAATTTAATAAATTTTTAAAAATATTTTTTGGCATTCATTGTTACATTGAAATTCAAACCGTTGTTTCTCTTCCATTGTTGAAAGCTAATATAATATTCGATTGGATTTTCTTTTCTTTTTTTATTTGATCAATTTTTCTGTGAAATCTGTAAAGACAGTCTTCTAAATAATAAGTATATAAAGAAATAATCCAGTAAAACTGAACAATTATGGTTGCTATGTTTAAATTCATTTTATCAGCATGCTTTAAGCCAATTAACATGCTGCTGGACGTAAAACGTGCCGCGGTATTTCGATGCTGAAATAAATTTTTAAAATTCGCTTCGATTACTTACAATTAGATGTAACTTGACACGAACAGTTACTTGACACCATTAGGGACTTTCATATACACAAGGAACAGAACAAGTGCAAGACTACGTCAAGAACGCGGGCTAAATCTCTATCACAGTCTGAAGTTTAAAAATTCTTTGTTGAGGGAAACATGAATATCAAACTATACATAAGAGAGTCAGTTGAAATTACATTCCTGGCGAACCAGCTGGTCGCCGAATAGCTAGCTATAACATAAACGGCGTTAAACATAATTATTCTATTGTAAGTGCCATAGTTTCAAACCGTAAAAATTAAATTTTCCCCCTATCCCGTTTAAGTTTTAGAATACTTTATTCTGAATCCTGATAGCAATTGGTTTTTGTTTCTATAATTTAGTCAAAACTTTAATTTAAAAATTTTATAACTATGCATTATGTTTATAAATTTTATGTGTTTGATTTTGAATCCCCATTCGCAAATGCTTTTTTTACAAAATGCCCAGTTTAGGGGTACTTATTTATTTTTTTATTTCATTTTGAATCATTCGCAAATGTTTTGTATAAAAAATACCAGTTTTGGGATATTTATAATTTTTATGTTTCATTTTGAATCAACATTCGGAGATATTTTTTTTTGGAAAATATCCTAATTATGAATTTTATTTGTTTTATTTTGAATGACCATTCACAAATGCATTTTATTTTCGCAAAATTTAATACAAATGCATTTTATATTGCAACATAACACAAATGCATTTTATTTTCGCAAAAATATTCAATGTAAGGGTATTTATAAATTTAAAGCTTCATTTTGAATCACACCATTCTCAAATACTTTTTTTGCAAAATACCCTGTTTTGGGTATTTATAAATTTTAAGTTTAATTTTGAATCACCATTCACAAATACGTTTTTTTCCTGCAAATACTTTCTTTGGGGGGTATTTATAAAACTCTGTATGTTTCATTGTGAATCGGCATTCGAAAATGTTTTTTTCCGCAAAATACCCAGTTTTTGGGTATTTACCCAGGCCTTGGGTAAATACCCGGGTATATACCCAAAAAATATTTACCTACCCACTGGGTATTTACCCACCCCACATCACTGCTCATGAATAGAAGACAAGTATTTTCCTCGAACTCCTTCACTTTCACATGCAGTCATTTCCTTGCTTAATGTTTTTCTCATAATCTTTCTCTTTTTTTCGGTATTTATGCTCTAGGTTTTCATATCTTGCTGGATTTGCATCTGTAATTCTTTCTGTAATGTCCAATCACTTCTCAATAACGATGAATCTGAGCAGTGGCGGCTCCTCTATTTGTGCACATGAGCACGTGAACCCCCAGAGAAAAAACGAAGAAATAAATTTATTAACAAATTAAATAAAATAATATTAAATATACTTCCACATTTTTGTCAATTTCCAGGATTTGTTTCCCCCATTTTAAATACGCTAATACGTGGCTAACGTACTGTATTGTAGGTTATTACAGCACAGCGCTCTTGGTGTTTCCTCGATCGCATGTGAGATCGAAGAAATGCCCTTGAAAACCAACTTATAGAGACAGAAGCGGACCGAGGAGCGGGAGGGGCGATACCATTCCATTCGCACATCTTCAGTGTGCGGGAGCTCGCCGGAGTTCGCATTTGTTGCAGTTTTCTCGTTCAAATTCTCCCTTGGTTTTGCTATATTCGGTTAGTTAATTCGTTTTTTATTATTGTTATTATTTTTCGATACATATTTTTTACGAACTAGTGTAAACAATTAAAATGGCACTTTGTAAAATCAGTGTTTCGGAACTAAATTGCAATTGCATTTTTCTGCACTTTTAAACTGCAATTGCATTTTTCAACATTGTGTTTGGAACGAAAAATTGAATTGAAATTACTCAGGCCAACACCTTTGCTAAACCTTATCCAGGTGGCGAAATGTAAGACTAGAGATTTTAAAAGGGAATTCAAACCCGATTTATGTGAGAAATGTTCATGGATTTGTGGATGCGAATCAACTAACAGACTGTTTTGTTTTCCATGCCTCCTGTTTGCAAAACAGAATGGTGATTCAAGTTGGGTGAGTTACGGTGTTGCCAATTTATCACATCTAACTCAGAAAATAAAAAAGCATAAATGCTCACAATCACATTTAAACTCGATCTTAGAATTTAATTTGCTAGGAAAGGTGGATATTCGCTAACAACTCGACATTGCATTTCGTTCAAATGTTAAAAGACATAATGAGAAAGTTACCAAAAATCGTTATGTTCTAACAAAAATCATTGATTGCATTCTGTTTTGCGGTGCATTTGAGCTTGCACTTCGAGGACATGATGAACGCGAGGATTCGTTAAATACGGGAGTTTTCAGAGGCCTATCAACTCAGCAGGACTTATTCGTCTCTTAAAGACCATCTCACTAGTGCCACTGTTTTCAAAGGAACGTCTAAAGAAATTCAGAATGATTTATTAGACTGCATGCTCACTGTTTGTCAGAAGTACATAAAAAATGAGATCTCAGAAGCAAGTTTTGTTTCAGTAATAGCAGATGAAACTACTGATGTGTCATCAATTTGCCAATTGTCGTTTTGGCTGTCGTTTTTCGATACGTTTTAAGTAACGGGCAACCGGTTGAGAGGAATGGAATGGAAGTTGTCGTTTAATGGCACAAAAGCCGGTTTCGGCTATGCTGTGCCAAACAAAAGTTTAAATTTTCCTACGTAAAATTCTCTTCCATGTTAAAAGATGCTTCAAGTCTAAAATCTTATGTAAAAGGTTAGTGAAAAAGTGTAGAAATGTCACGAGCAGTGACATTTCTTAAAAAAAACTGAGAGAAACATGTCAGTAAAAAAATTATGCAAATAAACTCGCAACAAATGAATTAAATACGAAAAAGGAAACCAATATCCCGAAGGAAAGAGAATAAATTCGGGTGAGGAGTCTCACCCACCAAGTCATTCAAGTCTAAAATAGTGGTTTTAAAAAAGTTTAAACGAGAAGAATTAAAATCGGGACATTTTGTTAAAATGTGATCAACAGTTTGAACTTCATTGCATGATGTACACAAAGGCACTGAATCACCAGAAAGCAGATAGATGTGTGTGTACCATGTATGGCCAATTCGGAGCCGAGTTAATTTAACATCGAACCCACGGATAGGAAAAATCGGCCACAACACAATTGAAGGCTTAATACGGTGCAGTTTATTATTAACTTGTCGATCCCATGTCTCCTGCCATTTATTTAAGATATAGTGCTGCACAGATTTGCGTATATCTGCAAGAGGAATTGTATGTTCTATAGGTATAGAAGCTGTTCGGGCTACATAATCTGCTTTCTCGTTACCTAATATACCCACATGACTGGGAGTCCAACAGAAGACAATATCAAAACCCTTGTTCTTCAAATAATAGACTGTGTCTGCTATATTCAATAAAATAGGATGAGTAGAGAGATTCCGGTTGAGAGATTCCGGGGATTCAAGAATCCACCTGGGCATGATGCAAAATCTATAGCTGAATGTATCCAAGCAAGTTTGGAAAAAGTAATAGCCAAACTCGAGAAATTAATATCGCAGAGCTACGACGGTACAAACGTGATGAGTGGTCAACACGCTGGTGTTCAAGCTTTTATTCAATGTGCCTACAAGAATGCACAATATGTGCATTGCTACGCACATCAGCTCAATTTAATTGTTGGGAAAGCAACCAGTCAGAATCAGCAAGTTCGAGTATTTTTTTCCAACCTGAGTGATATTACTAGCTTTTTCAATAAATCTCCACAGAGAGTTGCTATTCTAGATGAAACTGTTAGGAAAAGGATACCTTATGGTTCAGCTACTAGATGGAATTTTAAGAGTCGAACGATCAATACAGTGTATGAATATAGGAAACAGTTGGTTGAATCCATGGGAAAAATAGAGTCAACATCTAAACAAGCTGCAGCAATAAATCAAGCAGGAGCTATTCGCCGTATGCTAGAAGACTCGAAATTTGTGTTTTGGCTTACAGTGTTTCACAATATTATGCCACATGTCGATGTGTTATACAACCAGCTTCAGAAAACACGAACTGATGCAGCACTCATTAGAAAGCAAGTAAACGTTTTCTAGCAGTCATTAGAGAGAGAAAGGAAGAGAATGGACACAGTGACAAAGGAGATATCGGCATCATATGAAACTTCAAGAAAAAGAAAGAGAGAAAATATTCATATTAATAGAACTGTAGCAGCTAGAGAGATATGTGATGTTATCTCGAATCAAGTAAAAAAGAGATTTTGTTTTATTTCTCACTACTATGCTGTTTCTCTCCTCGAAGCTCCAAAATTCCAGGAGTACGAGAAAAAGTTTCCAACTCAGATTCTTGACCAAACAACTGATGTTTATTTTATGTTACAGAAGGATCGTCTGAAATATGGATCGTTACTCAATTCATTTCTAAGTCTAATTATCTACTTAAATCATTCTTGTACTCGTAAATGCAACATAAACATAATTCATCGATCAATTAAACAATAAGAATGTCTATATGTGAAGCGGGTGAGTCAGCGTCGAACGACTCATACACACCACGCATTTAAAGTACCTACTCTTGCAACAACGCGAGTATTTTTTTCAAGAAATCGGCTTCATGTATTTTTTTTAATTTACCGGATCCGGTTGACGTCTAATGATGCCGGATCCGGTTTTCCGGATTGCAATCCCTAGCCTGAGCACAAACCTGTAAATCGACATCAAAATTTGGATACAGCCGGTCGACGGGAAACTATCCAAAATTCATAGTCGATTCTTTCCACTATATGACGAAGCTAAACACAAAACGCTCCTTATTGAGTAAATATACTAGAATGTCGAGGTGAACACACTTCCGCTAGTTGATAAAGCTTTTCTACCACCCATAATTAGAGATTTATAAACATAATAAAATAAGTTAGACACGAAAAACGGCATGGATACATATTAACTTGATGTACGTCACATGCACCACTCCAATTTATTTTTGGAATTCATTTCGCATCTCCCTTTCAGGGAATCTTAATTAACTAGGTTCTTCTCAATTTTTCAGCCAGGACTATAGGTGCTACGTGTTATGTTTCCGAGATTGTGAACCGCCGAGTTCGTGTGCTCCGTGAAACGCATTCATCGCTGGTGTGTGTTTCACATCTCGTGTTTGGGGGAGGGGAGGGCAGAATGCATGAAATCACACTTCAGTGTAAGACAACGTGCAATTAGGTGTTAGATGACGTGCGCAGTTACATTTGGCATGTGATTGTGATGTCACATGAATTGACCTTTTTAACCTTCTTTCTAGCCAATAGATAATTTTAACCTGTTAATTCCCAAATTAATTTAAAGCAAAGATTTCAATAAATTTCAGTTACGCTTTGTTTAAAACACTATGATTAAGATAACTGTCAAGTAAAATTAAATTTATTTTTTAGAAAAATTATTGAAGAATATTTTTTATGCATAGATATTAAAAGAATTATAAAATGTGGTAAAATATCAAAAAGTAAAGATTACTTCCTAACTCCTTGCCATTATCTCAAAGAAATAAAAAACAAATAAAAAAATTCACAATAGCAACACGGTGATTTCAAAATCTGTTTCAAATGTAACAAGAGGTATGTGGCTGTTAAAAATTGTTTAGGAGTTTGCAGATAAAGTAACAAAGAAACAATGGAATGGATGCGGTTCATCTAAAGAAGTGAAGTGTAACTGTCCTATAAGTAGAATGCTGGGCGTTAACGGGTTAAGTTTAAATGCTTTTTAGATAAGAAACATCGAAAATCAATTGCAATTTGTCCTAACTTTTCCCAATTAATAATAAAAGCTTTTCCTTTTTACAAACACTGATAAACTTCCAACTTATCTTTCTTCTGTTTTAATTAATAAGCAAACTCAGTTTCCGCTATTTCATACAGAAAGAAATGGATTTTAGATGTTGTGTCTGTTATCTTAGTGAAACATTACAGATAACATTAATGCTTTGACAAGAAAATTCCATTAAGTATGTGACGCATTAATACTTTGTATTCTCAGAATATTGAACAGCTGCTCGAAAAGTGTTGCGAATCATTTACTTAAATTAGTATTTGACTTTATTACGCTTGGAGCAGCGTGTAAAGTTAACCTAAACAAACTTTAAGAGTTTGCCGATTAGTTAAATAGTGTTACTCATTTAGATAGATTGTAGATAGATTTTCAGTATTAATTATTTTAACTCCGTCTTTCAAGTAGCCATTAAAGAAGCGTGTATTTGGGCCAGCAAAAACAACAACGTCAAAATATGGAGTGACAGAGCCTTTTTCCAACGGCGTGTGGCTTGGCCAAACGTCGAGTCGCTCGAGATTCGCACGTGTGGGCTGTGGTCGGTGGAAAATGAAGAAACGTGCCGTTCCTACGGCGCGTGGCTTTGCGGATATTTCGGCTGAGCTCGAGTGAACGGATGCAATGGCGCCGTCTGGCTTCTTTGATGTCTGAGCTATTTACCGCCACAAACACGGGAAACCAGGGTTGCCATATTGGCCTTTTTAAGGCCAAATTAGGGAAATTTTGTCTTTTTTCAAAGCCCTTCGCCTTAGGAATTTTCATTTGGCCTTAAATTCATTTTTGGCTTTATTTGCGTTAATGACTTTTAGAACAATTTTTAATTACTTATTCTATTGTTTTTTTAATAAATTTTTGATGTTACACATTTCAAATGATATATAATGAGCTGTCGAACGAAATAGCTCCTGAATAGAACAAAGATGTTTTATATTTCTTTCACTTAAATTTTAGTTTATTAATAAATCATTGAACATATGCCTGTCAGGTGGGATTCGTCCTCATGAAGGATAACTGTTTTTCTAACAGCAAATGACGTTTTCAATCAATTTGGCCTTATTTTTAAGAAGGTTTGGCCTTATTTTGCTATTTTGACCTGGCAACCCTGCGGGAAACTACAGATGTCCTTCCAAGGCCACGAGCGACATCGATTCTTTCCGTTCTGACGGCAGGGAATAACGCAAACCACAGACGAAACTCGCGAAAAGACAAGCCATTGGAACGCAGCTGAATCGAGCCTAAAGCCGGTCATTCATTTGAAGTATAGCCATGCCATTTGTACTAAGCCCTGTTTTTTTCCACCCATTTTAATCGAAAAATACAGGCACGCCATTTACTTGTATTTAAAAGGACGTTAACTCTGAACGAAGGCAGGGGGAGCGATCTCCTTTCCCTCTCTATAGCTGCTTGTTAATCGCTCTTCGATTTTCCCCAGTCAGAAGATTTTAATTCATGCTACCTTCGAAGCGAGGCTTTAATCTACGCGAGGCCAACAGATTTTAATTTATGCTACCCTCGAAGCGAAGCTTCAATCTAAGCAAGGCATTGTTCTTTTCGCTATCCTCTTTCAGGGTGCCTTTGATTTTTCGTTCCGATTTCAGTCCAGACGGAATTCCATCATGGCAAGCCGTTTGGCTCATTTCCATAGATTTTTATCGCGTTTTCCTTTTTGCGTTCCAAAATATACAGTTTGTCTGTGAAGTGAATGGCCGGCTTAAAGGTGGTCAGTTCATTTTAAACCACAAGCCCAATAGCACGACAAATCCAAACCATTCTACTCAGTCACCCCGCCATTAAACCTGGATGGATTAAAGCACACGTGAACCACAAAGACAACGAAGCAGCTGATTCCTTAGCCAAGCAGACCACATCTGTAGGATCCTGCCAGCAATATCCAGCTCCAAAGAATCTCAAAAGTATCATTAAAAATTCTAGTCTTCGGCGATGGCAAGAAGAATGGGACAGCGGTTTAACTGGAAGAAACATCCATCGAATCCTCCCTTACCCCAGCTCCATAGAACAGACAAGACATCGTTTTCGTTACTGGCAACGGCCCGTTCCCCTCATATTTCAAACACTTTTATAATAAAGAATCTGACTGCTGAGACTGTGTGGAAGTAGGCGATCCACTCCATCACGCCACCAGCTGCCCATTCACCACTTCTTATCACCTTAACAGATCCACCCAGGACCTCGAAACAGTCTTATGGAATAAAGATATGAAAAATAAATTATCCAGAATTAAAACAAGGGACCGTGTGAAGTTTCTCCTGGACAACGTGTCCCTTCTATCACCAGATCCAGATTCAGAACAATTTCTCAACCTCCACCCAGGTTCAACTCGTCTCCCACAATTTCTACCTATTTCCTTACACTAATACAGTACACAAATTAACCCAATTAATCTGTCTTTTAACTACTTTATTGTCCCAGGTTGTAGAAAAAGTCTCCAAGTATGTTATACTAACATATGCATAATTTACTACTCTTTCATCCTATCTCAAATCATCTGTAATGTTTCCATGTCATTTTATGCTTAGTGAGTTTTGTTTATATATTTTATCGGTACAATTTAGTTTATAATTTATAATCAAGAAACTTTGTATCCAGTGTGTGTATTGCGATGTCGCATATACTTTGCAAGTTTTTGTTCAATAAATTTTTCTGCTTATGCCTATTCAACTAACTGACAAGGAACCCTCACGGTTCCGAGTTCCTGGGGCGTAAAGAAAGAATCAATTCTTCAGTATTTAAATAAATTATTCAGACTAAATAAGCCTAGTGTTTAGAAAAAAAGATAGAAATTAAATTTTCATAGCAAGTAATGATTTATTTGGAAGAAAAAGCTGCAAAGTACCAGCAAACCAGAATGGTATTGCTCCTCTGCTACCCAAGTACAAATGTTATAAGGTAAGGAACTTATTTAAAATATTTTCAAACGTGAGTGAGATAAATTTATCATTAAATTGAAACAAATTAGCCAACTTTTCGGAACAATCGCAGGCGAAGATAAAAATGTGACAGACAGCGAATCTACCGAAAAAAACCCAGTAAGCACGAAAGTGATCGATATGCAGTTAGTCGCATGGCATCAGATCATCAACATTTTTAACACGATAATGTTTATAGGTTGGCATACTATCTGTATATTGCGTGATAGATACTCGGTGCAAAAATTGTTTAATGAAAAAAATAGGAAACAAACTAGCTCTATAAAGAGTTACTATAACCCAGAGGCGTAGCTGTGGTAAGCGTCGCCTGGGGCATACTATCATTATTTAGCCTCCCCGTCATCATCACTGTTTTAGCAAGGATAAAAAGTGCCTTGGTATTATTTTTTGACTTCCTCTTCATATCCCTCATTAAAAAGCGGAGTAAACACAGTAATATTTTGTCTCCATGGCATTCCCTCAGAGTGGCGCCCGGGCATCTGTATCCCACGTGCCCCCGGTCTCTACGCCACTGCTATAACCCCCGAATTAGAAATACACAGAAAAGAATTACCATCGCCGAGCCTGGAGAAGGTCATTCTTTTACTGGGTGCACTTCAAGACCGGCCGTCTCTGCAATTAACACGGGTACTATGGCCGACGCATTATAGCTCCACTGCGCAGTGCGATAAAGAGTTGCTATATGATAGACAGGCAGACGGATGGCCATTCTTTCTGTAAGTTGCTTGATATAAAAGTCGTTATACACATAATGCAACGTCTGATACAATCAAGCTAGACAAAGACAAGGCAGATGAATCAAGCCTGAAGCTTTATAATGCTACGATGTTTCAGACTAGAGATTCGAAATGGTTTTGTTTTTCCTTGTATTGGCTAGTTCCAGCATATAAATAGCATGTACTGTCTGTCCGCCATGAGAACAGTCGCCGCCAAATTGTCTAATTTACGGCTGTCTCTATAGCAACTGGTTATGCAAGGGAAGATCCATTTCGAATAGGAGGAATCCAACGGAATTTGGAGTTTTTTTAAATTCTTGGCGCCAATTTGTGGTTGGACACATTTGAATGAACTTCTACCTACTAGAAATTAATTCTTCCTACGATAACCCTGTTTTTATAGCGACCGCCGTAAAATAGACATTCGTGGCGGACAGACAGTACTTACTTTTTAGCCACGTGGCAATGATAGCTTATGCAGAGCTTTCGGAGTATCGCTAGAGTATGAAATTCTGGCACCTCTTCATCAAAATCCTGTTGGTTTTAAACAGAAGCTTTGAGGTTTAAGATGGGTTATTAATAGGAAGGAACATATTTACACAAAAAAGAGTTTAGGTAATTAATTTAAATCAGAACTGTTACTATTTGAATCTGGATGGAAGCATTTCGAATATATGTAATTAAAATAGATGGAAAAAGAATCTCTACAAAGATCCCAAAATGCTTTTAGAGCAGTGGCAAATCCAGGGGGCTATCGGGCTGTAGACCCTAGAGCCAAATCAAAATTCTTGATTTTTTTGAAACCACTAAACCTATTTGTTCTCAATCTCTTTTTGTAAAAATAAAACGTGGCAACATTGCTTTATGGCTTGACAGGCTAGAAAAATTTCCGCGCTTTTGTAGTCATTCCACTCGTACTTGTAGTGTTAACGCGGACGAAAATATTTTTTGGCTAGTTATTTCATTGTATTTTTATTAAATTATCGAAAGTATTGTAGTGTCCTTTTCGATTTTTATTGTCAAGTGAGCAAAGTTCAAGTGTTTTGACTAACATAAGGCTTAAGGTCAAGACGATACAAAAATTTTATGACCTCAGCGCCCCCCCCCCGGACCAAAATCCTGGATTCGCCACTGTTTTAGAGTGTATTTATAAAAGTGAGAATTATAATCATCTCAGAGATACAAAATAATCCTCTTTCGCGTAATTTATTCTGAAGTTTTATGTTCATAGCCATTTATTTAGAAAACACAGAATGTTAATTTCATAGTTATGTTTAGAATTTTTCTTTCACTCTTTAATGATGCTGTTTCTGCGAACTTTTTAATATTTAGTTATCCACTTTTCAATAACACTTTTTCGGAGAAAATTATTTGTGAGAAATATCCATTCATTTTTTTTCATGCATATGCAAAGACGTAAAAAAATGCATAAGCCAAATGAATAGTTCTAATTTATGATTGTAGATAAGCCAGACAAAAAGTAAAAAGAAAGGCTTTTCGAATATCAGCCAACTGAAACAAAAACACTTTGAATACTTCTACGAATTATTCGAAAACAAAACTATGTTGAAACTTTATCACGTTTTTTTTATATCGCAATCGTTGATGGAAGTAGATTTCCATGCTGTTATCTATTCACATGTCTTCCTTTCACTTTCAAAACATTCAACTTTTGTCAGAAAAGATAACTGTAAGAAAAGAAGAAAATTCAGATTTTTGAAAGCATAAACAAGATAACAGTTTGATAATACTGTTGATCAAGTCTAGTTTATTAGGGCATTGGATTGCTATGTATTGCAAAAGATGCATAGATAATTATATTACTAATACAGACTTTAACTTCATATGGAAAAAAATTCATTGTTATACTTTCTCCATTGTTTTAAAATTTTATTTTTATTATTTTTTTAATTTGATTATTGTTCTTTTACACACGGATGAAAATCGAATAATAAATGCAATCACTGTCAAATTGTTTGCACAGTATTTTTCATGACAAATAATGAAACACTTTTTAATTTCAGTAAATAATGTCCGTAAACTATATATATTCATTTTTACTTTTTAAAATTATAATTGAAAGTAACGTTTATAAAAACTGAATATTCGGTAATAATTTTTATTTTAAAAGAGAGAAAAGAAAGAATTTTTATTTTCTGAGATCCATCTAGAAGCTTTTAAATATAATCGTTCATCCTATAGGATTTATACCCTTATTTAAAGTTACTTTTATGTTTTATTTTGATCTTTATATTTTATTATCACTTTACTTGTGATTACATTAAACCATTTTACTCTGAGACTGTTTTAAATATGTATATTGCTGGGTAAATTACTTAAAGGAAATTAAAGACTTGTCTTGGCGCTATTTAACCAGTATATCTTTTGCGCCAATAAACCCAAAACCAAATAATTGTTCATCTATCGATTTGATTCTGTGCACTCTCAGGAACAACTAGACCGGAATGGCCTGATGGTAAAATCTTGGTTTTGGGACCAGAGCGCTCCAGGTTCAAACCTCGCTTCCACTGAGGACCCGATATGCATGTGGGCTTGGTGCAAGCTAAATCTGATGAGAAGAACGCATTCCAGCTGAGATACCCTGGAAGGGTCCTCGTCTTCTGACCACTGTTCACTATTAGATGTGTTTCAAAACAAGTCTCGTGTTGCCTTAAAACGGAGCATTAATACAAGGAAACCAAATTAAGTATCAATTTTTAAGAAAAGAATACAAAAAAGTGAAAGATGAAAGGAAGAGAATACAAACAAAGTGATGAAAAAAGAAGTAGGAAGAATAAAAAAAAAGTGACCAAGAAATTAAGAGATCCATCCCAAACCTATCGTCTTGTGCTTCAAAACTGGATGTTTACGTAACTAAACAAGTCTCAGTCACAATCATTACAAAAAAGTGATACAAGAGCTAGATAAATGAAATCAAATATTTTATTTTATTAGTTTCAAGTGTGGTTTTGTCTCATAGCACAAGGGTCAGACATAGCGTTATTGATCCAAACACTCATTGATTTTGAATCTCACGATGAAAATGAATTGATAAATTTAAAAATGCTCCATAATTATCAAAATTTAAACCATCCTCATTAGATGAATATTCCTTTAAAAATGCTAATGTATTTCAAGAAGGATTGGCTCATTAACATTTAATTTAAAATTGTAGTAATCGCTGTAAAATGGTTCTGTCACTCGTAGGCATTTATAGTATAGCAACGGATTCGGAAACCTTCCGCACTTTTGCGTATGCGCCGGAAGGAGTTATTTTCATCAAAATGGGGGAAAGTGAAGAATGGAGGGGCGATGTTTACATTTTACTGGGCATTATCTGACAAAGAACTCCCGAAATGCGCTCATATGTCTCATTGCCTGACACCCCTTTCGGATGTAAAATCGTCCAAAGATGGTAGTCTCTGAATCCGTTGCTGAACTATACACACGTGTGTTTTGCATTTCAAATGTAATTACATGAGTACCAGGTCAACATGTAAAAGATCCTTTATGTTAACTAACTGTCGACTATTCTCGTTTTTTTTCTAATAACGTCATACTTCTTGTAAAATGATTTTTAAAACCTTTAATTGACGGTTGGATTCGGTAGAGCGAATAACACAAATCGATTACCATATCTGATTTTTACATTTCCTAATGGCCTGTAAAACATCAGTCAAAGGAACAAACATTTCTTTGATTTTCATCTCATCCGCTCTTGCACTTCTCAGAATTCGCAAAGAAAATCCTTGTAAAATTAAGTTTTATTTCTTTAATTCTGACGGAACGTAACTAATATAACTCATTTTTCACGTTCTCGACAAGCGAATAACACTTGACAATAATATTCCAAAACCCTAGAAATGTCATTCCTAGCTTAACGAACTTTTAAAAGGAATGAAAGTATAAATCGTAAAAAGTAACTTATACAATATAAAAATTCATAAAAATTATTTGCAATTATGTATGGATGAATTTTGTGTGGTACTCGAGATTTGAATTTTGGTAACCCGGCACAAGCTAAGAACCCCGTTCTGGAGCTTACGCCGGTGAGCACACCTTCATCCTTCATATGGACGAATTTTCTGTTTTGTTAATTTTGGGCGCACAGAACTTCCATGCCGAAGATCCACTTCTTGTTTCTCTTTGACGAAGCATTACACCGGAAATTGGTTCTGGGCATGGAAGCAAAGCAGAAAACTCGTCCATAAAAAGACATGAAATAAAATTTCTAATGAATAAATAAGATAAGTAATGAAATTATTTACGCTTGTGACTACGTACTCTATTATTCATCGATAAAGGTGTAAAATTAATTTCATTGGAAATTTTAAAAAACACACGCAAATACATGCATCAAATTTAATTAAAAATCAATGTCTTAAACCATCGGTTCCCAACCTAAAGCGGGTCATTCACATTTCATCCAAACTGGAATTTTTGGAACACGGGAAGGAAAAAGCAAAGTTAGTTTAAAAACATTAGTCTAAAATTATTAGTTTTAAAAACCGATGGAAATTAGCATAGCGGCATGGCAACGCTGGAATTCCAACGAACTCAAAATCAAACACTTCATGCGCCGATTCCAATATGGAGCCTCGAACGAGGGTAGAGGCACGATCAAAGGGTCTGTCTACATTGGGACTTCGCTTCGAGGGTTGAAATTAAACTCGAAATCTCACGTGTGGGGGGAACAAGAGGGTGGATGTAACAAGGCGTCTCAAAACAAAATAAAAAATAGTATTTATATGCAGATTTGATGAGTCTTGCTTTGAAGGAGGGAGGAGGAGTAGGGGATCAAAGAGCTGCGGTAGGGGGGATCGAAGATCGATGGCAGCGCACTTTGGAGCCTCAAGTGAATGACGTGCCTGATTTTCTTTACTTGAATGGGTGGGGAAAAAACCAATCTTGGGAGAAATGGAATGGAATGAAGTACGGATGAATTGCCGACTTAAGGGTCGTGGCCCACTTGTGGGCCGCGGAATACTAGTCAAGAGTCGAAGTCGGGTAACTTCAAGAGTCTTCATTCGTTTTTCGTTTTATAAAACAATATATTTTTAATCATTTTACAGTAAGTTTTATTAATTACTGACATATACGTTCATATAATATATATAAATGTATTGTATTTGTATTTTTTTACTTGTATATAATAGTTAGTGGGCCTCAAAATATTTTTTACGCAACAGGTGGTCCGCACAACGAAAAAGTTTGGGAACCGCTGCCTTAAACCATTAAATTATTTGAAACGATACGATAGGTACAAATCAATGCAGGTTTAAAATAGAGCAATTTTAGTATAGTATAATCAGCTTACAAACATACTGTTACGAAAATCGTCCGGTGGGTGTACGTGAATGTATTCGAAAGAGCAGGATACTAAAAATATAATGACTCTTTATTCTACGAATGTTTCAGAAAACATTGGCGTAGCACATGCAATAAAACTAATGAGCACTTTTATAAATTAACTAGCTTATATACTCGGCGTTGCTCGGGGTAGAAATATTTTCAAGTCTAAATGCTTATAACACTTTAAAAGTAATTAAACAGGTTTTCACTGTAACTTTCGTTGATTTTCTTTCTTTTACCCACTCCTGTGTCTCTGACCCTTCGGCTAGCAGCGAAACTAACTTCCTCTTTTTAACCTTTCTTTTTTTTTTTTGTTTCCACCTCCTTTTTTTTTTGTCTCAGTACTTTGAACCACTTCACAAGAGTCTGACAACCCTAGGAATTCCATCTTCCCATCCCCATCATTGAAACGGGGGCAACAGAAATACTTCACATCATACTTTTTATACCCCGACCCCTTCTCTCCCTTTCGGTGTTTGTGAGCCTGACCGGAAGCACCATTCCTTCTTTTTCTCCCTAAAGCCTCTCCGTTCGATATAGGGATGGAAAAAATCTACCGGTTTTAACCGAAAACCTTTTTTTTTTTGTTTCGGTTAACCGGTTTTTTCGGGTTTGTTTTTGTTCCGGTTATAATCGGTTATTTCTTTTGAATCCAATGACCGGGTAAAAAAACGGATCAGAAGATTGGCTCGATTTTAGGTTCGATTAAACTAAAATTTACCAATGTATGAAGCTTAGAATTTCATCACCTTAGGCCAATCACCGACAACCGCTTCATCGAGGCGTCTATTGGTTGGCGGATTACTGAAAGAGTCTTTATGAATTAATAAATATTGGCCAATGTATTGATTTCCTGTAAAAACAATTTTAATTTAAAAAAATTCTACTAACGACGTTTTTTTATTCGGTTTTTATAAAAAAAACAAACAAACCCGAAAACCGGCTATTTTGAGCGGTTATAACCGCCAGGTTGAACTGGATGTGAAAAAAACCTGAATAGCAGAAAACAGGTTATTTTCGCAATAACAACTATCCCTACTTCGGTAAGGGACTCGGTTAATCTTCAATGACTTAACATACTGACAGTGGTATACCGTGGATAGGTGGCGTTCGGATCATATATTTTTTCTCCTCACTCCTCTTCATCGTAATAGGCTTCATGAACTAAGACCTGAACATGGTATTTTTCGACTCTTTATTGTATTTCACTTTAAAAAATAGCACAGCATATTATCGTTTTGACTGCATTGTCATTGGCGCAGCGTGGGTAAGTGGCGTCCACGGAATGACATTTTTTTTTACCTCGGTGGTCATTTGCTTAGCAAGCGCAAATGGGCCTCGGGGACCTCGTATTATTTTTACGCCCCCAAATCATATTTTGCTATAAAAACTGGCATAATTGCAGTAATGTTTTGTCTTCATGGTGCCTCTAAAACTGGCATCTGAGGCATCTATGCTTCTTTTATTCCTCCGTCGCTACTTCGCTACACACCGATTAGGATCATTCAAAAATTTGTGAAATTTAAGCGAAACATAGAGTAGTAACTAAACTAACGTCATTGGATATTTGAGGACATACTAAAAGCTATTAAATAAAAATGGAAGTTAAGTGCATGCTATGAAATAACAGCGGAAGTAAGAAGTCTAACTTGGAGTCTATGACCCAAGTAAGCAATATTTTCTTAACTTTAACAGTGGTAAAAACACGTGAATAAAGGATTTGACGAAACAATAAGTTGGTTTGAATTTGATTTTATAACAATAAAAGCATTGTTACAAATTTGAGTTTAAAATGAATTCTGAAATGTTTATAAAAATTGGAGAAAACATCTTACAACATTTAAATTCATATCATTAAAAAGATAATTTTTTGCTCTTTAAGGCGGTGTAAAAATAATTTTCGTACGATAAGTATTTCAAAAGTTTTTGGAGAAAAAAGTCTAAAAATAGCTTAATTTTCGTTATTTAATTAAATAAATAAAAATCTAATTTGAATTTTTAAATAATTTTAACGGCGTTAGCTCGCTCTTGTGCTAATTAATCACTGTTCCAAATGTGGACACCGTAAGTCTAACGGTGTGGGCATGCATTAAGAACCAATAAACGAACACACACACATGCTTTCCTCTTATATATATGTAGAAACTAACTTTAGCATTTTTGTTCATTTGAAATTGTAAGAGATGTCACCACTAATAAAATCGTCTGTTTTATGGCGAAGTGACGTCACGTCACGCGGCGGGAATTAAATCAGTTCGATGTTGGATTTTCACCGAAGCGGTCGATATAATTTAGGCTCTCCGTTTTCTGAGCGAAAGTAAATTATGAATTAGCCTGGTGCTATCTCGGAGGTGAACTTGCTCTTATATTTATTGTTTTAACCCCTTTGTAAATAGTTAAATGTTTTAATTGTGTTTAAATAATAAATTAGTTGATTTTAACTCTCTCTTTTCATTTTGCACCAAATTAGAACTTTTATCCCCTAGACACCTTTCCTACATATATATAGATAAAACAAGCAAACAATAAATCACTAATAAATATCAGTAACAGTTCTTTCAATAGCCTTCAGTTCCTATCTGCTCGCTAGCTTGCAATGCGGTCAAAGCTTCAAAGACGATTGATTATCTCACTTGAGTAGCTTGCTTTTTATACATTTTCCGACAGGATGTGACGTCACATAGAAATCTCTCGAAGGTTTTTTAAATTTCCGTTCCCAGTAGAGATAGGACCATAATTCTTGAATTTTCTAGAAGCTTCGTTTTATTGCTAAAATGGTCGCCTAGGTCGGGGCTCGTTGCCTTGACTTCCAATAAAACCTCATTTAAACTCTCTTTCTTGTTATAGGATTAGCATGTCAGGGAAACAACTTTACAGCTTCCTCACAGTATGATAAACTGTCTCAGAAATTAGTTGGAACTTTTATGGTAGACTATCTCTCCGGCAAAAGATGTCCTGGTGGCTAAATCTCGGTTTTGATGTCGAAAGATGGCGGACGACCAAATTCTACCAGCGATTGGCTGTCCTTGGTCTCAAAGAAATATGATTTTGTCTGCGACTCAAATGTCTTCGTATTTGTGCGGCATGAAAGTTTGGAAAATACAATGCCAACTGAAATCCCTCTTTCGCAATCCGACCACGATTTAGAATAACGGGCCCATATTTCCAATGGTCTTCAAATAGCTTCAAAATGGTAAACAAAAAGGGCAAGTCAAACTTTCTTATAGCGAGATTGAATCAGATTAAACGCCAATTATTCACATACATATTAAAACCATCGTATTCAATACATTTCAACTGATTTTCAGAATATTTGTTCTAATACAAAGCAGAACAGACGTTTTTTTAGCAGCACGTAGAGATTTTGGATAATTTGAAGATTTATTTTTTAATAACTCTAAAAAACTTTCCCTCGTGAAAATTGTTCGATCATAAAGAAAATGCACTTTTCCTCTTAGCGGAAAAAAAAATGGCGAAGGGAAATTTTTTAGGTAAAAAAATTTAATGAATTTTAATTTGGTAAAAATATTTTGAACTGGAATAAACAAACAGCAATCTTCTATTCCTAGTTCATTAAAAATAACTATTAATTAATCAGTAGAACGTTCTAGAGAAATTTATAGTCCATTCCAGATTTAATGCGCTGAATAAATTCGAAACTTCCTGTTCTTTAAATGGCGGAAGAAAACAAAGTTATAAATAAAAGAGTATCTAAATTAGTTTTGATGTTATTTTTATCACTCACTAGTGATAACTGATGTTACTTCAATTATAAGCATTGAAAATGAGAGCATCTAAATCAATAAACTTAAACTGGCGAGTATAAACGAAATCTTCTTGTTAAACTGGACTAAACCAGATATCTTATTCTAATGTTTAGCTTATTAACCTCTTCTCTTACTTTAACGAGTCTGACTCCTGCATTGCAATATATAATTTTCTTGATATTGAAAGCATTAATGCCGCCATTATTAGCAATTAAATAAAAATACAAAAATTTCCTTTGCACTCAGATACACCTCGGGTTTCTTTTTCGGTTCTTATAAAAATGAAATAAAAATGTATGCTTAATACGGAATGTGTCATTTATTGTTCGTTTGAGAAAGCGGCGTCTAACCACTTTTGGACGATTTTTCGGAGTTTTTGTCTGCGCGTTTTTCTTTCAGTTATTCTTTTCCGGCATTGATATTCATTTTCTTTTTGAATCGTACCGTTTTGTTTCTCAGGTGTCGTCCTCGTCATCTGACCGCAGTTCAAAATTACGAGGTCCGTCCCAAAATAGCCTTGAGTTGCTGCAAAACGGGACGTTAATATGACTAAACTAAACTAAACCATTTTGTTTTAATTCTAAACGATAGTTTTTGAACCGAATATTCGGTTTCAAATGTAAACAACTTGTCCTCCATCTTTCATCTCCCCCTATTTTAGTGAGATCGAAGTCCACTGGCGCATGCGGAAAAGCGCTGAAAGTTTCAGCACTTGAAAACGGACAGTACTGATGAGATAAAAAAAAAATAGTAACAAAGGGCATAAGAAATAAAAATAATCAAATGTTGTTTGCTTCTATTACACGATGAAATTTAAGAAAAATAGAATAGCTAAAATATTTATATATTCTGTTTACTTGGACCTTTATGTGCAATTCATAACTTTTAAAAACATTTTTAAACTGTGAAAAATTAAAATAAGCAAAACTGTTAAAAATTGTCTAAATAAAATTTATCAGGAAGTATTTAATTTTGTACTTAAAATTCTACTTAATGTTTCATCTATAAATATGTCATGACCGGAACGTCCTCAAGTTTAATTATTTATTTATTTAAAGAAAAGCATACTACAGAGTAAACTCCTATAAACACACAAAGAACAAAAAACTATAATAGTGTAAAAAAATGCGCTAGAAAACAAAAAGTTGAACACAGAGAATACGTAAAATCATAAACTTTTGCAAACGCACATATAATTAAAAACGAAAACACATAATCACAAAAACAATAAAACACACTTTGATTCTAAAAGTTAGACATGGTTTGAAAATATTCCGAATAAGTACTGTTCAGCAACGGATTCCAAGATAACCACTTTAGGACGATTTTACACCGGAAAAGGGTGTCAGGCAATGAGTCATATGAGCACATTTCCATAGTTCGTTGTTAGAATACGCTCAGTAAAATGTAAACATCACCCTTCCATTCTTCACGTTCCCCCTATTTCGATGAAAATAACTCCGCCCGCATGCGCAAAGGGTTTCCGAATCCGTTGCTAAACACTATCAAGTGGATGCAGCTGTGAAATAGGGAAACAACTCCAACATACAAATTTTGTAACGTAGCTGTTTTCGTAAAACATTTCTGAAAAATTCTGATGTTACATATTTTCCCTCAAAATTAATACTGCAGTATAGCTAGTCTGTTGTACAACAGATTGTAGTTGGTTTAGTTTTGCACAGCTAACTCTTCACAGATGGATACCCAGACAGCACGTCAGCAAGTTTGATTTTTACTTGATATTATCTTGTCATGGCACATTTGACACGTCTATGTTGTAGCGAAACTGCTACAAAGTAACAAGGCAGAATCGCCACCCTCGCTTGCAAAACAAGTTTGCTGTGAAGATGTCATGACGAATTTCGCACCACGATTACAAAACAAGTTTGCTGCAAAGATGATAGCACACTTAGAGATAATTTTTATCTGCGTTTTAAAAAACCACCGATTTTTAATAGCATCTCCTATACCGTCCTTCTTTTTATTAATTCAATAAATCAATGATAATTTGTGAAAAAACTAACTTCTTTATAAAAAAAATTTTGAAACATTTTCTACCTTTTTACTAAATATAGAACACGCACTTTAAAGAAAACGATATCGCCTTTTTCTTAATGTTGAAATTTTAACGTTTATAAACAAAATTACGCCTAAAAAACAGTCAATGTGTGTTGAAAAATAATAATTTATACATTTTGTCCCGTTTTAAAAGTAATTACTTTTGAACTCTAATTTCATAATTTATTCTACTGGCAAAACGTAGTTATTAGAGAAAATCGCTCTCTCTCTCTTTGACTTCAAATCATATTCTCAACTCAAAATTTAAAAAATTAATGAAATCAAGAAAACTGT
>BGPR01000145.1:38007-159228 GCA_013235015.1 Araneus ventricosus | reverse complement strand
TTAAAATAATAGCGCCCCTCTTCAGTTTTCGTCAGGAGCTCGCCTCAAGCCTCTAAACCTGAGGGTCTCAAAATCTGTTCCACGAACATCAGGCCATAAAATTTGTTGGTCATTCATGAGTCTCAGCTGAGCAGACTGTACCACAGGCAACCCATCCTATGGATGGGGTTGACCATGGGTGCAGTCCGGTCTCCGTGCCCTCTCTTCACCCCTTTCAAAACGAGCCTTCGCCCTAATTTCCCTAGAAGGCTCCACCCACACTCCCCTTTCCTCATTTCGTGGTTTTTCCGCCTGATTCTTTCCCCAACTGAGCTATTTATTTCAGTTTATGGCATAGTGCGAAAAATATAAACCGGATAAAATGTAACTTTTCCTGGTCACACATCATTTCTCATCAGTTCTTACTTTGACGAAACGTGTTGGACACTGTGTTGAAAGAAAAACAGATACCACCTTTATTTTATTCTGAACAGCAAATTTTATTGTGATAACGTTATACTTATAAGTGTATTTCGCTAAAATGTCTGAAAAAAACAATCAGGTACATTTATAGGAAAGAAAGGCAATGATAGCAGAAAACGTAAACAGGCGTCTATTTTTGAAAAAATTCATCAAATAGAAAATATTGAATCAGAAAAGCTGTGAAGACAACAGTTGAAGGCAAATCTTCGCAAAACTTTGAGAACGAAGTATAACTTATTGTTTGGAACTAAGGACGAAAAGTTCCGAATTCTACAAGTAATTTTGTTATTATCGTTCTGTATGTTATTTTAAAATTTTCAGGGATTATTTGAAAAATATAAATTTTCGATATTGATAATACTAACATTATCATGTACAAAATTCTAAATATTAAGTCCCATATATAAATCTATTTTATATATTACTGAGCGGAAAGCTTAAAGTGCACAATGGTTAGGTATATAAAAGTTTTGTTGGGACATTTTTGCGGCACCTTTTGTATGATTATTCAAAGAACTTACTACATAGATTTTAGTAAGCTAGAAGCACTATCGAACAAGTTAACTCGTTTACAGGACATAAGCCAGAACGTAGGACATTTGAAAGAGCAATACAGCTTCCAAAAAAAAAAAAAAAAAAAAAAAAAAAAAAAAATGCCCACAATGACATGAAAAAGTTTTGAAAGCAAAATCAAAACAAAAGATACACATTATTGATTTTCCCGCTTATTTTTTTTTCGCGATAAAGAATAATAAAAAATTGCAACGTGAAAATTATTATACTGCAAGCTAAGTATGCGAGATGAATAAATATGTTAAGATACTGCCGTAAATAATAATCAGTCATTCAATTCAAGGTTATTACGTCACCTCCCCTTTAACCAATCACATAGCCATCTGCGTGCCAAAGAAGTGCCGAGCGAGGAACTCTCTCCATAAAAATAACTCTCAACTGCCCAGAAAAAAATTAATTTAAATAAAAACTTGAAAAGATATTTAAACCGTTGTTGTTTTAAATCCGACACAACCGTTCTACTTATAAGCTGAAAAAAATTTAAAATAATAGTGTTATTAGAAAGTCAGATGCAACAAATTTAAAATCAAAACTAACATCTTGATGCCAAAACTGGGTATTTTTTAAAAATTTCTCAAAATTCAGTAAATTGCATTAGAAATTCAAAACTAACTTCATTAGAACGGAAATCGAATGCTCTTTCCGATGGTGTATCTATTTTTGTCGTACAGTTATTTGAAACCATTCTATTGAGAAATTAGTGCAAAAAATCAAACAAAACAACACAAAACATTAAATAAAAAAAATTCTAGATTAAATTTTAAAATTTCGGCTTCGAGGTGCATTCAGTCACCATTACGACTACCTGTGTGCCAAATTTCATGGCTGTAAGCGTGATAGTTTTGTCTGGACATCGCAGACAAACACACACAAACATTGCCTTTTATAAGTATAGAAATTTAAAAATATGAAGATTCAGTGCAAATCTGTTAAAGTGGTTTAGGTTTAGTAGAAAGGTATGTTGAGACTTATGCTTGCTATAAAGCCGCTTTTTCTCTAATTGAGGATAAAAAATCTGAGAAGTATTCTCAAATTGAAGACTATAGATGAGAGTTGGCCTCACCACCCACTTTCATGAGCCTGTACTAAGCCCAGTGGTTAAAATACTTTCAAACTGTGAATTGTTTATCAAAATATAAATTTTAAATTTCCTTCTTTTTAAATCTTAAATTTCTAGATTTCCTCTTTAAAATTTTAAAACTTTTCTTCTTAAATAATAAAGAAGCATTTAAAATCACTTGCATCAGAATTTGCTCTCATAAAATTCCGTTTTCATTTTTTATACTGAAATTAAACTAAGCAAACCAGGGTGTGTCTTAAACACTTAATTATATTTTATATTACTTAAGACATGAAATTTATGTTTTTTCCGTAAGATTTCTGATTATCAATTAATAAAAAGCTTGTAGCAATTTTTTAATGCAATTTCAAGTTAATATTATTGATATCCTAAAATAAAATAAATATCCAATTACAGAATGTTTTAAAAGCCTTATTAATATTCAAAAACTTAATCAGCATTATTATTCAATTTTAATTTACATCATTTGCTTAGTTTATATTAGTCATGTGATGCTATTTTCAGATGAAAAAAATTTTATGTAGCATTTGAGAGTCAAGTTAAATAATAAAATTTCTTTGCAAAAACATTAATAAGTATTTAAATCATTTTATTTTGAATTAGAATTAATTAGCTGTAAATGTATGATTTCAAATAGTTAGAGTAAAAAAATGTCTTATGGGTTAAAAAAATAATCTAAAAACACAAAGTTAGCTTTTTTGTAACTGTTATTTTGAAAGTTGCTTTTCTCTTATTATTATAAAACAAATTTTGCTCTTGTTTTAAGTAAAAAATATTAATTAAATAATTTTTCTTTATTTTTCCTTAATAGGACCCTACATTGTTTTAATTCCCATATACATATTTTTGCTGATGTTCATGGTTTGGCGAGCTGTGGCACGTGTACAACTTTTTGAAGATCTGTGGACTTGGACTAAGCTGTGTTCTTGTGGTGGTGGTATTCTGTTTGTTATTTCTGATTTTATTTTAGGCATGAATATGTTTCGTGCACCTGTACCATATTCTCAAATGCTTGTTATGGTTACATATTATGCTGCACAATTAGGTATTGCACTGTCTGTTGTTGACAGTACTTCTATAGCCATTATCAGTGCTGCTCACAGCACTGATAACAATCACTGCTGCCAACATTTAAATAACACATCTCCTGAAAAGAAAAATATTGCTCTCAAACCCAAAAATGATCACTTGAACTTGCGTCCATCACACAAGAGAGTGAAAAGTTGTGACTAAATTGTTGTTATCAATGGGTTGATTTCTGTTTGCTTTTGTATATTGCTATGATCTTGAATTATTTAGTGAAAGTTATGTGTTAAAGTGAACTTTAATTTTTATTAGTAATGTTAAAGTTTGTACCTGTCATATATGAGATTTTAAGTTAACTGCATTTTGTATAATGCAAAGTGAGTTTTGAACAAAGAATTGGATTATTTTAAGAATGACTGAAAGCTTTTTTTTCAATATAATGTTAATTGTATTAGTTATGCATGCTTGTTATATTATCTGGTTTTGGTGGAGAATGATTTTATATCTCTTCTGAACCTTTCTATGGTTATCTTCTTCCAGTAAATAATCACTTTGTTGTAATGCACTGTATTGATTTCGAAACTGTTAATTTATGGAAGTTAATTTAAAACTTCAGAACATTGTATGTTCTGAAAAGAATGTAGAACGTGAGTGCAAGTTTACTAAATCCTTTTGATTTGAATGAACCAGTTTGTTTGTGGTGAGTTCGCTCATACGATAGTTGTTGAATTCGTAATTTCGTAAAAGATTTTCTTTAGTTACTGTAGAATCTGTTAGTGTTTGAATTTTGACTCTATTCATAGATGTAAGTAGTTCATCTTGTCTTTCATGATTGTTTTAATTTGTGTATATAAACATATCAAAAGGTTCTGTTTGAAATTTGATAAACTGTAAATCAGATTTCTTTTATTTCATTCTCTGTATATATTCAGTGTTTTAAATCAGCATTTAAATCTCTTGATAAATGCAAACATTATGGCATTTGAATAATTATCATACATGAAAGTATTATTTTTGTAACAAAATGCAAGGCAGGCCTTCAAAAAATACCTACTCATTCTGATAGTATAAGTTCAAATTCATTATGTCTCTTAAAATGCATTGTCAAATTTGATAAATGCAATTTTTAAAACACATTTACTTTTCATTTTATGGCAATTTTTAAATAAATTTTGAAGATGCTAATTACAAATAATAATTGAAATAATTCTTGTGAGATTGATATTGTTACCATCATCTTTTTCTGAAACTGAAGAATGTTTAATTGGAAAAATGAATATGATCTTTCATTAAAAAAAATGGACATTACAGAAGCAATAATCGTACAGTAATGCCTCCAAACTCGACTTCATCTGAGCTAAGTGGATTTTCTGAATTACTGAATCTGGTACTGACAATGCACAATTTTTTATATATTCCTCACAAATTATTCATTTTAATGTGTTCAAAGTAAAATATAATATCTATATGGTAATGAAAATTATTGCTATGCACAAGAAAAGTACAAAACAAAATCATTCAATTAAATAAAATTTATCAACCTCAGGGAAGAGAATATTTAGCATTGAGGTATTATTTCTCAGAATACTTCCTTATTTGAATTAGGGAAAATGTGATTTACATTTTAGAAGTGAAGCATTAAAGAGTTTCTTATCCCTTTGGCTGCTAAAAGCATATTTATATGCTTTGTCATAGCCATTAATATTTACAAACAGCATATATATGCTTACTCTTTTACACTAATATTTACTAAAGATGCATATATATGACCTATAAAAATATGTGATTACAAATCTTAATAATACAAGTACTATAATCACACTGTGGCTTATAAATACATACTTAGTATACTTATATTCTTGCATATGTAAATATTCATTTAATTCAGTTTGCAGATTTTTTTTTATTTGAATTCATTTATCTTTTTGTTATAAATTAATGTTAGTATGACCCTCCCCCACCAAAATGGCTTCCCAAATCAGGACCGCCAAACCAGCCTCTGGTACAAATTACTGGTAAATATCCCCCCTCGTGAATTGTGTCTTTGGTGATTAATCTGCAGACTGAAGTATTTAGTTCAACTCATGCTAAACCCTATTTGTTATGTACAGTAAAAGCTCAACTAACTGGCATGCTCGGGAAACTCCGATTTCCGGATACCTGAAAAGTCCAGATAGTTGAGTGTGACGGGAAAAATGGGAGGGGGGTAGATTGTAGCCTTTTTTTTTTTTAAAGATTTTTAAGGCCAAATAATTTGTTTTTGTCATTTTGAAATGTGCATTAAATATAATTTTTAAGAATACTTCTGTATCTTCCATAACATTGTATTTACAAAATATATTAAGAAGATTTTAATTTAACATTGATGATTTAAAAAAAAATATCATCTGTAGCCGAATTTTTATCGTAAATATATAGATTGTAAAAATATAAACATATAAAAATAGCCGACGAAACTGAAAAATATTCTACTCAGAAAGCATAATAGAACTCTTTTAAGTGATTATAAACAAATCCCAAGATTGAATATCAAAACTAATTATCTTTTAGAAGATCGCAAGGGTTATTGCGCAATACGCGCGCATCCAATTCTTTGGCACGTGATATTACGTAATCGAAATCAACATTTGCCGATATTTGGAGGGTAAATAAATAAAGGAAAAGAAAGAGACTCACTAATCTGGAGGGGGGGGGCGCCAGGGGGGGGGGGGGGACCGGGGCTGCGCCTTTTGCGCTTTTTTTTTTTTGGTTGTCAATTTCAATTTTAGGTCTTGTTTTTCAGTGAAAGGTGAGGACCTCTATTTTTTTTTATTCTCACTTTTGCTTTTGAACCCCCCCATAAAGCGAGTCTGTGTATATTGCTTTTTTTTTTGTCTTCTACGCCCCTCCGTGCGGAGCAAACGTGGCATTCCAGAAATAAATTGTCTGTGTGAATGGAACGGGGCGCACAGATGTAAAACTTTTAGAAAAACTCATTTTCTAATTTTTCCGGTTAGTTGAGCTTTCCGAATACTTGAATGCCGGATAATCGAGAGTTTACTGTATAAAAATAAATTCTCTTGAAGATAATAAAAGGAAATATATATTTTTCCATATCCCCAGGCTAGTTGACCAACTGGGTCTGGACCCTGGGGATTTTGCCCTTCCTACCACCCCCCTCTCTCAGTGGATCTTCCTCAAATGAAAAAATGTATTTTTGTGGTCACAGCAGTAAAACGAAAAGTAGAATTTTTCAAATAATGAAGTGTCAATTGATGAAGGAAATGCTCAACAAACAAAAAATCCAACAATCCATTTTTAGAAGTTGAAAGGAAAAATGACAATATTTTGAATGCCTTTTCAGTATCCCTAATTCCCTCTTTGAATCGAACGAGAGTTTGATTTGAACATGTCTGTAAAGAATTTAAATCCAAACATACTCTGTTTTGATAGAACAAATTCAGGTTTTAAAATAGCCATATATCTGGGAACCACCAGAGTCAAAGGGTTAAAGAATCTTATAATTTTCCTTCCTTTTTTAATAACTCTAATGAAATCTTTATCTCCTTCAGCCAAACATTTTCATCTTCATCTTATTATTCATTGTGTGCATGACTACCAGAAAGGAGCTGCCTTCCCTCCCTTTCTTAGGTATGCAGAGTCATTGAATAACTGGCGTCATGACAGCAATCAGGAACTAAGGTCAGAGTCCTAGTAGCCATCATTGGCCAAAGCCCAACTCCTCTGTAAGGAGGTACGCCCCATCATCAGAGTGGAGGTGACTCAACCCCAAGGGAAGCGAGACCCCACTTTACTTATCCAGTGGCTTCTCATCCATTAACTCATGGCGCCCCCTGGGGGATAGCATGACTATCATAAAGAATTATAATTAATTCTACCATTAGTCAATATTCCAAAAATAGGATCATTTTTCAGTCATCCAGCTGAATCAGTGGGGAAGCAAGCAACAAACCACAGTTTTAAAAATACTTTTAATAACAGGCCTTATGAAGTTTTTGGTAAGCAGTTGTCGAGTTTTGGGGGTTCTACTGTGATTCAGAAACATTTCCTCCCTATAAAGTATTATTGAAGACATAAACATATGAATTTAATTAAATGTCTCAAAATGCAAATTTAAGTATTAAAATTTTGGCCTTGATTTAGAAATTAAGTTTTCAAATGCGTTGATTTGCATGTCAGAATCATTTATGAATGTAAATTCAGTTTTGTAAACTAAAAGTTCTTTTTGGTGATGATCTGTGATAGAAGTTTATCTGTTTTCATAGCAATAATTAACCTTGCGATCAATTAAATGAAGTTACTTTTGGATTTCTTTTTCCAAAATGAGCTGGGAGGGATTTCTGTTTATTTTCTCTAATCTCTGCGATAAAATCAAATTGAATCATATTTGTTTTGCAATTATTAAAAAATTAAGAAAAGTACTTGCATATTCAAAGAAAGTATATATCATTGTCGTTCAGGCAGAAGTCACCAAGTCCAAAATTTTCAATTTCGAGATATATATGGAATCATCATCTCCAATTAATTCTCTATAGTCTGATAAAACTCGCTAACGTCTATGAGCTTGTGTTGCTGGCATATAGAGATGTCAAAATTTCACTAAGTCTTGAAAGCGTTTGTCTCGCCAGGCGGAAATCAGTAAGTCCACTTAGTGATTTTTGGCTGATCAAGTTTTGGTGTTTATGAACCGGGTTAAAGGACTTATTGATTACCTCCTTTAACTGGGAAGATGTGATAATTGCTTTCCCAAACTTCGACAGGTGGACACTGAGGGTGAAATGACCGGAAATGTTTGATGACATAGGGAATTACTCAAAAATTAATGCCTATGGTCAGAGGTGTTTAAAGATTCCTATTCTTTCAAAGGCTTATACTTCTCTCTTTCCAATTTCTGAACAGAAATATATTGACCTAATCCAGCTATGTAAAAAAAGAGCGATACCACAAGCATTTCATTCAGGGTAAAAATCCTTGCCAAGTTAAAAAAAACAACAACACTGCGAATCTAAATCCGAAACCTAGCCAGGAGAGTGTTTCAGAGAATGAAGTTGATTTTGTGTAAAAATAAAATAAAGGTGTCATTAAAATACATGTCTGCTATTGCAAAAATTATTTGTTACTATGATGTGATAAACACATTATGTGATGAATAGTAAAGACAAATTTAATATAAATAGCTAATGCAATATAATAGATTGAAATGATAGCATGGATTGTAATGAATAATATATTTTTATGTGCTAATATCGTCAATTTATAACTTTTAAAAAGAAATCAAATTGATGTTGTTAACAGATGAGTTCAATTAAATAATTATTATAGTTCAAAAGAAGTTATAAACATAGTTTACATTTTGGCAGGTAAAAGTCACTAAGTCCATAAAATAATTTAAATTATGCTTAATAATATATTTTTAACTTGCACTTATAAAAATAAATCAAACTCGGGCTCTAAACAAAATAGTTTAATTAAATAATTATTACTGCTTCGAAAGAAGTCGTAGAAGTGGTCTACATTTTGGCAGGCAAAAGTCACCAAATCCACAAAAATTCCATTTGACGGGCTATTGTAGCCAATTAGAGCTTCCAATTAATTATTTCATGATATAAACTAGTTACCTAAGTATCAGTAAACCTATTGTAGAAGTTAGAAGTCTGTTAAATAATTTTAACTATTTTTCATAACCACTTAAAAGTTTAAATTGACTATATCTCAAAACTATGTTTTTGGACGTAGTGACTTTTGCCTGAATGATATTGATATATATTTGAATATATCTGTTCAAAAATAATGATAAATAATATCTTTTCTCATTAATCTTTGTAAGCACATTGTGTAAGTATTGCTCAGCACTTGGTGATAATGATGGTTATAGTCAGAAAATATCTTGTCCTTAAATTTTATGAATAATTTAATGGAATTTTTTGAACATTTAATGCAAGCCTTTTTAATTGGAGACTAAAATTAGAAGATTAAAACATTTAAAAATTTTCCGATGGTTTGAATACTGTAAAACTCTCATTATTTCAAATGAAATTTTTGGTGAAATAAGTACATAGTTGAAATTTAAAAAAAAAAAAAAAAAAAAAAAAACTTTCTGAAATTTTTTGGATTCTTAAAGTTGCCTTCAGTTATCTAAAAACTGTTGAAAGATTGATATTAAATATGAATATCGGTTTGTTTCATGGAATATTGAAACAAAAAAATGGAATTTGAATATTTTTAAGCAAAACTGGCAATCATGTATTGAGTAATTATCTATTATTATATAATGAAAAACTATTACAGCCATTAAAATTTAGGAATCTTTTCTGAAATCGGAGTATTTTAAGTATAGATAATGTTTGATTTGAAGTAGTGAGTTTTTGGGATTTTATGTGTTTTTGTATGTTTATTTTTAATAAGTTACTTTTGTGTTTTTACATTTAGGTCACACCTATTTTTATCATTTAGTTTACTGTTTTTTTTTTATTATTATATTTGGAACAGGTGAGATTTATTTTTATGAATATTTATTTAGTCATTTCTATGTGTTATTTATTCATGTTTGGATTTTGTAGTGTTGTGGCTCATTTAGTTAATTTTATAACTGTTTTAGATACGATATAAGGTTAATGGGTAAGGTGATGCTAGTAGAGGACAGGAATTTTTTTTTTCTTTTATAAATGAGTAATATATTTAATGAGTGTTTTCAGTATTTATTTGAGGAATAAGGTGAGAGGATTTTCTTATCAGTGGTATAGGAATGTTATTATAAATTTGATTAGAAAAATTTTGAAAAGTAAAATAGTGATGGTTTTCATTTATTTTTTTCGTTGCACCAACATTTAAAATTTTGATTTATTTATGTATTTTCTTGTCATTACCAAATATCTTCAGTCTCTCTATATATTTTTTTCATTTTTTAACCTTGCTCTACCTTCTAAAATTTTCTGAATTTAAAATTGAAGATGTTTCTTTGAAAAATATGCATGGTTTCCAGTAGTTTCGTTGTGAAAATGGATGTTTTTGTAATAAAAAAAAATGTTTAAGGACTATTATTTTATTTTCACTTGATTTTAAAAGTATGCTTCTGCTGAAAATTAGAATTTGTGTTTATTATCTGAATATAAGAGACAAAAGAAATATGTATTATTTTATGCATGAAATGTTTTTAAATTTTAGTATGATGTATTAATTTTTTTTGTTTAGTTGCAGAATAATAAAGAGCAAAATACCAAAGTATTGTTTTGAAAAGCATTTCAGCTCTACAAAAACACGTTCTTGAATTATTGATAATCGAAATGAAGTATGTTATTGTTACAATGTAGAATTCGCAAACAAATGATTGTTGTATTATCTTCTATACAGTGGTGTAGGAAGGTGGGTGCGGCCCACACCGGTTACCAGCTCTGAGGGGTGACAAAAAATTGCCTGTTTTGTATTAATGGCCTTTTTGTTACATAAAATAACATGTAAAATAATTTACATGGGCTTTAACAATCGCTAATTGCAGCAAATTGTGGATGAATAATGTGATGCTGTAAAGATTTAGTATTATTGTGTGGTGTGTGAGGGTGTTTTGTTCCATTTCATTGAACTATGCTGATGCTAAAGTAAACAAACAACCAGTCCTGTGAGTCATTGTCTCATCCCTGTCACAAATATCATGTACAAAGTCGTTCTGTGCTCCAAGATGATATTTTTAACCCAAACATCATAATAATATAGTTGGCCTGAGGGGCAGCTCACACTTTGGTGCCTGCAATGTGTGATTTCTCCTTTTTGTGCCTTTTCTTTTTATGGAATAATGTCTTAAAAGAAGTCAACCATGTTCAAAAGTTTTTGCAGATTCTTGGAATAAGCTTCAAGAAGTGTATTATCAAGATGAGAAGTCTAAAGATCTTTTAAAAAGAAATGATCTTGTTGAGGAAGCACTGCAATTTACCAATGACACATGTGGAGAGATGGGCATAGATGTAGTAAAAAGAAGAACTGTCAGGAGGAAGAAAATTATGCCCGGAGAGAAGGCTGCAGACAAGCCGCTGATTTTGGACCAAGAACTGACAGGGTCAATGTTAGAGTGCATTGACAGGTTTCAACAAGAAATCGATGCATGTTGCGAAGGCATGGGATGTATATCAGATCGGTTTGTAGTCTTAGAGTCCAGCGATCTAATAGAAACCTCGGAAACTGAACTTTCCAAGTTTGGATAAAAATTACAATAAGCTTTCTGCAGATGGTATCCTTACCGAAATTCCATGCATAAGAGTCTCTTGGTTGAACTTCTTTAAAATTCTACTATTGTATTATAATAATAATTATGCACACTACGTTCGATCACCATGAAAAAAAGATTTCTTACATTGTACATAAAACTGGCTTATTAATAAAAAGGCATTTTATTTTTTTTTATTCATAAAAAATTGTTTATAAAATAATTAACATTATGCCCTCTTTACTTAATCAATTGAATAAAAAATTGCTTTCTCAATAAATTTCATTTTATATTTTGGTGGACATGGGGGTGACAAGTTTTAACTCTGTACCGGGTGCCACCAGACCTTGCTACTCCACTGCTTTTATAACTGATATGTATAACAAAATGGGACATGCATTTGGTTATTTTGTTATACTTTTAAAGTATTTTTTATTGCATCTAAACTACTGAAAATAATTAAATGTATTTAATATATAATGCCTCAAAGCATAGAAGTAATTATGTGTTTATGTATCAGTTTGTTTAAATGCTGCCAGAAATAATTTGTCAGATATTAAGAATTTTATTTTGTATTTAAAAATATTTTGTTGAACTTCTGCATTTGTTATCTTTATTAATATTCAATTCTACTTATAATGAAAAGCAAATAATAGATGTATACCTAGACTTTTTGCGTTAGTGTACTAGATTAGATGTGTACTGTTGTGTAATGTACTTTTTCACAGAATCTGAAAGAAAAAATTAATGAAATTTAATGTAGTGCAAGATTTAATGTGAAATCTTCGAGTTGTGGAGGAAATAATTATAAATATTCTTTATTTAAATACATTAATTTGAGGATTTTTCATCCTTTCTTAGTCTTCTAAGTAGCAGAAATTTAAGTTGCATCTATAAATGTCATTAGATTTTTAAATCATATAACAATTTAAATGGATATTTTCAAAGGAAAAATCCAATTAGCTATGAAGTAAGAAAAATATCAATTAATTTCCAGTAATCAGTAACATTTAAAAGATATTTCCTTTTCATTCTTATAATATTACAACTCATATAATATTACGACTCTCTTAGATAAATAGAGCTATTTAGAGAATACTCATATGAATTAAAAAAAAAAAACCTTTTATATAGAAAGATATTTTGTTTAGCTATTAAATATTTTGAATGTCCTGAACTTTTTCTTTCATTTTCTGTTGTTTTAAAATTTCTTTTCGTCATTAATTATGGACTTTGATTGATCTGATATACAGCACAAATTTTAGTAATGTAAGAAATATTCACCATATCTATTTAAGGAATGCATTTCTTACTTTACTTTTAAGAGATAACAGTTCCAAAGAATGTGATTAATTAGATGCACTTGTAAATATAATGCTTTTAATTTTAGTTTATTAACTAAAAAGTTATCTGTATCATTTTTAGAAGAGTAATTATATTTTTAGTTTAAAGTACAGCCAATACAAATTTTTAAGGATAAATTTGTGTGTCCTAATGACTGATATTTTTAACAGTAAATATTTTTAATGTATATTTCTACGGGCTGAGGTAGCACAAACTTGTGAACTTCTAAACTTTGTGCAAAATAATTAACATAAACATTTTTATCCACCGGAGAAATTTTCTTCATTAAAATGAACAAAAAGTAGAGCTTTTGGTAAATAACTATTTTTGATAAGAACTGTTAAAAAAATTAATTGAAGAGCTGTATTCAAAGCAAGTGTCAAAAAAAAGTTACTATGAACAGTTGAGTATCAAGTTATTTGGTTATGAAGAATGATTGAAAAAATACTGATCACCTTTTCACGAATTTTTTTATTTGTATTTCTCATAACGAGAGGTATTGCAACAGAAATCAAATTAAAATACTCATTTTCTACAAGTACAATCTAACTTGTCAGAATATCAGATTGGTTTCATATTTGCGTGCTTAAAATTAGGGGTACATATTTTAATAAGTATTTCACTACAGTAAGTCATATATTATTTTCTAATTATCATTGTATAAGATAATTAATTGAAACTTATCTAACCTGTGCTGTATGAAAAGATTTATTAAAAATCAGAGGCCAGTCCTGTATGAATAATAAATTAATCAATTATTTGATCTCGGAAGTGGAGGTATTTATCAAGTTATACAGGGTGCCTCAAAAGGTCATTTACAAACTTGAAGGGTAAGTCAGGAGTGCAAAAACAAGCCATTTTTACAATAGATTGGGGTGTCACAATAGCAAAGGATGGTCAGTACAGAGGACTCTTTGTGAGTGAATTAAGTAAAAGAACAAGTTATACCAGAAAAAATATGCAATGCAGATTTAATGGAAAACCAATTTAGAATAGCACAACAATCCGGTTGTATGAATAACAACGTACAAAGCCTGTACATCGCTTCAAACAGCATAGCCTTTGATCCCTTATTTTAAGTACTCCAAAGTTGTTGATGTGATGTCCTACTTGCCATTATTGTATGTTTCATGCTACGTTCATCCTGCAATCTTGTTTTTCATGAAACTGTGTTGTGCTATGTAAATTTGTTTACCATTGAATCAAAGTTGATTTTATCTGGTATATCCTTTTCTTTACTTAATTCACTGGCAAAGAGCCCCGTAGCAGTCCGCTGTGCGTATAACATGCCATGTTCGATTGTGAAAACGACTTATTTCTGTATACTTGACCTACCCTTGCAGTTTGTAAACAATCTTTTGAGACACCCTATATAGTGGGCCTACTGTTACATCTTATTTTTTTAAATATCATTTTTGTAGTAATTTGTTTACAATTATAAACAAGGTTCAGAAACAATGATCAAGAACATATTATTCTATAGTCTATTAATACTAAGGGATATTTACATTAGTTTCTATTTTACATTAGCTTTGTGGTTTTGGAAAGTTACTCACTTTAATGTTAAAAAAACTGATTCACTAATTTTTTAGAGGCAAAAATGTGAAATTTTTGACCGTGTCATCCATTGTATGAAATTCTCTCTTGTGGCTTTGATAATTTCTATTTCACTTTTACATTTCTATAAGTGTCGGTACATACTCACTGGAAAATATTATGTATTTGAAACTATTAAAAAGATTGTACAAATATAACATATGTATATATATATATGGATGTGGTAAAGCGTTATTTTGTTGTTGTACTTTTTTGTGTATTTCAATGTATTCTAGTCTTTGTTGGTAAATATACACTGGACATATACTTGTAGATTAAAATTTCATTGGAATGCTGTGTTTATCATTGAATTTTCTTTAGTTACTGAGTTTTAAATCCAATAACTAATCTCTACTAATAATAAAGGAGAATGTGTGTGTGTTCGTGTGTTGGTCGTCCACAAGGCAGACCATTTGACCTAGAGCTATGAGATTTGACACAAACATACTTTGAAAGGTGGGAATGTGCACCTTGGAGCCTTTTTGAAATTTTATTTAATTAAAAATTAAGCTAAATTTTGGCGTTTTTCCTTAATAACTTCCGAAAATATTACAGCACAAAAATTATTTTTGCACCATCTGAAAATTTAAAAAATTATCTTTTCAATGATAACAATTAAGTTGCCGTATGTGATGCCGATAATGATAGCTTGATGAAAATATGCCGATTAAAACTAACATGCTGCTGGAAGTAAAATCTGCTACGCCATTTTTAATCAAATGCATATTTTCAAGAGGAAGAAGAGAGTGAAGATGATGCCATTGGATATTACATGACGCAGACAGTTACTCGACTTCATTAAGGATGTTTATGCAGACAATGAACAGAATAGGTGGAAGGCTACTGAAAGAACATGGTTAAATGTCTATCACAATTTGGAATTTAAACTTATTTTAACAATTATATAAAACTGACGGTAGTTAAACTCAAAATCGAGAGCAAAAAATTCATACAGCTGTAAGTAAAGATGACCAGAGCTACTGATAAAAAATCCACAGACTCGGACTAAGGGTCAGTCATTTCTAAAAATTCTTGCCCTCCACCACAATATTCCTTGAATTGAGTTCATCCCCCCCTGAGAAAAACAAATGAAGACGCAGGTGTTCTCTTTCCGTCATAGTGTCTTGCCACGTAACATGATCGATGCAGTGTGCCAGCTGATGGCACACCTAATTTTATTCCACGATTATATGTATGCCTTGCTTTAAAAAAAAAAAAAAAAAAAAAAAAAAAATGGTTTAAGATATAGCCAACAAAGCATTTTTTTTTTGTACCAGAAAAGAAATTGGACAAAATTCATGGAAAAATTGGGCTTTTAAATACCCTGCTACAGCTGAAAATTATGGGTCTGCTTGATTTGTGCTGCCATCTATTAATAAAAAAATAAAGTTAAAAGTGAATCCTAAACCATTATATTTGATTATAATTCCATTTATAGTTGAATTTAATGGTTTGAGAAAAGAGTGAAGATAAGTGTGCCATGTAGTCTACCACTGCGCCGTAAAAGGTTAAGGACGTTCATGCAGACAAACAGAATAGGTGGAAGGCTACTGAAAGAACATGGTTAAATGTGTATCACGATTTGGAATTTAAACTTACTTTGTTAAGGGAACCTTGAAAATCAATTAGATTCCCGGCAAACAAGCTGGTTGCAGAAGGTGGCTAGTAATAAAGAATGAGTGACTGTCTCTTTGTTGGCACTCTACAGGGCAGACCATTACATGATGGTCAGTTATTTGACTCCATTAGGGACATTTACATAGACAATGAACAGAACAGGTGAAAGGCCACTAAAAGAACATGGGTTAAATATCTACTACAATCTGCTTACGTTGTTAAGGGAAATATGAATATAAAATTATTCAAGATTCAATTGAAACAACATTCCCAGCGAACAAGCTATTCATCGAAGGTGGCTAGTTCATAATAAAACAGTTTCAGATTTCAATAGATATACTTCCAATTATTTTTTGTCCCCAACCTAAATATGAAAGTAAATTTTAAATCAAACATTCCATTTTAAAAGTGCAGTTTTATTTTCACAACTATAAGGTACACTACAACACCTTCAAGGGTATATATATACTTTACAATTTAAACATTAAAAACTTGACCAAATGCAGAAAATGAGATATGTACATATATTGATGTAGATTACACAACCATTTCAGTTGGACATTTTCATAAATTTCCATATATATATTTTGGTCAATATATATCAAGAGAATGTAGAAATTTTCATATTTTTAGAGTATTTTATATTAATAAATGCTTTGTCTTCTTTTACACATAACATATAATATAACATTGACAAACATTACACAACATAAGAGCAACGAATACCAAAACACAGATAATAACATTTAATATATATATATTTATAGAACTTAGAATTCATAGCAAAGAATCTGTACTAACAGATTTAGACTTTAAATGCCTCATAAACCTTTTGTACACTTAAAACAGTCGATAGGTTAATGCATAGAAACAGACAAGTATCAACATTTTGAGCAGAAAATTTAATATTTTGATATAATAAAGATAAACTTCGCAACTGCCATAAAATGAAACACTTTCAGAACAGCAAAACATGAACATGGAATCACAGAAATTCCCGTTTTTAGCTAAAGCAGCAGAGCAAATTATATGGAGTATATGTATACATTTCACAACACATTAAAACACACATCATTTTTACATTTTGGCCCCAGTAGCAAACACATGGGAAGTTAATAAATGCAAGGAGCTTTCAAAGCTCATCTATAAGTGCTTTCTTTCTATTCATGCTTTATTGCAGGGCTCCTTAAACTTTTGCGACCTTTTTATGATAAATTAAGAAAATTTCATCTTTAAAGTAAGATGCATTTTTTTAAAAAAATGAGTTAACCAAGAATATTTGACTTATGTAAATTAAGATTCTTCCTGGCCCAATAAGGCTTAAAAATAAATAAATTGAAACAAATATATTTTACTTCTCAAATATTCCATTTGGAAGGTTGGTTTATAAATTTGTTTTTAAAAAAAAACATTCAATACATATATTTATACAAACTGGCCTAATAATACAATGTGCATTTACTTTTGTCTTTTATTACATCCACATTTCCAATGGCTCTATTTTGAAAATTATTACTTCATTTTAATTTCTCTTGCAATTTTTTTGTATTTTGAACTAGCCTAATAAGTTTTTTAAAATTTAAATTATAAGAAACATTTTTTACTTTTCAAATACTCCATTAGTAGGTTTGTTTTATTAAAAACAAACATATGTTATACATATATTTATATAAAGGATATTTTTTGAGCCAATACATACAAGAGCATATTGTTATAATAAAGGAATTAAATTCAGTTTTAATGTTAAACCAAGGAAATCAAATTCAATACAATTTCTTTACCTGCACAAGGAAACATAATTTGCTGAAAATTTTTAGTTGTTTATGTGTCATGCCTTTCAGAATGCATTGCATATTAGCACACAGAGATAGATGTAAACAGAATGGCAATTAATTCTTGAATGAAAATCTATATTAGCTAGAAAATTAAATCAAGATTGCATTTGTAACTCTTTTAATAATTTGTATTTGAGAATCTTATAAAAGATTAAGAGACAAGATGTCTCAGATTAAACAAAACTGTTTCGATTTTAAAGTATATGTTCTGAGTTTTCTTTTAAGTAAATAGTTGAATTAAAAAAATGAATTCTTCTCCTCAACTTTACTTCATAGAGAATATGGTCACTATAATATGACAACAGTAGATGAATCAGCTTGATGAAAAAAAAGTGTAATAATGTAATTGCTATTGAACTCTTCCTGCCCCATTTAATAATTTTTTTTTACTACCCAGATGGGTTTTAGAACATCCAGGACTGAAACTTAACTTTACGAAAAACCATGTCCCTCATCTTGCTAAGTGACTCCTTCCAAGGTCAAGTCTCACTGTTTAAGAAGCCCTGGTTTATTGTTTTCAATGAGATAAAAGTGTTACTGGGATATAATCTTGTACAATAAAATTACATTTATCTCAGTTACTGAGGAATGAAAAATTGTGCGGAGATTTAAAAATATTTTAATGGCACTAGAATTAGACTGCAGAATAATGAGATTGGAAAACAAAATATGACATTTGGTGAAAGCTACATATAAATGTCATGAATAAAACATATGTAGCATAATATCACAGAAAGTAACTTACGAATCTATATCATGCAAGTTTAACTACTAAATGCAAATAATTAATGAATGTCATGAAATTTTACAATAGAAGCACATTTATATGCTTTGAATTGGCTAGTGAAGAAGCATAAACTTTCACTGTAAGTTAATGTAATAGATCAAACTATTTTTCAAAACTTGCATGATTATATTAATAAATATATGGCACAACAAAAAAATTATGATATAAAAGGAACTTAAATAGAAAATCAGAAATTTTAATACTGAACAAAAAGGGAGAAGAATTAATACTAAAACCAGTTGAAGCTTTTCAAAAATGGTAACCTTGTACTTTTTAAGTATTAACATATTGTACTGAACCAAATTTATTCCTGGGTAGAAAATTATTCAGTTATATCACTATGATATCAAAAACAAAAAATGATGATGAAGCTTCCTTCTATCTCAATGTGATATTTTTGAAGTATTAGTAAGTCTAAAGATCATTTTTGAGATAATACAAATATACAATAATAGAAAAAAGTGTGTTCTCTGAGAAAAATCACACAATCAAACAGTCGAGTATATTATATATACCATATGAATTTGAAAAGCTATGCTGAAATCCAAAATAATATAAAACAGAAATACGACAATTATAGTACAGTAGATGCCACTTAATGTAATTACAGTTGTATTTATTGTCAGTCACAAAAAGACTATAAAAATAATGAGAATCCCATTGTCATCATTAAATATAATTCAAAAGATATTGCTTCTCATTTTCAGTGTTTACAGGTAAACATTTGTAAAATATAAGTGATAGAGAACTTTGAATGATTTCTCTACATGCACTGACCCAGCGAGACAAATAACGATATCGCCAGGTGATTATACACTATATTATAAAAGATGAATCTAGAAAATGCACACCAAGTAGCATTTAAAGCTGTCCATTTCTTATGTCATGAAACCCTCAAAAAGGCACTACAAACATTATTTTTAAAGTGACAGAAGAATGAACAAAATATATTATGACAACATGACTGAGTTGCATTATTCAAACTTCAAAGAGAAAATGATTTTTATTGGTTAATGATGTAATGCAATGGCAAGGAAAGAATGCATATGAATGAAGAAGGAATGCCACGCAAAATCCAAATGATGAATTCCAGAAATTTTATAGGGAAAAAAAAATCTTTCAGGATCAGTTCTATGCACAGCATTCATCAGAAAATAGGTTAGGCTGTGTTATTAACATTAGATTTACAAATTCAAAAAATTATTCAGAATGAAAAGAATTATGAAGCTTCAATCCTGGTTTAATTCTAAGCACTCTATTAATCAGAAAACAGGGTTATGTAATACAATCACAACAAAGATTTGCAAATTCAAAAACCAATTCTAAACAATAAGATAAAGCAGATTTATGAAGCTTGGATGATTACTGAGAAATAACTGCTAATGGAAATAGGGATTAGTCAAACTGTGAGAAAAAGCACACACATAATTATATATAAAGGCTAAAGTCACACAAACCTTGTGAATTCTATTTTCATGGAAGGTAATACCTTTCAAACAAGAAGTATGAACAAAGAGAAAGAATTTTTATCAAAGAGTTGATATAATAATAATAAAAAGTTAGTGATTCTTTGATATGCAGAATATCATATTAAAAATATAATTAAGTCATAAAACAGAACTTGAAATGATTTTCAAAAAGAAAAGGAGATTATCAAATTCCTGCTTTCCAGCATGATCCACAGTATTAATTACTTCAATATTTTCAATGGAATCAAATCACGCTCAAAAATACTAATCAAATATGCCACACCAATTTAATTTTAAAATCTACTGTGCATATTGCAGGAAGAATAAGTTACTCCATTTGGTATTTAAATTATTTTTTGATTACCATTTAACTAACTGAAATCCAATGCGTTTCAATTTAGTGGCATTTACTGTATAATTTTAAATAAACTAAATGATAAAATATTCACAATGGTGTCAGTGTTTTGAATACAATAAAGGTTACAAGTTTTGTTTAATAATTAATTACACATGACAATACAAAAAAAAAAGCTTTAAATTAACTACAATACACTATCTCATTAAAAGCAGGACAAAAGTCTGATAAAATTATTCGCTTGCTTTTGTACTAAAATCATTGACTTACAAATCTGATATGTTCAACAGGATAAAATGAATCAACAACACTTACAAAACATGAATAAAAATGGATTACAAAAATGTAGAAAAAAAACATTGGAAGCCAAAATTAAACATTAAATGCAATATTACGCTTTAAACAGATAGCATCATCAGTGTTATCTAATATATTGAGAAATCAAAATGCAATTCAGAAATAAAAATATAATTAAACCTTTATTAAAAGAGCTTAAAGGATAATTTACTTGCATAAATCCATTCAAATAATGGAAAAAAAAAGCAAAATTCAAACTAAAATGCAAACAAATAGAAAATATTGCAAACAAAATGCAGTATTTCTAAATAGGACTATGTATAATAGCTTAAATTAAATAAGCTATGGAATTAGAAAAAATAATTGATGTTCCAAACAATTTCTAGTTATTTTATCATATGTTAGCCAAGTGGATATATAGTATTAATGATTGTAACACTGGGGCAAGAGGGGACTCCAATGAAAATTTTACATTATATTATTATTAATCTGCAAATTGAATAATCTATACAGGAATTTAAAAACACCATGGAAGAACTATATAAAAAAGGTTAAATGCATTTCACAATGAAACGAACATTTGATGCATTTCCTCTACTTAAACAGTATAGAAGAGCAACACAAAAATATTAAAATGCTTTACACTGATAATTTCAACGGGATTTGTGGTTTTTCGTTTGGGCACAATGGCAAAAGCTTGGTGGGAGATGCAATATTGCACCAAATTGTAGAAATGTCAAAGGAATTGTTATCTAACACAGCATATGTTCATCATTCATAGCTGATGCACATGCTTACAGAGAAATGCATGGTAACTTACAGTTATGTTTAATTTTAAAAGTACAATTTTATGTAATACAAACAGATTTTGGTCCCAATTAGCTTGATCTGATGAGATGCTATGTGAAAATTATTTCATTTCATTTAAATGAACATTGTAAAAATTTTTTCAATGAATATAATTATTAAATAGATGAAATAACATTTTATAAGTAGATTGAATTGAATAATCAAACTGACATCTAAAGTAACAATACTTTTGTGGGGCCTCAAATATGATTTCAGTCTAGATAAACTTTTGCAATTATTTTAACAATACTTAATCTTTCCTTTAATAATTTCCACATCTCACTGATATATAACATTTGTTATTGTAAAACTTTTAGATAATTTTACTTACAGCATCTGTTCAAATAACTTCATATTGTATGGTGAAATAGCTTATAGAGATACAAGAGGTTTATATTTCATAATGCCTCAAAAATATTTGCATACCTTGCTGACAACTGTGCTAAGTTATTGACATGAGCTTTTATTCTGAACTGTACATTAAACAATGATAAAATATAAATATGCTAAAATATAAGTGTGAGCTTACTTCCACACATTTTAAAATAGTTTATACACATTCTGTCTTCAGTTTTTACATTCCATATTATATAATTATGAAAAGAAAAAACAGCATGAACTTGATTCTAAACAAACAATTTTAACAACCATATATAGAGAGCAATAACAATGCAAACTAATTAACTATGATATAATACTGAGATGACACTTTCTTAAAAACCAAGAATGCAAATAATGTAGACAACATTAAATAACAAATTCTTATGAACAGCAATTGAGATTATAACTTATGCAAATATCCAGCTACAAGTTCATAACTGTATTTACTAACCAATAATAAGTACATAAAAATCCAAGTTTAAATAAAAGTTGGATAAGCAATTTTCAATACACAGATTTAAAATAAAACATATAATTTTATAAATACTTTTACATATAACAGACATACACAATAATACTCAACTCTTATAAAGTGGCACAAATAACAACCTCCATTAACATAGCACTATGTGCGTTAGAATAGCCTGAAACATGCTTCATTGAAAGCTTCAGAACTAAATGACACCAACAGCACACTGAAAACCTCCAACACCACAAAAGTGTAACAACCAGCACATTTACTGAAATAACACATCAATCACAACTTTTAATACTTAGATGCAGACCAAACTTCAGATCCATTGACTCTTCAGTCACCATTTGATGCAGGTAAGGTTAACTCAAATATACTTAAAGCTTGATGAACAAACTCGTATTGCTCTGCTGTTTGAACCATTCCACCTCTGAATAATAGAACATAATGATATTTACAACAATAGATTGAAAAAATTAAGAAAATAATATTTCAATATCTGAAAATTTTGAATTTAATAAAAAATTTAGGGAAATTACTCAATATTGAATAATTTATAAGTTTAAATTTTTGTGCATAAAAAAGTAGATACAGTGGCACGGTAGAACCTCAGGAATCCGAATCCCAGAAATTTGAAATTTCAGATAATCCGGAAATCTTTTTTAAAAAATTTTCTGGAAAATTTTCATTAAAAAATGAAGGAAAAATAACAATCACGAATCAGAAACAAAGCTAATGTTTATTCTCAACTTAAAAGAAGTAACTGAATTGGCATTTGAGAATGAATAAAGCAACTTAATTAGTAGAAACAAAATGGGTTATCTTCTTTTGATGTAAACCTGCTCGACGATGCAAACGGCAGCTATCTCTTTCTGTACTCTTTCACAGAGTACCCATAGTCAATACTCTATGGCATTTGGTATATCAAAAGGTATTTTGCTGAATTTTCCGGATAATCCGAATTTTATGGAATCCGAACCGAGGTAAGCTCCAATTAGCCGGATTCCCAAGGTTTTATTCAAAGCTGATAAGACCACAATAAAAATTCCATTAATCTAAAACCCCAAATTAAGAAAAATCTGGTCTACAATTTTTAAAAAAATTTAAGCTAAAAATGACAATTAAGATTTATTTTTGATATTACACAGTTTTAGAAAATATTAAACAATTAACATATAAACAATGAGTAATTTTAATAAACAAAGTAATAATTATAATAAAATCTTCAATACTTTAAAAAATAAAAATTTCAACAAATAAGTATGCAATTTTAATAATAAAAGAAACTGTATCCAGTATTTTGAAGTAACAACTGTACAATAATTTTTAAAAATAAACAGCAAAATTTTCATCCAATGTGTTCTATTTTTTCTTTTTAAGTGTGAAATTTTCCACTGCTTTTTTGACAGAATACACTGTACAGCAGTGAAGTCCTCAAGTGATTCAAAGACTAAATACAAATTTAGTAGAAGATAAGAAATCCTCAAATATTTGAATATGACTGGAGGCAAAGTAATGGGTTAGGTGTCAAGTACAACTTTAATAGCTAATGAATCCGTGTACACCTAAATACAACATTAAATAGGACAGACCAAGTAATATCCTTAAATAGGACAGCAGCCTTAACAGCAAAATACACTTAATTTTACAAATTAGGGAATTTTGTATTTAATATAAATTTATTTTTTGTTCTTATAAGAGTTCAAAGGAAAGGGAGAAAAAACCTCCTATTCCAATACCTATATACAGTGGAAATTGATTGACTAATTCAAAGCAGACAGGATCACAAAAATTCAAAGTCAGAAAAACTGGGTCTAAAAAAATTAGCGCAGCAAGAGAAAATGATTTTATAAAACTTGAAATGACAGTAAATTTTTATTTTTTAAATTTAATTGTTTTAATAAATAAACAGTACATAATTTTAATTATGAAACAGAAAACAGTACTTTAAAACAATTACATAAATAAAAAAATCAAAATAAATTGTACAATTTGCATTTAACATGCGCAAAGTTTTTTAAAAAGTGAGAAACCTTTTTATTGCTTCTTAACTGAATGCATTGTACAGCAGTAAAGTTCTTGTGTGAATTAAGTGTCTTATAAAATTATCTACTTACAATCACCACGGACACAACACAGGAATGAAGTTAACTAACAAAAACAATCCAGAAATACAACAAATTTTTAGTTTTGACTTCAAATTAACCAAAATAAATTCAAATTGCAGATTATATTTTAACAGGAAATTTAAGGAATGAGAGAAAAATATCACTGATGTCTAAAATGTTGATTAAAAATGCCTGAACTAGTGAAGTTCCACAGAATAACTGCATGAACACAAGATATATACTTAGAGTAATGTCATTAAAACACAAAACCATTTTATACTGATATGATGGAAAAAAGACAAAGTTATATTAGCAAATAAGAAACATACCTATCCAATCTCAGGGAAGAGACTGTTCCCAGGATATCCACACAATTTTCTTCCATGAGCTGCTGTATACCAATACTTACAGCGATAAAACAACCTGTCCTGCCAATGCCAGCACTTTCAAAAAATTTTATAACAGTTTAATATTAAAAACAAGGAAATAAATATCATAGCTTACAGAAATGGAAGATTAAAAGACACTCTTCTGAAATATACACATTCAGTATCATAACAATTTTTGATATCTTAACTCTTTAATCTTGAGGCGACTTTTTTCTTCTAGCCCCTTTGAAACCAGGAGTTTTTGGCACGAAGCGACATGAATCGGACTCGCTCAAGCTTAGTGGTCATTCACCCCACCATTCCGCCCCCTGCTATAGCCTTCCCATAAGACGCACAGAAATGGGCTGTGGTTGGCAAGGATAATTGGATCTCCTAAGCGATCTCAGAACCTCACCTTCCCTCAAAAGAAGCCAACTGCCTCAGACCGGCCTTCATTGCTGTTAAGGAGAATTTTTTAGACCACCTCGCTTGGTGCGAGAGGGTTAATACTATTGTGAACTCTTAACTGTTTTCAAAAATAGAATATACTCACCGATATACCTGACATTGTTCAGGATGTAGATAATTTCATGTCCATTTTTTAAAAACATAATATATTTTTAGCATAAAAATACTTTTATATAAAATATTATTACACAAAAAACTCTTAACACCAAAAATCTGATTTCAATCAAAATAAGAATATCAGTTGTACCAAATGATTTTTAAATCTTGTAGTTTTTTGAAAAATTATACTATGCAAACTGATTTTTAAAAACAGTCAAAAGCTAATTTCCCCCATAAGTTACAAGCAATTCTTACAAAAAAGTTCAAAATTTGATTAAATATTGCAAGTGGTAACTTTAAGTCAAATTTGTTAGCTTTAAATCCAGCAGCCTGTCCTGTGAAGCAGTTTCAACGATCTTCGCATCATGCACGACACATCACCAGGGTTGTCGATTTTTTTGATTTTTTTCAAAAAAATCGATTTATTTGATTTAAATCGGATTTTTTTTATTTAAATCAAGATTTTTTTGATTTTAATGATTTTTTTAAAACTACATATATATATTTAACATTTGTATATTAGACAATGAGCCCTACAGTCATAGAATTATATATATATATACATAACAACATACCAGTCATTAAGCTGTACTTTCTTTAAAAAAAAAACAAATTTAAAAAAATTTAATTAAAAAATTTAACTGTTTAAAAAATATTTGTGAATTATAATATAAAAATAATATACTTTTGAAATATAAAACAATTTCATTAAGGTAAAATGTAATAAAAATTGTCATTTCTTGACTATAGATATATTATTGTATGTTAGAATATTGGAGAATTTTACACTCAGCTGTTCATTTGTTTCATTACAAACACAAGTTTTGAAGCTTTCTCTAATCCTAATTTTTAATGAATAAAAAAATTTTTTAGATAAAATTTTTAAATTCAGGCTTCGAGGTGCATTGAGTCACCATCAGGACTAAGGTAAGTGCTCCAGTAGTGGGCCACGTACCAGTAGTGGGCCACTTGAATTTTTAAGTTGAAAAACAAGAAATTCCAATGAAATAAAAGATATGCCTCTGGTAGGCTGAAGCCCTTATCAACTAAATACCAAATGCACAGCTTTTATTTCCTGTTTAGTTAGGAGCTAGAAAGTTTGTTGCTGAAGTTGGTCTCTGAGAGAAGCATTTTCAGCTTATTCTTAGTGATTTCCTTAAGAGGCAACTCTTTATTCAACTATTTTTTAGCATACATTCTATTTGTTTTTAAAATGAATTGTTATTGATATTATTTGATTATATAATGAATGTATTATAAACTATCTTTAAATTAAATAATATTGATAATTTATGGATAGTGAAGGGTGGCCCACTTTTGGATCAATGTTTTACTAAATGCTCCAGTAGTGGGCCTAGGGAGGCCAGTACTGGAGCACATGCTTTCTCTCAAATAATCTGTTTTGGTGATGTTTAATAAGAAGGTTATATCTTGTAAAGTCTTTTTATTTAATTAGATTTGCTTTATTTTTATCAAAACCAGTAGTGGGCCACATGGCCCACTTCTGATACATTAATGGTACACTAATGGAACATTCTGACCAATTACTTAAATAATAAATATTTTATACTACACTTGAGGAAAAGACTGATATTCAAGAATTAATTGGGCTCTGTAACGAGGCAGACACTAATAACTATCGCATAGCTGGACCATCAAAAAATATTCCATCACCATTTAAAAGGGCTCTTTTCTGGCTGTAGAGGGAAGATGATAAAAGAAAAATAGATTTATTCAACATAAAATATTAAGATTTAATATCCATAATGCCCCAAACAGAACTTAAAATGAAAGATCGTTAATTAGCATATACCTTTAATAAAAAATTGGCTGTTAGAGAAAAAAATGTAAATCTCATGTGACTAGAATCTATAAATAAAAGATTTCACCTATATCAAGCCATTTTTATTGTATTATTTATAGTGTATAATGTTAATGTATTGTTATTATTACTATATATAATGATTTTATTCTTTTTTCTTTGGCACAATTGACAAATCTGGGTGGCCCACTTTTGGTATGCCCACTACTGGTGCATCAAAAGTTTGCTATGCCCACTTCTGGTGCATAGGAGTGATCTAAGTTTTTAATTTTTTAAAAATTATATTACAATTATTTTGATATTTCAGGTGATTATTATTTTAGATAAAAGTTTGAACAACCATAAAAAAATACAGATTAGTGATACTTCTCAAAAGTTTAGATGATAATTGAGGAAATACCCTTAAGTGGCCCACTACTGGAGCATTTACCTTAAACTATCTTTAAATTAAATAATATTGATAATTTATGGATAGTGACGGGTGGCCCACTTTTGGATCAATGTTTTACTAAATGCTCCAGTAGTGGGCCTAGGAAGGCCAGTACTGAAACACATGCTTTCTCTCAAAATAGACTGTTTTGGATGGTTAATAAGAAGGTTATATCTTGTAAAGTCTTTTTATTTAATTAGATTCGCTTTATTTTTATCAGAACCAGTAGTGGGCCACATGGCCCACTTCTGATACACTAATGGTCCACTACTGGTACACTAATGGAACAATCTGACCAATTACTTAAATAATAAATATTTTATAGTACTGTCGAGGAAAAGACTGATATTCAAGAATTAGTTGGGCTCTGTAACGAGGCAGACAATAATAACTATCGCATTGCTGGACCATCGAAAAATATTCCATCACCATTTAAAGGGCTCTTTTCTGGCTGCAGAGGGAAGATGATAAAAGGAAAAAAAGGTTTATTCAACATAAAATATCAAGATTTAATATCCATAATGCCCCAAACAGAACTTAAAATGAAAGATCGATAATTAGCATATACCTTTAATAAAAGAAATTGGCTGTTAGAGAAAAAATGTAAATATCATGCGACTACAATCTATAAATAAAAGATTTCACCTATATCAAGCCATTTTTATTGCATTTTTTATAGTGTATAATGTTAATATATTGTTATTATTACTATATATAATGCTTTTATTCTTTTTTCTTTGGCACAATTGACAAATCTGGGTGGCCCACTTTTGGTATGTCCACTACTGGTACATCAAAAGTTTGCTATGTCCACTTCTGGTGCATAGGAGTGATCTAAGTTTTTAATTTTTTAAAAATTATATTACAATTATTTTGATATTTCAGGTGATTATTATTTTAGATAAAAGTTTGAACAACCATAAAAAAATAGAGATTAGCGAAACTTCTCAAAAGTTTAGGTGATAATTGAGGAAATACCCTTAAGTGGCCCACTACTGGAGCATTTACCTTACCTGTGTGCCAAATTTCATGACTGTAAGTGTGATAGATTCGTCTGGACATTGCGCACACACTCACAAACATTGCCTTTTATAAGTATAGATCATAGTTTAAATTGCACTATGTAGATGTTTGTATTTCTTTTGGAACGTTTATATGCATTACTTAATTATCTTACATTTGTACATTATTGCAGTATAAAAACTTTGTTGTTCCCAACACTATTTAGTTTTCTCCAGTATTAAAATGAAACTCACTGCATTTTACGATGTTCTTTCTTTGTGAACATGATCCTTTCACAATATTTATTTTATTTTATAAAAAAAGGAGCATCTCATACTTTGCATTTTATTGTGTTGCTTCATTAGAGATTTTTTTAACCCTTTGCGGCAAAGTGTGCAGTTAATGGCACACCTAATTTCACTCGCTTCTCAATCGTTAAATTCAACTATAAATGGAAAATAATAGATTTAGGATAGGGCTAATAGTACTCCTTTTAGAATCTATATAGCAGCCTTATGAAATTTTGTCTCGGAATAGGAATTATTAGAGATAAAGTTTGGGAAAATTCCTTAACTCGGAGATAAGAAATTTTTCAGTTCTGGACGTTTAACAATTTTAGCAAAGTAACTCGAAAAGTTTGCTCCAATATTCTTGAAGTTTTAATTTATAATTTTCTGTAAGATTCAACAATAATTTTTGAGTGTATCAAGGTGGCTGTATCTAAGGGGGTTCTTATGAGGGAGGTGACCCGAAACGGGGACGACCCCCCCCTTCCTCGGAATGAAGTAAGTTTTTTAAAAAACTTTTTTTGTAGATTCTATGTCTAGACAATAAACTAAAACTATTCATGATGTTTTCTCATCGTATTTTCAAAAAATTATTGGCTTGTGCCACAAAGGGTTAAAATCTAATTTGCTTGTGTTCTCAAAAATAAAGATATGGAAAGTACTCTAGTTACGTCAATTCAATAAAATATTTTTTATGTTCTATATATTCTTTCTTTAAATATGCATTTAAAAATACTTTAAAATCACTATTTCAAGATACACGAACAATTTTATTTCATTAAAGCAGTTTAACTTGATATTTAAAATAAAGTGATTTAAATCAGTGATTTTTTTAAAAAAAATCAGTTGATTTAAATCAGTGATTTTAATCAACTGATTTAAATCACCGCAACCCTGCACATCACACAATTCACATTATCTACTTATACACAATATCAAGTTAAAACTCCAAGTTAAATATTAGAAAATTTATATACCTGCAATGCACTATCATCGGTCTTTTAACCAAGGTACCATCTCCCAATCTCATACTTTCTGCTTCAAGAGCCATGCTTAGAAGTTGTTTCGCAGTAGCTGGTGTTTTATGGTCAGGCCAAGTTGTGTACCAGAAGTGATGTACAGTAAGAGTTTCATTTCCTCGCTGAAAAAGTATTATTTTAAACAATTTTCATAATGCTAAATTAATGCTTGGGAAAATATTACAGATAGTTATCATTAATACTGCACTTCATGCAATTATACATAATTTATTTGCTAAAATTGAAATTTCTCACACTTTCTTATAAAATGCTTCAAATTGATGATCAATTATCAAAATTAAGCAAGACAGGTAACTATTAATAACTACAGGCAAATTAACAATTCAAAACAGACAACTTGGGAAGACTGTTCACAAAACAGACGGGGAGCAAAAAAAATCAATTACTATAAACTTAAAATTCAAAGTAATTATTAAAACTGATTTAAACACAATGCAGAACATATGCATATTTTGAACATTTGCAACAGTTAAAACTGTTTAAATTAAAAACAGAAAATTATTTTTCAGAAGAATATAATAAACTTCTTGATAACAAAAAGTCATCAACGATATACCTAATAAAATTAACAATTAGTACAAAACTAAATCTTTTTGCTAGACAAGTTTTTAACTTACTCTTAATAAAAGCTCTCTGACAGTGTAACCTTCACGAGGAATAACACGTATAACTGTAACTTCAATGTCCTCATAATGGCCTTGATAATCTGGTATGTAAGGTTCACATTTTACCTGAAAAAGAAACAGAACTATTAAGTTTCAATGAAACTAACTGATTTATCCTGTTACAACAAAACTGAATCTAAACCTACTTTCATCTTCTCCTTTAATTTAGTGATCATAACAATTAAAGGACTTTTCTCTTTCCAAACCATCTGCCAGAAGTCATTGACTGTATGTGGCAAAGGTCCTTGTGTTGCAATGTACGCTTTTGCTTCTTCTCCATACCCCTTTTAGAAAGTAAAAAAATTAGCATTTAAGTGAAATATATATATAAAAAAATGAACTAAATGCAACATTTTTTTAACATGGTATCACAGACAGAATATATAAAAAAAAAAACTATGATGAATTGAACAGAAGAATTTTATTATTTGAATTTAGTCTATAAAGCACACAAATTTTTAAGACATTCAGGTTAAAATTTAAGATTTAACCCTATGACTGATGATTTTTTTTTTTAAATCATGATTTAGATGCAACATTTGAAAACATGTTCAAATACTGTTGAACTAATCGAATTGTTATTTACATGCAAGGCTTTATTAGCAAAATATGATTCAATATTTTAAAAGTACTAAGTAAACCCATAAGCCTGCAAAAATTGCAGATGCAGCAGAAAATAGACATACTTCCAATCTGCGGAAATAGTAATCAGAGGGTTAATGAGTCCAAAATGTACTAAAAGCACTAGTCTGTAAAGATATATATGAGCTGTTTCCCACAAAAACCTAATATTTTGAATCAATAAATTACACAACCAGGTTAAGCTCATTGCAACTTTAAGCTTTTGAATAAAAAAAAAAGTGAATTTTAAAATAGAAATGTCAAAATAACACAAATTAATTTTAATAAGATGTTCAATGTTAATTCATTGCTATGTAATTATTGTGCCAACAAATCATAAAAGTTCAGGTATTAGTCTTCATTTGAAATTAAGTTAAAAATTTAATAACTCGGCATTTTCATAAATGATAAAATGTCCTTATAAAAAAAAAGTAAAACATTTGCAAATACAAAAAATTAAACACTTTGTACAGAAGGTCTATATTTAAGCACATAATGATTAATGTATATTATATGTAATAAATATTATCCTTAAATTGGATAAATTATTTCAGAAAAATGCAATAATTGTATCCTTTTCTTACTTACAAAAGGGATTGCCTGAATATGCCTATCTTTATAAAGCTTTCATTCAAACAGTTTAAACAATATTTTTATTCACCAATTTTAGAACTAGAATTAATTAACTGCAAAATTATATTTTCATCTCAGTTAACTTTGCCTAAAATGTTTATTTTCTTATCACTATGTCAGTGATAAAATGACAATCAAGCAGAAAACTGAATATAATTACATATTGAGGGAAATCTTCAAAAAGTATTGTATAAAACTGAAGAAGATAAAGGGGATAGTGTTTTAATCATGCTAAAAGGAAGAAATTCACAGATTAGTAGAAATTCAGTAACTTTGAAGGTATATTATATGAAACACCTGTAAAACTTTCAAACCCCATATTTGGGAAAACTTTTCACATCAAAGTTGCAAGAATATTACAATGAAGAGAAAAAATTTACTTTATGGCAAAGGGAAATATTAGAGATAGTTTTCACAGAAAATAGTCTTTAAAGAATGTTATATGAAAAGAAGACAGTAGTCTGCAAAGAATAACATTATGCTAAATCATATCAATAATATATACTCACTCGAACATAATTGGCATTAATGTATGAAGAAAGAGGATCATCATTTTTTTCAAATAGATGAACACGAGTACTTTCATCTATTTAAAGAAATATATTTTGTTTAATAAATGTTCTATTTTTGAACAGTACAAGACTCAATATTGTAATTTAAAATTAAAATTGGTTAATTATAGTGAATAATTATCAGGTATATTTTCAAAAAAGAAATTTACTTGGTAGTATGGTTTTGTATCTATTCTTTGTTCCAGATCCTGCAATTTCAACCTTTTCTGGATGATTCATGGGAATTTCCTGAAGAAGGAGTGCAGAAATAAAAACAAATAAAATTTTTTAAAAATTTATAAATTATAGATAGATGAAACATGCGAATGTTATTATTAAATTGCGAGACGAATTATCTTTTAACATGGCTTTGCACAAATTTTCATATCAATTAAATTCGACTGAACTGATAGCTAGACTTTGATATGAATGACTATAATCAAGTTACCCCTACTCTGCCTAGACGTCAGAATGATAGTCATCACCAACACAACTGCAGTTGGAAACTTAGGGTGGAATCCTAACACCATCAATGGCCACAGCCCAACCCCTCCCACAGGAAGGATTAACCTCTTGAGACTCCATATCCATTTTAATAGACACATGTGATTTATTTACAAAAAAAAGTTGTTTTCCATTCAAAGTCATTAAATTGCATTGTCCAATGCTTTGGATGGTCCCTGTTCTATCATCTATTAATTGTATATAATAAATTATATATAGTGTTATATATCCCTATCAGGAGTATTAAACATGATTTTAGTAAAAACTGGTTCAAAATTATATCTCAAGAGGATATGAATAAAATTAGCAAATGAGGGCTTTTAAAATTGAACTGTGTATATTTAATCCAAATGAACATCAACAGGTGAAATGATGCAAATAAACTAACAAAGAAGATAAAGAAACAATCATACTAAAAAGGCGCGTGCGCGCGTGCACACACACACACACATTGAAAACAGATATAACATTAAATAAAATTATTAAGATCAATAAGGGCAGACAAGTTTTGGATTTGTAAAAGATATAAAAACTTCTACATTTTACATGAACAGCAAAACTATAATTAATACACTTTTTTGCTTGTAAAAATAAGTTCAAAATATATAAGATATGAATAAATATTTCACTAATCAGTTTCTACATTTTAATCACATCCAATTTTTTTCTATCACTAGGGCATAAACAAAACATCTAACCAGAAATTTTGTTAAATGGGTATGAAAACTAACATCAGGGATAACCAAAATCCTTTTTATAGAATAAACACTATACATATCCAAAGAGTTATTTAGTATAATACGGAAAATGACTACAAATGAGAATACCATAAAATATAACAAAGTATAACTTAAAAAATGCTTTTGAGTACATTACTCACCCAAAATTCTGTATGTAAAGCTTTGACATCTTTGAGAGCTGATCGTAGTTGACGACGAGTCAATCTTTTTGAAGCTGATTGAAGATATTCTTCAGCTGAGCTGTAAAAATAACAACAAATATAACTACATAAAGACAATTTTGTGAAAAAAGCCAAAGTATGGAAATGTTATTACAATAAAGTAAACTTCATTCATTCAGAGTAATTTGTTGTAGACACATCGTGCACATGAAAAAATGCCTTTTCTTAATGAAAAACACAAAAGAATTATTACGTTTGCCATCTATTCAGTAGATGATGAATTTCCTAATCACAAAAAACTTTTAATATTTTTGCAATGATTAAAAAATCTAGTGTAATTAGCAATTAATGCAAGATACAACAACAGTTTTTGCATGAAGTCTAATGAACTTCTTAGCATGGTTAAAGCAGAATGAAAGTCAGTATTTTCACAATGAAGAACATGTTTTTATAATTGATGAATGTTTGTTACAGAAACGAAATTCTCCTTTCTATCCATACAAGCTTGACAGATGAAGTTAATTATAGAGCTCAGCTGAAAAAATAGTGAATAATTTGATGCAAGTTTCCTGTTTATATGCTACCTAACACCTCTTAGTGGAAAAGGAATCTAAATGTAATATTTCAACAGTTGACAATAAAGACCGATTTTTAATTATTTATGTTTTGAATCCTAATGTGCTATATTTAATTTGTTTGTTACAGTTTGTATATTCTGCTTTAGACAAAACTTATAAGGAACTCAAATATAGTATTCCTGCGAATTCTTGGGTGTGACTGTAGGTATACAAGTTACTACTCATAGTATGTTAAAAAAAAATACTGAAAGAGGATCTAAAATGTAGTTTATATTTAAAACTTATTTCCAGCTTAGTATATCTGAAATCAAAAACCGAACTATTAGTAAGAATTCACCCTAATGACTTGTAGTTTTAAACTAAAAAATGAGTAAATTTGTAACAATGTTTCAGAAAGTTTACTGCTACCTACTTTAATGATAAAAGATTTCAATCATTCTAAAGTTAACACATAAGTCCACAACATGAGTAGAGCTTTTGCACATACTTAAATATAATGATTTCAAATCTACTTAACAAAGAAATAAAAAAAAAGTATTTTAAAATAACATACCATTCTTTAGGAGGTGTACCACAATGGATATTTTCCTGAGAACGATTCAAATCTAAAGTCAATGAAGCATTTGATCCACGCCTTAAGAAGACAAAAACATTTAAGCTATTAAATTTCAGCAAAACAGTTAATGCAAGAAAAGAAATAAAATGCAGTAACTGGATGTAGGTTTACTATCAGGAACCAACTATTATTTGATGAACTTCATATTCACTATTGGGAACTACACTAAAGTGATTAAAATTTCCAAATTTGGAACTACTTCATTCTGTTCATACCACTTATAATCTATATTAGAATCATGCAAAAATGTCAGGATGCTGGGAGTTAAAAATAACTCTGCGCCTTAGGTCTGAGTCATTAACGAATGACCAAATCTGATTTCTGCTATGGCATCAAAGAACTCGGACATTTTTTTATTTATATATATATAAATTGAGCCGAGTTAGCAGTTTTATTTCCTTTTTATTACTTTCGCGTATACAAAGAGAAAGTATTGTAATCATCAAAAAATTCGAACTTGATATTTTGACGAATCTCCACGTTTTAGACCTCCCTGATTCCAAAAAACACAATTTTGGAATTATGTCCGTCTGTGAACACGATAACTCGAAAACTATTAGAGCTACGGAGATGAAATTTGGTATGTGTCCTTAAACATAATTTCTAGGTTTCTATCAAATTTTGGACAAAATCCGTCAGAGGGAAGTCTGTCTGAAGTCATGTGAACACTATAACTCAAAAACTTGAATAGCTAGATGGATAAAATTTGGTACACAGTTTTATCGTCATGAATGTAGGTCCGTATAAAATTTTGGGCCAAATCTGTCAATGGGCTGACTGTCTGTCAGTCTGTATAATTGCATACTTGTTAATTCCATGCGCATGCGTTCTAGTAGCAATGCCTGAGCAAAGAAGGGACACTCTGAAAACTTGGCAGTTTGCCAAAAACCAATTCTGGCGGCGAGATTTTGTAAGGAAGCAAACATTTAGTCCGTCTCGCCAGGTCCTGTTGCTCAAAAAAATTGCGCAGGGGATTTTATTTGTTTTGATCCTACAAACCACGCGTGGTTTCTAACTTTGGTTAACTTGAGACAGAAGTTTATTTGCCGTCTTTTATTATTCTAGCTTGTACGAACTATATTTTTCTATAAGTATGTTATGATGGTTCTAAACATCCTATTTAATTTTTATTGTGCTTTCATAATTGATCTTTATCAAACATGTTATGAAGGAATTACCCTCTTAAAGAATTTGAATTGTATTAAACATTTTGCAGTGTATACATCATTGTTCAATGTATTGATTATAAAGGAAGGATTACGCCAATTTGTCCTTGAGACGGTAAGAGTGGAAAATTGGTTCGCATCTAATTGCTACGCATCTCTTTGAATTTGATTCTTTATGTAAATATTTTACAATCACTATAATCTACAATGAGAAACCTTCTGATAGTTTATGCTGATTCTTTACCCTCACTTCAAGGACCAGTTGTAAGTTAGTGTCAATTTATTCATGAGTTCTGTTTTTCATGCTAATTAATTTAGAATACTTTCCTTTTTGTTAAAAGGGTTCTTTCTTTTTTGTTTGGAATTAAAAATTTATATATTTTGCATTTAATATTTTCCCCTTAACTATTCTTATATTGAAAGGCTCCCTTTACTTTTAATCATTTGAATCTGTGGTGCATGTTATTTTTAATATTTTCTTTCAGCATTTTTTTTTAAAATTTTGTATTTGGTAATGCATTTTTTTCTGTTAGAAGATTTTGCATAACTTTTACTCGGACAAAACAAAAGTAATTGTTAAAAGTAAGGTTATTAACAAAACAAAGGTTAGTAACAATTGATACATCAGTTCTGTTTTTCATTTCTTAAGCACTCTGCACATCAGATTTTCTACTACAACTTTCGTTAGTAAATCTGTGACAATGAGATATGATATATGTTTGGAGGGCTAAAAGCCCATCTTAGATGGGCACAAATTGTCTAGTAATTGTGAAAAATTGCATAAGAATATTTTCTGGAATTTTTCTTAAAAATAGCTATAGCTCAAAAGTTATTTTGGAGTTGGCTACTGATGATATAACTATGTCCAGTTAACATTCGATACTGAAATATTACACTGCAACCAGAAATGATATAATAGTACTTTTCCATTAACTCAATAGTAGTAGAGGTACTTTTCCGTTAGCCGGGCGCAAGCGAAAAATCACCAAATAATGTAGAATTCCGCCAAATTTCTTACAACCATTCCCTTGGTGACTTGGCTTACGTTTGGTTCACAATTGGCGACATTTGTGTCCAGCTAACGGAAAATCGCTTCACTCTTGGCTATTCACAATTGGCGACATTTGCACCCAGCAGACGGAAAATCGCTTTGCTTGGCAACTTGGCTCACGTTTGGTTCACTAGGCGACATTTGCGCCAAATCGCTTCGCTTGGCGACTTGGCTCGCGTTTGGTTCACAATTGGCGTCTGGCTAACGGAAAAGTACCAAAGTAGAAAATATTATTTTATCATTAATTTGGCAATAGCCAAAACGTGCTCAAGTGAACCAACCCAACTCAACACAGCTGGTAAGAGACTGCCTACTTTCCACAACCAGATTATGGCTGCTGTGAAGTAAACAGAAGAGTTCATTTATATGCATACAAAAGGAAATGAAAATAAAGTTTTTAAAAAACAAACTTTTATTATGGTACTTACAAGTAGAAATCAGTATTTGTTTAAAATCAAAATTATGGAGGTCAAAACAAAATCATAAAAGCATGAGGGATCACAGAAATGTTTCAAGTAAATTGGAATTTTCTTTCTTTTGATATGCATTGCAGCTTAATTTTCTTAATATTGTTTCGATTTAATTCCACTTTTATTTTGACATCCATACTTTCGATAAAAAAGTTATTTTAAATTTTTTATACTTCAATAAAAACTCGTTTTTTCAAATTTTTTTCTTCTTTTAAGACTTCAATACAAATCATAATTCATGAAACTTAGGGTTCAGTTTTTTTTCCCCCCCCTTCTGAAATTCACTAGCAGATGGTGTCTCTGATATGAACAGGGGTGTAGTGGAGGCAGAAAGCACCGGAACACAATTCAGGCACTGCTTTTTTAAAGAGAAATAAATAAGAAAAAAGTTGTGAAATTGTACTTAAAGCAGCACGATTTTTGACACCCAGGTTTGAGTTCTGGCACTGCTTTTAGAGTGTTCCAGCACTGCTTATTTTGCAACTACACCACTGGGTATGAAATAAAAGTTAAATTTATCTATAACTGATAATAAAATTCTAAAAATATTAGAATATTACACTATCACCAGGAACACAACTGTATAAAATTTTTGAACTCTAGTAGCAGAAAGTGAGTGAAAAGAGGACTAAAAAATTCCAGCTTCACAAACATCAAATCATCTTTCTGGCACAGTAGTCACAAAAGAGGACATCAACTTAAAAATTTTCTAAAAAAATCCCAATGCACTTTAAAATCCTGAATATTGCACGAAAATGAAGATAATAGTACTCCTCTTAGATGGCAGCACTACCAAATTTCGTTTCGAATCCGGAAATATTGGATTAAAAACGTGAAAAGTACTTGATTTTGAAAAAGGAAATCTTGAGTATTGGATGTTTACAATTTTAGCAAATTCACTCAAAATTTTTCCCCCAATATTCTTTGATTTTCTGTAAGAATAAACTTTATTTTTTGAACATTTCAAGATCGCTGTTCTTGGCGGGGTCCTTATATGGAGCCCCCCCCCCCCCCAATGAAAGGAAGCAATTTTTTTAATTTTTTTGTATATTCTATGTCTAGACAATAAACTAAACCCATTCATGAAGTTTTTTCATTATATTTCAAAGAATTCAATGTTGTACGCTAGAAAGGGTTAACACAATTATCTGCCATTGTCCCTTTTATTGGGATGCTTGTGTTCTTTTTCTTTTCATCTAAGCAGTTCAATTTTTAGCTTTGATTGTTGCATCTAAATGTTGAGCTGATAGTTATAAAAGGTACAAATAAAAAAAAATTTTTTTTTAATTAAAAAAAGAATTAATTCTAATTAAAAGTTAAGTTTAATCAAAAAATTTCAGAAAAAGCATTTTCTTTCATACTTCATTCATGTCATCATATTAGTGTAATTTTTTGTGAAAAAGTGAAAGAATGAATTTTTTGGCATATAATGGGATAAATAGAAACATCACAATTTAAAAATAAAGGTACAAAAATTAAGTGCACACCTCTCTAATAAACCTCGACCTCTTCTCATTGGACTTCTTGATGGGCTAGGGGTATGCTCAGAATCAGTGTCAACTGTAACAATATGATGCTCCCTATTTTCAGGCATAGGTTGAATAACCCCAACACCAGCAACAACGGGTCTTAGAACAGGCTGCACAACTACGTGACGAGGCTCTTCTAGTGGCCTGACTTTATTCTTTGTCAAGTGATTAGTGCCAACAAACATCTGCTGATGGAAAATAATGATTGAGTAACACATTTAAAGGATAACACTCTGAAGTCTTTAAATACTGTGTGCAATTATTTTGAAGTAATATTAAGCAATTACATAAATTAACTAACAATAATGAAATTTGCATAGATATTTGAACTGCATAATTTACTAAAAGTGAGTTAACAAAGTGAGGTTTATTCACTATTATTTGTAAAGTTAAATATTGTACCAGCTATACTGATGCACAAATCTAGATCAATTAAGGGGTCTTCCTTTTGTATTAAGCACAAAATCGTTTAAGTTATAACACCCAAAAGACTGTTGAAATTTTAAATGCATATGTCTCATCACATAATTTTTTTTATTATCTATAATATAAAGCAGAAAATACATGCATATGTCAGTCTGTCTGTCACAAGAACTTCTCCTAGACGGTGTACCGTAGCGACATGAAATTTGCACACAACATTCTAGAACACATTTCTAGGTCAACGGTGCTATTTTCAACTTTCAGCCCTAGTTACACCTTAAGATATTTAATTAAATAACGAAAATTAGCCACTGTTAAGCCTAACACTAAGAAGTTTTTTTGCCAATAACTTCTGAAATATTTATTAGAAAACAATTATTTTTATGCCAATTTAAAGAGTAGAAAATTAATTTTTAATGATATTAATTCCATTGCGATAAGTTGTTTTATCCGATTGTTATTAAGGTTTTAAAAAATATTTTTAACGTAATTTCTATTAATACTTTTTATTCTTATAGTAATAAATTCAAGTCAATTTACTGTTTCGAGCATGGGCTTTTGCCAGTGTTAAAGTTAATGTAAGAAAATATTGTTTTCTTTGAGTATAAACAACAAAGTAGACTTTTCACTTCCGGTTTCCTCTTGCCACAGCATTTACAGCTTTTAATACGGTTACACAGAGATTCAAGGACGTTAGTGAATTATTCTCTCAATGTTTTGTAAAATTTTCACAAATTTTTAACTGATCCTAACGAGTATGTGCTAAGCCTTCAAGGTTACTTAGTCCAGTTCCTATCGTAGGAAGAGAAAAAGGGAGGGGGAAAAAATATGTTCTAATGTTCTATCTGTCAAGAGAACTCCTCCTAAATGGTGAATAGTCTTGACATGAAATTTGCACATGCTATTCTGGGATCCGTTCTTAGATTAATTCTACTCTTTCAAAAAAAATTACTTTCTAAGATATTTAATTTAATAATGAAAATTAAGCCAATTTTCGGCATTTTATCTCAGTTTTTCACCAATAATTTCAGAAAAATATATTGCACGCAGATTATTTACATACCATCCTAAAGAGCAGAAAATCATCTTTTTAATGATTTCAAATTAAATGTTATGCGTTCTTTTTCTTAATTTAATAAACATTTCAAATTTATTTCATACACAATTTGTAACAATGCTTTCTGTTATTGTAATTAAATTCAAACCACTGATCGTTTTATCAAATCCTTCATTCCAATATTTTTGCCATTGTGAAAGTTATGATAAAAATATTGTTTTCTTTGAATGTTAACAGAAAGGCAGAAATTTTATTTAGCTTTTATTTCATAGCATATACATCTTTCAATATATTGTGCCACAACACAATGACATTAATTACTCTCTTTCTGTGATGCTTCATTTAATTTTACAAATTTTTAATGGTCATAATGAGTGTTTAAAATCCTTCAAGATTGTTGAGCCCACTTCCTACTGGAGGGAAAGGGCCTAAGGAGAAAAAGACAGAACAATAAGCGTTTTTTTCGGTCAGTGACAAAAACACTAAAGAGAAGAGAACTGTAGTTTGGATAACTGCAAAATATACAAGAGCTTCTGCTGTTGCCGTAGCAATGATGGGGAGGGGAAAATGGAGTTCGAAGGACTACGAGATTCTTTCCAGGTGGTTCATACTAAGGAGAGGAAAAGAAGAAAGGTGTTTCACTGCTGGTCCAAAGGTTCCGTTGATTAACGAAAATCAATAAAAGACGCTTCTGCGAAAAACACTTTTAGTAAATTGAAAGTGTTATAAGTACTTGGACTTGAAAATATTTTTATCCCGAGCAAAGCTGGGCATATCAGCTAGTAATATATATTTGTACGAAAGTAATGTTTTTTTCAGGTTAAATTTGATAGCTCTATTTATTTTTTGAATTTGCAATCTAACAGAAGTTTATTTATCATCACTAATAATAGTTGCGTCTGTTTTATTAAAATGACAAAATGAATGGTCTTTGCGAGTTTTATGTAAATTTCTATCAATCAAATGCAATGTAATTCAGTTATTACCACTTCCTTGCTTGTTTGTTTGGAGAATATGAGGCAATATTGTGTGTAAAAGAGATGTCACAAAATATAAACAATAAATATTTAAATGCTAGCCGCCTTCAGCGACCAGCTGGTTCGCCCATATTAGAGCTTATAACTTAAAATAATTCAGTTATATACATAAAAAAAAAATGCAACATATGTAAGATGTCTGAAATAGTTGTTATTGCTTATTTAATGCTAATTATTTGTAAACAAAGCTATTCACCCGACGAAGTCATTTTTGAAAAAAAAAAAAAAACCTCAAACAAATGACTATTATGACTTATGTCATGAGAAAATGAATATTTTTTAGATAAAACAATTACTTATGTCATGAGAAAATGAATATTTTTTAGATAAAACAATTAGTTCCAAAATCAAAAATAAAATAGAGATGCATCCAATATGAAATAGTAAAAAAAGATCATCTTTAGATGCATAAATTCAAAGTTTCCAGTATGTAATTGAAATTTAAAGTTCAGTAAATGAATGCATTTTTAGCTGTTTATGCTGAAATATTAATATGAAATTGTTGTTACAATTTGAAATGCCCTTTAATTTTGATAAAATGGTATCAAAATAAAAAAAGGAATTTTTTGAAATAAAAAAGTAATAAACTCTATAATTTGTTCCTATACCATAAGTATGCCTGTACCAAATTTGGTAGCTCTAGGTTCAACGGTCTGTTCTGTAGACTGCCAACAGACAGTATTAGAGATACTGTTCAATGTAGCTATCCATTCATTTGAGCAAGAGCACCCATAATATTTTAAAATTCTATTTATTTAACTTTCTACTGGTTAGAAATGAAAATAGTACAATACATAAAACAACATCACTAAGTATAATTCATGACAATGGTAACATAGTTAATTCTTTTTTCTAGATTATTAGACCACTAAACATGATTTATAAGATGAAAAATGCAGTTAAACACTAAAAGTTAATGTCAAAGTTATTCTTAATAACTTTCTAATAATATGCTAATGTATTTGTTTGGTAAATCGTACTTTTTTAAGCTATGGCTAAGTCAAAATCAAATATTCTATTGAACTCAGTTTATATCTCTTTTATTCTGATTTATGATTATTAACTGTAGGTTAATGACAATGTCAAGTATTAAAACAAAAATCTTATATGAAGAAGCAAAATCAAAAGAAAGGTATTTACCTACATTCAGTATATTAAAAGGAATATTAGCAAATTTTAAAAACTCCAAAAATTCACGCAGTAAATATTTTACTCTACTAGAACCCTTCAATTTACTCTAAAAGAATTCTATTTTCCTTTCTTTATTATCAACTATGAAATAAATAAAACTAAGTCAGAAATTAAAAACAGATTAACATATGTTTCCGAAAACAAAGTAAAGAACCTTCTTTTAAATGTTTCAAAACAATTTAATTAGTATATCATATAAACAAATTAAATTCCATTCTTACTCATTTCCTTTCACAGTTTTACATATTATAATGCCAGTAATAAAAACCTTCCAAAGCCTACGTTTTCTTAACCTTGCAAGAACTAATTTAAAATATAAGAGATTTAAAGGTTTATGAGCTAAAAAAGTTTACTTCTTCCAGATGTTCTATGCTGTTCTATAATGCAACTGCTTTTAAACACTTTAACACCAAGAGAACAGTATATTTTATAGAACAGTAACATTTCACTTTTTTTGCCAATTTTTTGAAATTTTTTTACTTCAAATTTAATTTTACTTCACAACTTAATTTTGGTGTTTTAAACATCGTTTAATAAAAATTTATTGAAATCTATTCTTCAAATTAATTTGGGCATTAATGGGTTTAAGGAGACAATATTTTTCTATTTGTTTCCACTCATTTTCAATTAAGAAATAATAAATTAAACTAAGTGAATCCGCAGACAGAAGATATGGAAAAGATGCTTAGAAAATTCATACTATGAGCAGACGGAACAACTGGACTTGAAGCAAAAATTCTAATGAAAAATTAAATAACAATTAAAAAAAAAACAGCTAAACAAATAATGCAATCAAGTATACAACATGTCTCAAAAATATTAAACAGCAATTAGATTTTTTTAAATGATGATACTGAAGTCAAGAAAAAGTACTCACAATAACAATGAAGATAAAAAACATGGCAAACAAGCTGGCTGATATTAAAACTGCTAACTGCCATGCTTCCCAGTTCTTGTCACTGAATATACTTTGAACACTGATTTTCTTTCCATTTGGATAGTGATAAGCATAATCCTGTGAAAAAAGATCTCTATGAGTAAAAAAGCCAAAGTAGTTAGTTGCTTCAGTAAAATTCAGATTTGATCAGCTTTTAAAATCTTTAAAGTATTTTTTTTGTACAAAAACATTCATTTTTATTCTTTAAGAAAAACTCAAGAATTTTATCAACACAATGAAGCCTAACACAATATAGCAAATAACAAGTTTATCACACCCATGCTTATCAAGTTCATTAATTGAACCAGCGACAGTGATTGGCTGAAATAATAATCATGGAAATGACATGTTTTAACACTTGAGATAAATATAGATTGTCATAGTTTCTAGAGTTTTAACAAAGTAAACAGGAAAGACTCATGAAACTTAAGCTTTGTTATAGTAAACATTGTGACACAGACATTCTGAATATAGACTCAGAAATAATGTTTTAACATTGAAATGAATTATGCAACAGAGCTGCTGAAACTGAAATCAACTATTTGAGTAATACTGCCAGCAAGTGATCTATCAATAAACCATATTCTACATTATTAAAAAAAAGTCAACTACCTGGGGTTACACAAATTATCTCATTTCAAAATAAAAAACTTAAATATTCCAGAATATTCTGAATCTCCTGGTATTTGGCACATAAAATAAATTTACTGTTATTGATAGTAAATACTACAATTAGCAGCAGAAGTTTATACTCTTAACTGATGATAATGCTTAATTCAAAATTGGATGCAATGCTTAGAAGTGAAGTGAGGTTGAATTATGCTATTATAGTGGTACTTTTGATTGACAAGCTGATTAAACTAAAGCATTACATTAAATTTATCAGAAAAAAGAAATGTCTAGTGAATAAAGCTTAGAATTAATGGATGAAATCTGAATCTTCAGTAACTATGCACTTAATGAACAGCTTATATGTGATAAAATAATCATCTGAATTAGAAATACCATAAATTTACAAAACTTATGCATGTGAAAAATGAACCATGTACAATTTTACTATGCACAGAAATGAACAAAGAAAAACAGCAAAAAGAAATTATTTATAACATAAAACTATGGGATAAAAGCCATGGTGTAAAGAGATATTAATTAAACAAAATTAAATATCAAAGCCATATTTAAATTAGAGAAATGCTCAATTAAATAAGTTGAATAAATATTTTTTTCATTAGCTCTAAAAAATAATGACTAAAAAAAACAAAAATAAAAGAAACCATATATATAATTAAAAAAGAAATAAACTCAAAATAGAAGGTTTTAACTCGTATAATTTTTGTTTCGTGAATAAGATGTTAAATAAAAAGAAAAAATGTCATGTGCAAAAATGGTTATGATATACTACAAAAAAAAGATACATAACTTACATTTCCATAATAAATATCTAAAATTTTTATGGCACCTCCAGCATTATGTAATCTCTTCTTAACAGTCAAATTTTCCATTATGTCAGACACTGGTCTTAGCTTCAACACTTCCGTATTATTTTCCCGCTTCACAGTGTAGACAAAAAACATTTTTACAATCCCTGAATAAGGCTAGAGATGAAAGAGGGGAAAAAGTTAAAGCAATAGACATAATAGTGTAAGTAATAACTAATAATTACAATTATTTATAAAAATACATCCATTAATATGTTACAGAAATTCTTCATACCTCATACTTAGTTACTTTTATGGTGTTAAGTTCTAAATTAGTATGTTTTGCTACAGCTTGGCTCAGTTGTTCAATAACATCTAGACCCGACATAGGTTTTCGTAATTGTATAGTCTAGAGGGAAATAATGAAAATATATCACATATATTTAATACAAATCTTAAAAACTATGAATACTTTCATGAGTAATATTAAGTTTATATTATTTTTTTTAAAAGGGAAAGATTCTATATTATTAAATTTTATTGTTAGCCATTTAATAAGAACCTATGTGTGTGTGGGGGGGGTTACTCTCCAGACAATTAAAAAATTGATACGCCAATTAAAAGATTAATATACAATGTATCTAGTATACATTTTACATCAGTATACTACATACTAGTACGCTGCTTTCTGTATCTTAGTAAGAATAGGCAGCAATTCACTTAAAGACCCTTGACATATACCAACATTCACGCACTAGACTTCTATGCTGAAAAAGAACTAAGGTTTAAAACCCACAGCCAGATTTAGGAGAAATTTGAAATCAATGATTTTTAAAATCAGTGTCACACTTCTCTGATAATATTAAAGGATGGAATTAAAATTATTCAACAACATTGTAAATGTTTCAATCACACAAGCAAAGATGAAAATTAAATAATTTTTTTTCATAACAATTAATAAGTTTCAGAAAATAAAACTTTTGATTCAATATATAGTATGCTGGAAGACATTTTGTACTCCTAAAATATATAAAAAAATTTTCTTAGCATTCAGAAATGGGGGGGGGGGGGGAATGTCCCAGAAGAAATTAAAATTCTAAACTTCAGAAAATCCTGTTGAATTATCATTTAATTAAAATGTAATAAACCAATACTTTCATTTATCAAAAGGCTGTTTACTGGAACATTAACCACTATCATACAAATGCTACACGACATACATGCAAATAGCCCTTGCTTCATTTATCTCATTATTTAAAATAGAAAGGTAGTTTAACATTACTCTCATCATTTTCTTATATAATTTAAGGAAAGACTTTTGTATATAAAATGATGCTTAGGAATGCGATAGTGAAATTGAGAAAACCATAATCTATGCATTGAAATACAGTAAAACTTCAATTAATTTTTACCCTTTGGACCACAGCTGTGATGGATAATCAAATAGATGAGTAGCAGAAATCTCTTAATACATATGTACAGAAATGTGATTTCACTGCTGGTTTGGGACAAAAATGAAATTAAAATCCATTAAAACTGAATAATACATACATGTTGTATTTAATTTTACAAAATGATCAATATAAACTTTAACCCTTTATCTCACAATGGGACTTAAAGGTCCCACTTTAATCATGCTTATATCGTTGTAATATGACCTTTTTTCTTGACGAAACTCACAAAAACACAACAAATGTTTAAATAAAATACTGCTCCATTTTTTAAAAAAATTGTTTTCAATATTTTCATATTTAAAAAGATATTAACACCTCGATGCATTTTTTCAAATATTCTAAATATCTTAATTCCAATAATAAAATGTGAGAAAGCAGCTTCATTTTGGACTTGCTAAACAGAAGTAAAAAAATCATCAATTCAGAGCATGGCAATGACAAACACAAAAGAAAACTCAGTGGATAAATTAAAGTTATTGGTAGTAAATTCCATTTTTATAAAAATTTCTAATAGCTAGGATAGTGCCTACATAATTAGGGAAAAAATTGGAAAAATTTCCAAGTTTTGCAAATTTAGCAAGAAAATATCTTTCAGTTCCTGGGAGCATGATATATAGTGAGCATTTATTTTCTGAAGCTTGTAATACATGTATGAAACAAAACAGCATAGACTTCTTCCTGAAAATGCTGAACAATTAATGCTCTTGCATCATAATTTCAGATTTTACAATGATAAATGATATGCAACATTATTAAATGCACACTTAAGTACAATGCAACTTTAAATTGGGTAAATGTTAAGAAATTTTTTCAATAAACTGAATAGTAATTCTACAATATTCTTTATTAAATATATTTAAAAGCACATTTAAAAAAAATCATTACTTTTAATATATTCAGCCGGCTGAATACCTATTCTTAGTATATGGCCTTCCGAATATTCGGCAAAAGGGCCAAAAACTCGTTACATCCCTAAAAAATTTATTAATTTAATTAATTAGGTTATTTTAACTAAGAAAGTTTTTTCCCTCTTTTCTGGGGTTATTCCACTCCAAAACTTATCTAATGGTTCAAATATAAAATTGCAAATTTTCTGGTAAATTAATTTGGGATACAAAGGGTCAATATAAGAGTACAGAAATGATGAATTAAATTTTTAAAGGATGACGAATAATAGAAACTGACAGTTAAACAAATAGTAGTTAATTGAAGTATTACTGCATGGCATGCTTAAATGATCCTCAATTTTAAAGATGCTTTAAGCATATTAAAAATATAATGATTAAAGTATATAACATTTTGCTTGCAATTTGTGAAAAGAAGTAAACCACTTACAAAAATAACTTTGTTCTTCTCAGGAATTAGTTTATCTATGAGCAGTGAAGAAGCTGATTTTTGTTTAGCCAAGCTTTCTTGTACAGCTTTTATTATTTCAGGTGGAAAGTTGCCTGTAAAATGCAAGACTCTCAAATCTTTACTAGCTTTCGCCCTTCCATGAATCTGATCTTCAACAATGTTACTACTGGCTTCCTCTTCAAATGTTTTTGGCGATGAATCTATAAAGAAAAACACATTTAAAAAAAAAAATTGATTACTAGTTTGCTATCTACTTCAAGTATGATAAATAGGGAGCATATGCAATGCAATTAATAAAATGCAATAAATTTGTATATCCATTTACACAAAATTTCAAGAAATAAGCAACATTCAATCTTTGAGCCATTTACGATTCAAGACATACATAATAAATAGCTAAAAATTAAGTATAACTTATTCTACATAATTCAACTTTTACTAGATAAGTTGATTTCATTAAAGCTAAAATATAAAATACATTTCAACAATGAAACAACAAAAGTAACTTGAACATCTAGCAAAGAATGATTCACTTTCAGAAAGGTATTTTACTTAAACTGACACTTTATTTTGGTATGAAATTCTACAGAATAGTACATGCAAAGAAACAAAGACAAAAATAAATAAATGAGACAAAAAATATATACTTTATAATTCATCAAGAAACAAGTAATTGGCTAAACTTTTGTTCCAAATCCGAAAGCAGTGAACAGCTAAAAATAAATGAAATCTCACCCACTACTTTATTACAAAATGCTATTTTAGAAAATAGGACATAGATCTTTAAATGTTTCAATTATATTGAAATACATTTTTACATTTCTCTGAAAACAAAGAAATAGGTATATGTTATTACAGCAAAGCAAACATTATTTGAATCATGGCAGAAATAATTAAGCGCGTTTGTTTCTAATTTCTATAACTATAAGAGAATCAGAATTTTTTTTATAGCTTGTTAAATATGAATGTATATCAGTGGCGAATCCGGGGATAGGGGCTATGGGGCTCGGAGCTAAACCAGAATTTTTTTATTTTATTTAAAATAACTACAACTGTTTGTTCTTAATCTCCCTTCTTTTAAATAAATGAATAAATTAGAAAAAAAATGTGACAACATTTCGTCCTGGCTTGACAGACTCAAAAAAATATATCCCCACTTTTGTAGTAATTCCACTCACACTTGTAGGTTCATGAGATCAAAAACACTTTTTAGCTAATTATTTCATTGTATTTTTTATTAAATTATCGAAAGCTGTACTGTTCTTTATTATTCGCATCGTCAAGTGAGCAAAATCTATAAAGTTAAAGTGATTTGGTTTGCATAAGACACGAGGCCTTTGACATTCGACACGACAATACAAAATTTTTATGACTTCAGCCCCAAATCCAGGATTCAACATTAATGTATAATGCCTTTCTATTTTTTATCATCCTAGATGTATCTAATGCAGTATAAAAAAATATCTACTGCAAAAAAAAAAATCCTACAATTGTAAATTCTTAAGACAGTTTAAGTTCTTAAGACATCAATGTTTATCACATAAATTCTTGATCATTTAAAAGAAGTTCATGGTCTCCCCATCAAACAAAGCACATTTTTGGTTCTATGAGAAAAAGCTACTTTAAAGTTCGTACCTTTATATTCAAAAGAAATACAACATTTTATCCAATGCCAATTATGCAGTTTACATTCTTCTCTTTATTCAATTCTGTCTTTTAGATATTTAGTGTCTACTTAATTTTGTTTCAAGACAATAACAAGGTAATAATATCTTTTTAGAGATATGCATACTCTTCTTTGACCAAATTAATAAGTACGACAGTAATACAATATGATATAAATCAAAACATTCCAATGAAAGATAACTTGTTATTTTTCAAAATTATTATAAACTTTTAACTTTAAACCTTTTAAAATAATATATGGATTGTATGCAGAACATCGATTACAGATTAAACATCAAAATTCAATAAAATGAAACAAAACTGATGCTGATATGTTAGTCAATATAAAAATCAAATGGTAAATAAATCAATCCTAAATATTATGTTAATTGAAACTATGAACAATAACGATGAAATAGCAAGTGCATAAAACTAAAAAATTAAATTCATTAAGAACGTTCCGTTTAGGATATAAAAATTTCATAAAATTTCAACTAATTTCGATTTTTCTGGTATTTAGTATATAAGTTTCATTGCAAAACCCATAAATAAAAAAAAATTCACAAAAAGATAATATCATTCATTTTCTTTCACCGCTTATTTTCAAATGAAATTCAGCTACAAAATAATTGCATAGAAGAAGTCCTAAAAGTAGAACATAACATACATGTACAAACTAATTTGCGTATACATACCAAAACATGTTCAAAATAAAAGTATGCGAATATAATTTGAAGCAAAAATGACAATCCATTCAAATTACATAATTTTTAATTTAAAGGGGAGTATAATTCAGGGATTTACATATCTTATCTGAAATGCAGTAATAGGACGGAAAAAAAAAAATTGAGGTACGGTTTGTTTACATTCTTCAGATCTAACACCCACGCTATGAATTTAATGAACAACAAAACAAATTGTTATGGTTGCTCTAAAATAACTTATTTTTAGGGAAAGAAAATGCAATTAATAATCATACCTGCCCCAGTAAATACGAAGATCAACAAAGCCACAACATTCAGGTGAATCATAGCCATTTCAAATCCTTATTTGATAGACATACAAACATTACTTTTAAACAACAAATTCATGTTCAGTTCTTCGTTCAGTGAGATAAATTAAAAACAAACCAAACGAAATTAATCATTGTAAATCTTTAAATAACACACTCCGTCTCACGCCATAAATATTAAATTATTTTTCACATTCCGGTTCCTCGTATATGACAGCGGAAGGAACAAAAGGCTAGGCAAGGCAAGGCACACAACGAAATCGGGAAGATAAAAAAAAAACAACAGAGAAAAAAATATTGCTTGCAGCGATACAGATACTTGTTGCTGTTATTATCGATACATAGGATTAAAAACTGGTGTGAGATTTTTCTTTTCTTCAACAAAAACAATGATTAATTGCATATTTCTAGAAATTTGTAATAGAATTTTTGTTAAGACGTGAAATATAAATATTTATGCTGTTTTGTTTCGTAGTCTAATTAATTCAAGAGAATGACAATACGGCCTTTACAGCACAATGAAATATTATGGCGTAAAAATGAAGTTTATTGCAAGTAGCGTAATTATTACCGATTTGAAAGGATGTAAGGCATATTTACTCATTTCCTGAATTTTATGGTGGAATTAATCCAAAGTAATAGATTGCATACCTCCAATGAAGCGCAAATTAAAATAAAGAAAGTGACGAATAGAATAAAGTTTGGGTACCACTTGTGGCATTACGGTTTGTTTATGATCATAATTTTCTTGTCGTCGTGTTGTGTGCGGAAATTTAAGAAAAAAGGTTAGGTAAATGTTAGAAACAGTAATATAGGAAAACACATTTCGTTCCCAAATTTTCCTTGATAATTATCGGTACCGGCATTATTGCTAAATTATGCACACACACTTGTAAGTATGTGGTAAAAGAGCTTTAAAAAACTACGGGCAAAGTACAGAAGTATGCATTTAAATTCTTTTTATAGATTTCATCATATACGTTGATTAATTTCATACATTTTGACAGATTGTTCTTAAGAATGTTTTTAACAAAGGATATTCTGTCACCTGTTCAACTTAAACGCTTGAGCGACCATCGATACAGTTCATCTGGCCGAACGTTACTGGATCCTATAGTTCAACCTTTTTGGAATTGGCTTGTTTTAAAACTCCCTCTATGGCTTTCTCCAAATCTTATGACCATCACTGGCCTAATTATAAACATATTAACTTCTTTAATATTAATATGTTACAGTCCCGATGGAACACAAGAGGTAAGAATTACTAATGTACATTTATGATATCTCTTGTCTTTTTCGCATTTTATATGTTCTATAAAATGCTGTCTATTATTATTTAGAAAGATAGTTTATAGCAATGGGTACTAATATGACACTTTCATGGGCCAAGTGTAAAGTGCCTCTAGGCAAAGAAAAGTCCATGCTTCTCTTATCAACAAATTACTTACATATTCACATGCTTATCCAAATATAACATAAAAATATAACGATTTTTTAATGAACTAAATGACATTTAAAAGTTTTTTTTTTAAATAATCCTTATTAAATTTTATTTTAAGCACATTCTTAATACATTATTATTCTTAATACACATTTAAAGTTAAATACATATTTCAATTTAAGATTGGCAAAAGAATTTGTGAATGTTAATGATGCAAATTGTAAATGAATTGATGTATTAATATGAAATGAAGAATAGTGACAATTTTGTATTCAGTTGTTATAATTATTACATTCTTTCTTTATTTAATTACAGTGTTCCTTGAGCCATAGTCATTCAAATGTGTGCTTTTATCATTGGGTCTACGTGAAGTGATCGAGAAAAAAAATAATTGGTTGCTCGATCATTTTATAATCAAATGATTTATTATTTATGGATTCCTATATGATTCCAGACTTCAAAAGAAATAATTTTAAATTTTTATTTTTTTCTTAATTCCGATGGCAACCATTTTTGTTTTACAAAACATGCTGATTTTTGTGTTTGTAGGGATTTGCATTAACTTATATTACTTAGAACTAGTGAACCCTAGGTTGATGAAACAAAAGCCAGTTTATTCTGGAAGAAACAGCCTTTATTATTACACATTTAATGAAAATTGTATATTCTAATTAATGAAAATCAACCTAAAAGTTTGACTTCAAAAATGACAAAATTTCAATTTTTGAAGGCATATTACCTTGAAAAGGAATGTATTCTCTGTATTAATCTTTGGGGGATGTGTAGCTACCTAAATGTACTGTATTTACAAAAAATTTCAAGACTGAGATTTACTTCCTTTACAAGTTTCAGGTTTTCAAAATTGGAAAATTTAAAAAAATCCAAATTTTGACACCTTATATCTCTGTTGGGAGAAAGTTTAAAAATCTGAGATTTTTATAAAAGCATTTATTTGCAGGGAATTTTACTCTCTAATTTCTTAAATCAGTTGTTATTTGAAAACTGAATTGTTTTCAAGATATTCAAGAAAAACTAAAAAAAGGGGGTGAAATCCAAGATATCTGCGCGATTCTCCTGTTAGGACCAGGAACTTTTAAGTATATTTCATCAGGAGCCCCTCACAAACGTGTATACCAATTTTCAAAACTATATGATTTAAATGTTTTTTTCAAACCCTTCTTTGACTGGATTATTAATGACTTTTTTTTTCCCTCTCCTTTTTTCAACAATGGGCACCACCGTATATTCTCTGAGTGCCCAATTGTTTTGAACTTTTAGCTATCAGGTTAGAAAACTTGGCTTTTAAAGTAAATAAATCAATATTTTTTGTATTTAATTATATCTCCGAAATCTTAAGAATACTTTATCCATGATTGTTTAAGGAAATATAAATACGAGCTACCAGCTTTTGAACTGAACATGAAAAACGGAAAAAGACGTTTGCTCCTCTCGGAGGGTTAAATACTGGAATGGTTATCCTGAAGGGGCAAATTAACTAGTAATTTGTTAATTTTCAGAAATGTTGTAAAAAGTCACAGATTTTTATTGTTAATTTTATAAAAGTTGACTTAATTTTTGGTAAATGACAATTTGCATTATCTTTTTTGTTAAATTAAAAAGACATCCTTTATTTTACAATAAGATTTTGTGCAAATACAGGAATAAATATTAAAATTAAAAAAATACATATTTAAAATTAAATATATATTTTAAATTTCTCAGTAAAAACTATGTATTATTATAAAACAGAAAACATCATATGCTTAGAAAGTACATGGATCTATGTATGCATACATGTACAAAGGTACTTAATTTTTGCAGCAATTTCTCACTACGCACCCTGTAGAAATTTCTAGTTTTAAAAAGTTATGATATTGATAAATTTGGTAATTATGAAATAATCATTAGGTTTTAACTCAATATAGTTAAAAAAAATATTTCTAATATGAAAATAAACAATATCTTATAAAAAGTGTAAACATTTCAATTTTTTCGAATAGTCCCCCTGAGAGTTCGAGCATGAAAAAAAAAAAAAAACTTTAATTTAAATAGGTGCTTTCAAACACAATGCAGTGTTTTCAAATTCAAAGTGAAAGCATAAACTGAATTTTAAGGTTTTTGTTTAGTCATTATTCATAAGTTTTGCATTCAGATAATGTTTTATATCTCATTTGCAAAGTGTTTAATGTTTACTTTTACAGAAAAGGTGATATTTCCTGATATGCCACCCGAGTTAATTTATTTTACTTGTTAAATTTGCCTTTGAAGGTTTTCAGAATGATACAAGTCTGTAAAACTTTCATTTACTTTTGACAGTCTGGCTATGATGATTAAAGGTTCCGATTCATACTGTGAAAAATAAAATAACAGAACTGACTTTTAAATATTCACAATATTTTATATATATGGGGGCTGCAGTCTCTCTATTTTTACTGAACAGTAACAATCCAAAAATGCAAGTGTTTAATGATAAGTAAGTGTATAATATGATAAGATAAAGAAATCAGTTTTCTTTTCCTTTAAGATTTGACATTGATATGCAAAAAATATGCAGTTGGTTGTGATGATCATATCAATTTACAAAAAAATTGCTCATTGCTTTCCATTATGTATCTAGAAATCTTTTGTTTTGTTCTTACAAGTATGGCTTTATGGGATGATTTTCTTCATGATGTTATTGTTTAGTTTTTTTAAAAAAACAGCTACATCATTCATTTAAATTTATAGTTTGTCTCTGGAAAGGACAGATATTTGTCTATTTAGAAATGATTTTTCATTTTCTGTAATGCCTCTTTAATTTTGAAAGTTTAATTGATTTTTGTATCCAAAACTGAATTAAAAATATCTTTATTGCTCTTATCTCTAATGCTGAGATATTTAATTTTTATTCTATAAATAATTATTGTGACTAATCCACTTAGTCAACATAACCAGCCAAGTCCATGAGTCAACAATACTTGATAAAGGGGAAGTCTGGCGACTTCTATTGATCAAAGTGACCTTGGAGCACCTAGATATTATTCAAGGTAGAATTTTGTTATTAGCTCCAGTATGGGAGAGGGGGTAGGTTGCCTTTATGGAGGACTTTCAGGGAGGAACTGACCCACATTTGTTTCCCCCCCCCCTGGAATATAAACCTTCATCAGCTAAGTTTCATGAGGTTTTGAATAATGCTAATTAAGAACACAGCTTGAGAATAGAACTTGCTACCTTCTTCTTGATTGATGTGCCTCAGCCCTGTGATATCTTAACTCACTAGACTACTGATGGGCACTCTGTAAATAATTCTTATAACTGTGTATTAATGATAGTCTTTGATGGAACTTAAAAAGAAACACCCTAAAAGATCCATAGGAAGATTAAGTGATACTTTTTTAACTTGACAGCAATGTTTACCAAGCATAAACATCAACAGCTATGTTTTCCAAATATAAATATTTTAGCTTGACAGACCACTTTTCTGTGTGCAGGAAACTAAGTGTGCACAAATTCAACGAGTAGGTACCATAACCCTTACACTGCAAAGCCTATGATTTTCAGCACCTTTTTTGCATGAGGTTGTTGTACTTGACTGTCATTTTGGTTACTGTCAACAGAAAAGTATTAATTGGTATTGAAAGCCATTACAGGATGTGTATTTTTTTCTTTAATATTTTCTGATTTTATCCAATTTTTGTGTATGATAACTTTAAGTAATTGAGTGTAGTAAAATTTCGTAAGCTTTTTTCATATATTAAAATTAAGATTTGGTTTTTCTTTTCCTTAGGCTCCTCGCTGGACATTTGTATTTTGTGCTGTAGGTCTTTTTATTTATCAGACATTGGATGCCTGTGATGGAAAACAAGCTCGAAGAACAGGAACTAGCTCCCCTCTAGGAGAATTATTTGATCATGGTTGTGATTCTCTTTCAACTGGTAATATGAATATTATGTCAGTTTGAACATTGAATAATTGTTCATATAAAATGAAAAGTCATTTTTTCTTAAGATTTACAGAGAATTGTATAAACTATTAAAAAGTCATCAAAAGATTAATGTCAACTAGCCAATTCTGCTCAGAGCATCTACACACCGTTATCCACATATCATGCATTTTCCGCCAATTTGGCGCATTCTGTCTCTCTCCATAATTGATAAGAGGAGTTAAGATTCATTGGGGCCACAGCTCTCTTAAATCTGACAGATATGGCTTGATGAAAATGGAAATTATGTCTGTTAGTTAAAGCATGTATCAAATAAATCTCATCTTTAAAAAAAGGGCATAAAGTGGTGAACGCATAACAGAAAGGTAGCCAATGCACAATGTTCAATAGTAAGTTCCATGATGTTCACCTCAATTTGTGAATTGCCACAATTTTATCTTCATTGGCTTAAACTATATTGGCGTTGGACTAAACGTTCTCTGGCTCGCCTCATCTAAAGTTTCATTATATTGTAAGAAATATTGTGAACTCAATGTCTTAAACTCATTTTTTGAAGCTATTCTTATGGAGTTATGCCTAACATGGTGGAGGGTACCAGTTTTGTTTTGTAAACAAACTGATTGTTGCCATTCGACAATAAGTAATAAGGACGATTTCTGTGCCACGCATGTTAGCGTTTTATAAATATAGATGCTTTATTTCTGGAATCTACTTAGGAATTTTATATTATTCCTGTTTTTTTGTTTCAAGTGGCATTTTGTTGTCTTTATTTGATTTCAAATTTTTCTTTTAGGACTGGGGATTTGAATCACTACTACTATACTTATTGGTTAGATTCTTCCTAATATTAACTGTACATGTGGTTTTGATGCATGTTGAATTTAGTCATGGGCCAAATATTATCATGCTGAGATGTTATATCATGTTTTGATTATGCATTTTAATTGTGAAATTTATCTTTAATAATCTAGGTTGTATCATTTTAAAATTTATTCTAACTGATCAGATTAAGTTTTTGGTTTAGATTTAATGTCTAGGAAAAATAAATATATCACCAAAAAGGTTTTTAGGAATATCAATAGTGTTAAAAGAGAGTAGTCTGGGAGGTTATCTGGAAAAATTCTCTTCAAATACTTTATGATAAATGGTTATTATTTCAAACCTCCAAAGTCAAACAGCCTGTTACAAAGCTTTGTAGAATGTGCAGTGACCAATCAACTATTTAACATGATATTTTATGCATAGAATAAATGTTTTACTGAAAGTAATCCTTCAATACATTATATTGAAAGTGTTAATCTTAATTTATTTTGTTCTGTAGTAGTATCTATCATTTCTTAATTTAGTTCCACCAGTGTTTAAGAATTGTTTAACGATTTTTTTTGTCTCTTTAATTTGCTAAACCGTGAGTAATGCAGAGGCAAACAGGATCAATAATTTGTGTCATAGTTCTGTGATATAATTTTTTTTTTAGGTTATTTTCTCTTATTTCTGTTTTTATTTGCATCTTTTAGTTTTTTTATTAATAAATTTGTATTCAGAATCTAATTTGTTTTTGAAGCTTTAATGTAAAATAAGGAAGGTATTTTATTTTTTGTTCAGCAGTTAAGCTTTGAATTTGCTGCATTTTGTACATTGTTTTTTTTCCTCAACACTCATTTTTTTGTATATATTTTTAGTGTTTGTCTCACTTGGAGTATGCATCGCTGTTCAGTTAGGCATGTTTCCATCATGGATGTTTGTCCAGTGTTTTATTGCTATGACTTTATTTTATATTGCGCATTGGCAGACTTACGTATCTGGTACTCTTCGTTTTGGAAGGTAAGATAGTTTGGATAGTTATCTTTCATTAAAATCTTTTACATAAAATATGATTAAAGTGGAATTTAGTGCCCGAAACAATCATAAATGAATATTGTTGATTTTTGTGTGTTTCTTTTTAATTTACAATCAAATATAGGAGTGTATGTAGAAATGTATTAACCTTTAGGCTACGGGGACTTAAACCAGAAGAACTCCGTTGAATGCGGGGAGTGAAATTCTCAATGGTGTCTGGTACAGCAGTTGTACTAACCTGCATTCAAAGGTTAAAAAAAATCCTTTTTCTGGCCGGTAAGAAAAAGGTTAATGTATGGCTGCTGTATGTTAGTGATTTTAATCACTGTTTATTTGTATGCAGCCAAATAAGTATATATAGTTTTTTTATGTCAATATATAAAAATTGTGCTCTTAATTAAGCTTTGTGTTCAAAATTTCATATTAGCTGATAATGCTTAAAAGTGTATTTTAGCAAACTCCTGTTCTCTATGATATTACCCCCCCCCATTCTAATGCTGTTAATGGTGGGATCATTCCCTTCACATCTTGGTAACTGTTTTTATGATTACTGAATGTTTAATTTTTGGATAGAAACCTGGTACATGTCATGATTATTCTCTTATTTGTTGAAATTAATCTAAATTTTGCTAACACAAATTTATAAAAAAACACCTCTAAAATATGGCTATATTTCATGCAATCCAGAACTGTTTGTAATTTTATGAAGTTTATGGTATGATAAACATATTATATATATGTATAGATTGTTAAATTTTGTGTGCAAATAAATGAGAAATTGTGTTAGAACCATTTAATGAAGTTAGAAATTTTTTTTTTGAATTGATTGAAATTTTGTCACTTTTGAATTATCTTTAAAAAAATTTTTTTCTTGAATACTGATAATTCCTTTATATCACAGAAATGTGTTTAAAAAAAATATCATCCAATAAAGTGTGAATATGTTAACTGTGTTGAAGTAGTTTAGTAAGTTAATGTGGAATTTAATAGCATTAAAACTAGTAGTAACAATTGCAAAATGTTTTATAACATGACATAATTGTAATTCAGTGATAAATTTTGTTACATAATGCATCATCATGATGTGACTAATTTTACATCTTAATCATCAGTAAAATATGCTCTCAGTAAAAAAAAAGGATTTTTGAAGCCTTTCTTAATTTTGAGAAAATTCCAGAATCTTTGAAATCAAAATCTAAAGGCAGTTTTGTGGAGGGGGAAAAGAAACTCTTTTGGTTGATAAATATGTTAAACTTTTCATTTTAAGAACAGTAATGCTGTTGATAAAAATTTAATAGTTATTAATTTATACATTTCTTATTTCTAGATTTGATGTGACTGAGGCTCAGTATACAGTTATGATGATACATTTGATATCTGCTGTATTTGGTCCAACTATATGGTCAACACAGGTTAGTGTTTGGAAGATATTTAATTTTATTTGAAATACTTTGTTTGTAAATATATATAAGATCATGCTTTAATGAAGGTGAGGTTTAGTCTAGTTTGGTCATGGAAGAGACAATATTTGGTTTAATCTTCCTTTACTCAGTTATTGGGGATATTAGGTTATTTCTTCTTGGGTAAAGGATTCAGTTTTTGCATAGCTCCATGACCAGTATTCAAAAGGTTACATCTGAGCGGTGCATTGTTGTTGTCAGCTTGCATGCTTGAATAAAAAAAGGCAGATAGGAATGTGCAGAAAGTTTAAGTACCCAGAGAAGGGAATTTCCCTAGAAAAAACCCGTGACTCGAAAAGAAAGTTGTAGTGCGCTTATTACAATGGAAGTAAAAGTAATTAAAATGAGGTTTCGTTCAAAGTGATTTAAGAAAGTTAAAAAATTAAAATATCACACATATATATATATGATTTTCACCCTTCTCTCTCTCTTGTTTTCCCTTCCGTGGAAAATGTATAAGTTAGGAATATATATATATATATAGTTTAGGTTATAATGAAGCAACTGTAGTTACCAAAATCTGGAAAATTGTGTTGATAAGATTAATAGTGTCAGTATGTATATTTATTTGGTAAATGTTAAAAATTCAAATGTGTTGATATCTGTTCTACCTTGCTCAGTTGCAATTCCATATCTAGCCATCAGGTTCTTGAGATTCATATTATACATACGTGAAAATAAAAGCATATGCAAGAATTTTTATTTCTTGTGTCTTGCCCATCAACCTGCTCAGCGGCCTGAAAAGTCACTGGTACAAGGGTAAGAAACCACACTCTGTCTGATATACATGTATTGTTCGTCCCATACTCGAATCATGAAATTTCAAAATTATTGTGGCAGGTTTGTGGTTTTGTCATGGTACTAGTGAGATATTACCTTCTCAATATTCCAGAAATGTTTTGAATGTGCTCACATGCACCAGTTCACAGGTTTAGTTCAGACTTTGCTTCTATTATTAAAAAAATCTAAATTAAAATTGTGGTTTTAATTTTTTTAAAAAATGTTACAAGGAACAGTTTTAAAGTATCAAATCGATTTTTTCCTCTGTGTCTTTGATGAAGAATAAGTTTAACTTGCCTTTTATGTGATAGAATTTGTGTAGCATTGATTTTTCTCCAAATTTGCAAAACCATCATAATTTTACTTAGCTTTTAATATATATCTTTGACAGATGAGAATTACGTAAGTAACATCAAAATTTCAGAATCTTTGTATGCATGTATTATGAAAGTCATGTCAGAATGAAAGAAATTTGTATGCCATTATTGCATTAAGTTTTTGCTGAATTTACTTTCTTAAAAATATATATTAAGTTTAGAATATTACATCTTGTAGCATGGCTGTAAGTACGAGATATGACCTGATTCTACTTTTCTTCAATAGAAAAAAAAAAAAAAAACCTTGCAATTGAAATGAAACTGCAACATTGCTTCCTTTTTGTATTCTTTTAAGCATAGATTTGTTATTATGTTTAATAGAAATACTAAGTTAACTGTGATGTAAAATTAAAATCAGAGGAAATTTTTTAAAAAAAAATTGGCAAGAAATCATTAAAAAAATGTTTTTTTTACTTAAATATGAAAGATTTTTTGAAATATAGTAAAATATCAAGAAATAAAAATAACTTTCTATTTCCTTGCATTACCTCAAAAATAAATGAAAGGATAAAATAAAAAAATTTCAAGACTATGACACTTGGACTTCAAAATCTAGCGAACTGGTGGTATATACCTACTGAAAACTGTTTAGGAATTTGGTAGTACCTATTGATTTCATAATCAAAGCTAAAAAGATATAATGAAATGCATTTGGTTGAGCCATGGATGTGAATGTAACTGTGCTATAAATAGGAGGTTGGGCATTAACGAGAACCATTATCAATTTAATAGTATTAAATTTCACAGTAGAGATTTGTTTAAATGCAATAGGCTGAATAAATTCTGAAACCTATCGATTTTTTAAAAAAATTACCTTATGCCTATGTAAATATACAGGCCTTTGTTGATTGAGATTGTTATTTATGGCAAGGGTTTATATTGTACATAATTGTAGAGGATCTGTTTATGAAAGAGATAACTAGCTAATGTGTAAAGCAAACTCACTACTTGATGATTGTAAATATTTATATATTTTTTTCTTTAATGTTTTGATATTCTATTTTGAATAAGATATAGACATGCCTTTTTTTTATGTTATGGCATTACATGCTATGTATTGTTTTATGACATTGCATCAAATTATATATTTATGTATGTTAAAAATTTTCTTTCTTGCATGCTAATTTATTTTTTATCCATGATTATTATTTGCATTTCATTCTTATTTTATTTTCTTAATGTTGAGTTGTCTTAGTGCAACTTGCATACTTTGTGGTATTATTTTTTGGATAATAATATTTGATAGAGTAATCAATTTAATTTGTTTTCCATTTAAACTATTTTTGATAGCTTTTGAAATTATCATTTGTTTTTCATTTTAACTATCAAAGCAGGAAGCAGAAATTGTAGGTAATTTAAAAAATATTATATATATAAAAAAAAGTTCCTTTGAAAATTATGTTTTTTGTTTAATGATTCAATAGAATTTGGATTTTTAATTAAAAGTGATTTAATTTCTAATATCAATTTTTATATTTTTGACATTTTCAATCTGTTTTTAATTATTGAATAGTGCAAGATATGAGTGACATTGACATTAGTTTATTCTCAAAATTTGAGTTGCAAAGTATGGATGTAGCAAAAGATATAGGGAGTGCAGTTTTTATCAAGTTTTTTAGTATGCCAGATTTTCTTAATTTATTAAGTACTTTTAATTATCTTAATTTTGTATTTATTTGGCTTAAGTTCGTTACCTCATCCAATAAATGGCTTAAAATTAAAAGTTATTTGTTGAGTTTTATTGCCTTGTTTGATAATTAATTTTATATCTGTTTTTTCTTTGTTTTGTATGTGCATGAGCTGTTGGAATGATTTTATTTTGCTTTAATATTTTGTTCGTCTTCAGATTCCTTCACTGTATATAGAGATAAAGTTTATTCCAATTTTCATTGGAATAATAGCTGCATCATTAGCTTTTTATTCTAATTTCACCGTGATATTTACTGGAGGAGCTGGCAAAAATGGTTCTACTGTTGCAGTAAGTTAAATCTATCTGTTTAGGAGTTCCTTTACACTCTTATTTTTATGTTATTCAGAAATGATATACCATTGATATTAGAATTTCCAACTGAATAATACATAAAATTCAAGATTCTGAGGTTTTTTTTCAAAAATTAATTATTAATCTATAGTTTTATAACTGATTTTATTGTAGCAATTTTTGGTTTTTTTCTGTTATGTTTCTTGATATGATTAGTGAAATAGCAGAATGGAGCCACTGCACAAGAAAGTGAAGAACTGAATCTTTATTTTTAAACAGTTGCATTATCAGGAATACATTATTCAGTTTGAAATTCTAAAACCTTCTAAGAGCAAATTCCTCAGTAACCTTCACAGTATAATTTTTTTTTTCTATTTTGTAAAGCACTTTCTTTTTTAAAAAACCAAGCATGTCCAAACCATACCCTCATTTTGTGTTTTATGCTTTCCATTTTTTTTTAACTGTTGCCATATTTGCTTGGGTGAATTTTCTTTTGATAAATTTGTTAGTGAAGCTTTAATGGTTTATTCTAATTCTTTGTAACATTACCTCTTTCTTCTTTTCTAACCTGTCTCTTAAAAGATCCCTGGTTTGCATATGGAACTGAGGCTTATTCCTATAATAATAGCATTTTTAGTTAGCTTGCTGTTGTGCTATGGCTATACCATAATTATCCTGTCGGGAGGAGCTGGAAAAAACGGTTCTTCAGTGGCTGTAAGTTTTCTAACACTCTGTTTTCAGCCTTTTGCTATCTTTTCTTGAAATGCAATGTGATTGGTTGCAGTACATATTAATATCAATCTTTTTTGATTTAAGTATTTGCTGAGTTGATGTAGAAAGTTTAACATCTGTAATCATTGAAAGTTAAGAATCCAGACTCTGAATACTACAGTTATCGAATTGGATTACATTCTTTTAATTCTTTTGTTGTAATCTTTTAGTATCAAATTTTTTAATTGTTATGGATAGGTAGGTGTGTAACTAAATTTCTTCGAACAGTTATATTTTTTTAAAGTTTAGGATTACTTGTGTTAATGAATAAATTTTGAAAAAATATTTTTGAAGCAATTTCATATAAATTTAAATTTGCATATACAAAGTTAGAGTAACCTTTTAAAAAAATTTATAGTTCGTGTCTAAAATTTGAATTATGGTATATTTTCTCTTATGTAATATGAATATGTTTATTTTGGGTAGTTTAATATCTGTAAAGCTTGGAAAAAAGATTTATTTATAAAATTTTAAGCATATATTTAGATGTTTTCATGTACTTAATCATATTTTTATTTGAAACAAATGTTTATATCCCTGAAACAGTTTCTCCTATAGAATTTCATTTTAGTAATAATAAATAATCTTAACAGTGATTCTAAATTTTTGTTGGTTTTCTTTGCTTTTTATACTTCAAATATATTTTTAAAATTTTTTAATAAAAATGTATTTGAAATATAAAATATATTTTATACTTCAAATATATTTTAATTAAAAAATATTTGAATATAAAAATTGAATATAAAGGAAAAATAATATACAAGAAATAAACAATTAAAATGAAATTTTTTAATTGTTTATTTCTTGTGATTTATTTTTCCTGCTGTTCACCAAAGATTTATTCAATTATATATTCATTCTGCACATTTTAATTACTTATTAGAAATGACATAAAAACACAGTGCTTTCAATAAAAGAAACAGAATATGATTAAATTGGCTTTATTAACTGAAACTTAAAATTTATCAGTTTAAGTTTTGTCTATCAAGGCATAAATGTGTATGAATATAAATGTTTTTAACTATAGATATGATATAGCCTTTATAATTGTTTTGAATTATAGCAGTTAGAAATCTGAAATGTGTAATCATACTGTTTTCAAATTATTCAAATGAACTTTCTTTTTAAACATTGTTGAATATACTTATTTGTACTTTTTCAGGGCACCAGTATTCTGTCTCCGTTTATTCCACTAGCCCTGGTTATAGTGCCAGCTTTTATCATCTATCAGAAATCTACAACAAGCATCTATGAGCATCACCCTTGTCTTTATATTTTAGCTTTTGGTGTAGTAGCATCAAAAATTACCAATAAATTAGTGGTAAGTTTTAAGTAAAATTTTATTGATTATACATAGGTTATTTATTAATTTTCGTCATTCCATTGTCTTTTCTTCCATTTATCAGTTAGTTTAACTGCAGATGAAAATTATAATTAAAGAGATTCCCTGCCTCCTCCATTTTTTTATTTTATTTTTAGTAAGGTTTCTGTAGAGTAATGTGAAATTCATGTGATATTGCTGCACTGGTTTTGTCGTAAAGCCAGACGCCAAAAATATTTAAGTGTTAAAGCTCTCTTGGGAAAGTTTGTGTTAAACTGATAAGTATTGGATAAATTGAGTAATGTAATAGTAAGGAGAGGGTAGGCAAATTTTTAGCGTAATCATTCCATTTTCATTAATTTAAGAATGCTTATATCTCTACTAATAATAAAGTGTATGTGTTTGAGTGTGTGTCAGTTAGAACTCTGCAGGTTAGACTTTTGGACCTAGAACAATCAAATTTGGCATAAGCAAACTTTGAATGCCTAAAAGATGTGCACATTGGAGCAATTTTTTTTTGAAATTTTAATTAATTGAAGCAAAATTTTGAAAGCAAAAAAATAAAATAAGCAAAATGTTGACATTTTTCTGAAATAACTTCCGAAAATATTGTAGCATAAAAATAATTTTTATACCATCTTAAAATTAGAAAAAAATTGTCTTTTCAGTGATACAACCCCTGCCCCCTCTAATTTTGATGAATTTCTACTGACTGTGTTGAATAGGGTGTCTTCACAAGTTTCATTTCATAGCAACTTTTTAAAGTGGCTTGTAAAGAGGCAGCTATATTAAGTTATATCCAGAGGCTCAAGAATTCTGAAGAATTTCATTATGTTCAGCAATTTTCAAATGCTACTTAGATTCAGTTCAGTAACATTTAAGTGTTTTGGGGTGTTTTGTATTTTTACAATCTATATGATTTTTGATATTTATACTTTTATTGGGATGAATTAAAGATTGTGTACCAAATTCCAATTATTGCAAATTTATAGTTGCTAGTTCAAGCACTAATGAGTTAGTTCTCTAAATTTGCTTTCAGTTTTGTAGCAAGGTCTTAATTGTAGAATTAATAAAATCTTGTTATTGCTAACTTAAGAGAGTACATTTTGAATTTTTCATGTTTTTATAATTTAAAAGTGTGATTTTATTATCATTATTATTTTGTATTTGTAGGTTGCACATATGACTAAAAGTGAAGTTGAATATTTAGATTCAATATTTGTTGGTCCAGGAATGCTTTTTCTTAATCAGTACTTCAACACATTTTTTAATGAATATGTAGTGCTTTGGTTATGCTTGGTAAGTTTGTTTTGAGCATTTTTAGTGATTGATGTTTGTTCTTTTAATTATTATTATAGATGGTAGCTTTCTTGTTTATAAATTTTAACAATTTGTAATAGGGATGTAACGAATAATAATTTGGCCGAATTACCAAATATTCGGTGAAATTTCAGGCCGAATGCTAGATTTTAAACATTTCACTTTTGATTGTGAATGAAATATTTTTCAAATTTTAAATGTAAAATATTAAGATTAAATAAAATTCAGTTTTTATTATTTGAATATTTAAAAGAACGTTAATTCCTCTATGTATATTTGTAATGTTTTAAATACCTTAATTCCAATAATAAGAAATAAAAAACTCTTCATTTTAGGATTGTTTCAAAGAAATAAAAGATTGTCAAAAGAAATAAAAGAGTTGTCATTTCAAAACATGACAATAACAAACACAGAAGAAAATTGATTGGATAAATTAAAATTACTCGAAGTAAATTCTTATTACAAGAACTTTTAATAGGTAGTCCACTTAATTGGTGGTGGTGGTGGTGGTGGGGGTAAATGCAGAAAAATGTTAAAAGTTTGCAAACTTAGCAAGGAAATATCTTTCTGCACATGCAAGCATAAGGACTGGGCGCTGTTGAAAATCTTACATCGCGATATATAACCAGTTTTATATCACGATTTAACAATATATCGATATTAGAAAATTACACTTTGGTTATTTTTTAAGCTTGTTTTTAGATGTAATTACATATATCATTATAGTTTGCTTAAAATGAAAACATTTTAGAAAATTGTTTTTCAAAAGTATTTTATTTTGATGGAAATTAATATTCTTAAAAAGAAAAAATAGCCATGAAGTGTTTTTAAGAAACAACAAATATAAAGAAGTCAAAGATTTATATTTCATTCTATGTGCAGTGCACTTAAGTAATAAAATGGAAAAAAATACTTAGATAATTTTTATTCTGTGATAAAATGTTGTTTGTGATAATAAAGTATGTTTTTGTGTCATGAAACCAATGACATAAGTCTTTACATTGCACTGTTAAAAAGTCTAAAAAACACGAGATTCAATGAAGATTATTTTTTAAAATTTTGCATAATTATAATCTACAATTATTGAGCATTATTAAGCTTATTATAAAGTGAAAATTTAACCTCATCATATCAAATAAATGAATTGCATAATCTCCAGGAAGATTATCTTGCCTTAAGTGGAAATATGAGCTTAATGTCATCGCTAAAAAGTAAATTTATTAAAATAACATAGAAAATCTATCAAAAACTAAATTTATTTGAAGTAACGAAGAAAGAAGAAGAAGAAAAAAAAAAAAAAAAACTGGTGAAACAATGAAAATGGACTGCATTTTAATACAACGAAAGAAGTTTACATTATAAGGATGTATTTTGTACAAATCTATAGTTTTACTCGATCTTTATGAAATTTGGCACACATACTCTCCAAAAAAAGATGAAAATAATTGTCAACTTTTAAAGTCTGAAAGTAAATTAAAAGTTCAGTTACTTAAAAATTAAGCAAGATTTTGGTGTTTTTTCACAATATTTTCAAAAAATAGTATTTAACAAAATGATTTTTGAATTACTTATAATTTAAAAATGTCTTTTTAATGATACTAGTTTAGTTACAAATTACTAAAGCATTACCAGTACAAATTACTAAACTCTAAATCATCCAAAGAAGTTTGTTTTAAAGGTTCCTGGCACTTTCAACAGATGCCCTACCATTGGGCAGCATTTCTCCTTCATACTTTGTCACTAAAACCATATACAAAATAATTAACTTTCGGAATTTAAAGTCAAGTAACTTTAATCATAATTTCGCTATTTTAAACATAGAAAATTAAGGGGTGTTAAAAGGGATTTATTTTAAAGACGCAGAAAAATTAAATATATTAAATTGAATACATAATTATCAAATATTATAGATTTAGATTAATATAATTAAATATAAAAAAATTAAAAATTAAATAAAAAATTATATATATATATATATATACAGATTCATATTATGATTGTAGATATGTGTGGGCCCCTCACTGACTTCTGGCAACCACTATTTTCCGACCCAGTCCGCCACTGCATGCAAATGGCGAGCACGTCGGCAATCAAGCTAAATCGATGTCCACTTTTTGTGAGTCGCGGTCGAGGCTCTATCAATATGACGCATGCGCTAATGTTTCGTCCACGATCAACGAAAGGAGAACATGTGCTCGTGCCTGCAGGAGGGAATCGGCGGAAATCAGGAATCGGTGTAGACATCGGGAATCGGCGTAAGCTTAAATCGATTTAGCGATATAGACAAAAAATCGATTTTATCAGGAATCGGCATAAGCTTCAATTGATTTAATGATATAGGCGTTAAATCGATATTTTTCGATAAATCGATACATCGCCCAGTCCTAGCAAGCATTATATAGTGACCCTTTATTTTCTGAAGCTGGTAATATATATGAAGCCATATGGAACAGTCTTCTATAAATGACATGCAACATCATTAAATACACTTAAGCACTATGTAACTTAAAATTGGATAAATGTTAGTTTTATTTTTATAATAAATGCACTCGAATGTAATTCTGCAAAATTCTTTATAAATTATGTAATGAATATTCGTTACATCCCTAATTTGTAATGAGATGCTAAAAATTCAATTGAGTTGTTAAAAAATAAGGGTCATGTGTTTTAGTGAAATAAATGTATTTAGGTGGTAATGATAGGTGATATACTTCTGTTTCAGGCAGTTGCAAACCCAGGATCAGTTAATGTCTGCATTTTTAATTACTGCATTGATGGTGTCATATGCAGAATATTCATATTTGATTTCAATATATTTATGAATGATTTTATAAAGTCAAGTTTGTTTATTATAACTAAATTTCTTAATTTTTTTTTATTTTAAATCTAATATTTTTTTTAAAAAAATCACTTTAATTTTATTCTTTCAAAAGAAAAACATTTTTTTTCCTAATTTTTTTCATTTACTTTTTTAAATATCTAGTTTTTTACAAATTAAAAAAAAAAAATGGGACTTTTTCTTATTGACAATGTTTGATTTAATTATGATTCATTTCCCTGTGATTTTTTTTTTATGTGGAAAAGTTGTTGGTAAGTGTTCGATCCCACAAGTGAAAAATATTTATAAAAGTGAAGAAATTGAAATGTATAAGTTATATTGATGTTTAATATTAAAAACTTTCATAAATGGAATTTTAAACAAGAATGAATTAAATTTGGATATGAAAAAAGTATAAGCAGCCAGAAGGTTAATTTATATAGCAAGAGTTCTTTAAGAGTTCTAGTTAAGATCTTAAAAGTAATTTTTTTCATTTTTTTGGCATTCTTAATGAATGATCATGGAAAATTATTACTAGGAAATTTTATCATAAATATCTGAAAGAGCTTAATTAATTTGAATAGATTCATGCTGTGTCCTAATAATCAAAGTATTGTATAAAACAATTATCATTATTTTAAATGTTTAACTTGTTTTGGAATCTGGTTAAAATTCCATTTATTGAATCTTAAAAGTTTAAAAACTGTTATTTAACTGGAGATGTCAGATAAAAAAAAACACAAAAAGCTATTTTAAAAGTAATAACACTTTTTGGAAAATCATTTGAAGTGTTTTAATCAGGTTCTAGTTTTACTGTCACTTCTCAAAAAATTATAACTTTATTTTATTATCCTCTGATAAATTTGCTTTAAAATGTCTGTAAGTCAGTCTAAATGAAATAAAAAGTAATAAATATTTGAATAAAATGTTACGATAAGATGAATAATTTTTCAGTCAATATATTTTAGAAGTTCTTATACTATGTATTTTCTGTTTCATTTTATAATTTTTGTATTTATAGGTATATTCTATAGCTAATCTTCTTCATTACTGCATAGTAGTATGCTTGCAGATATGCTCTTATTTGCACATTAACTTATTTGTGATAACTCCTCAAACATCTCCAATTGACGAAAACTACAGTGGTAATCATTCACTGTCAGCTCCTCTACTTCAAAGTGTTTCAAATGGTAAAGAATGGCTTCATTCTGCTTTTTACAAACGTGTATAAAATTATGTATTTCTTATTTTTTTAAAAATTTTGGTGCCAAAAAAAAAAGATTATTACTATGAAATTTGATATGATGAAAATGAAATAGTAATTTGTATTGAGATTACCTCTTTATAGACAAGTTTTCTATTTCGTTTATTAAAAAACAAAATTTGTGCGCACCAATTCAACTTCCAGTCCTTTGCCAGCAGAGATCTTCAAATTTTCAGCACTCTGTTTCAAGACATTAATGAGAATTTAGTCTTGATATATTTTTCAAATCTTAACCCCTTCTTGGTTGGATTTTTTTTTTTTAATTAAATCTCCGACAAAATGATTGTTTTCCGTTCAAGGTGGAAAATCTCACCGCAAAAACTCGAAGAGTTCTATTTGCACCACTGTTTAGCAATATACAGGAAATAATCACAGAATATAACAAGACATGTAAGTAGCTACGAGTTCACTTTCAAGGATGCAAATTTTCTCTTTGTCGCATGATATGTGACTTCGACCAAGAAATGGTTAAGAATACTTTGAATGTACCAAATTTCATTTTTCTCCCGTAGTTTTGTACTAGCACTTATGGATGACTTTACACCAGAAAGGAGTGTCGGACAACGAGTCACATGAGCACTTTCTGCAGTTCTTTGTTAGTTCACGCTCAGTAAAATGTAATTATCACCCTTCCATTCTGCACTTCCCCTTATTTTGATGAAAATAACTCCACACAGCGCATGCGCAAAAGCGCAGACGGTTTCCGAATCCATTGCTAAACAATAACATATCACACAAAAATATGGCAAGAAAATAGACTTTTTTAAATCTATTTTATTTATATAGTGGGGGGCTCTTCCCCCTGTTCGCTAAAGCTCGCCAACCCCCAGGAAGATTGCAATGCAATCCTCCGGGATTTGCTACGCAAACCCTGCTCGCTACAATGAAGACACTGCGTTTCCGAGCACAGTTGTTGTAAAATCTTTATATAGTACACCCCCTGCTCTCCAATCCCCAAGAATCATGTGATTTTTTTGCTGTGTGCTTTTGTTGTGTTGCTCACTTTGCTCCCCATACAGTTATGTGTTTCTGCTAGTATTAGGAAATTATAAGTACATTAATTACTAAAAGTAAATTTAAATTGTTTGAAATTGCATGAACTCTTAAAATTAATTTTTCATCAGTTTCTACAATTAAAATCTTCTGGTAGTATTTCTGGCATACACTTTTGACTACTTCTTCAACTGTTTATTTCAACATAACTTCATTCCACTAAAATTTTAAGTTTAAAACTGATAAGATAGCCTTTTCCAAGTCTTCAAAAAATTTTTTAAAAACATTGCTTTTTCCCCACATGTATACATGCTTATTCCAATAGTTATTTAGTCAAAAAAAAAAAAAGAAGATAATGTTTTTCTCAGTGTAGTCATTTGTGTTTTAAATTTTAAGAAAATTCTAGTTGTCACAGAATGACATAACCCATCTCGCAACCTTTTAACTAAAGAAGAATAGTTTAAATAAAAAAAGTGGCTCGAAACATGTTACTAACAATTCAAAATTAAAACCCATAATAATTATTTACTTTTAGTCTTTAATAATTGATAAGATGGCCTTTTTCAAAATTTTCAAACATTGTTTTTTCCAGCAAAATCTTAAACATGCACTTTTTTAAAATGAAATGCTCCTTCTGCACATGTAAACACACTCACTCCAATTATTATTAAGTGAAAGAAGGTACACTATTTTTCTCTGGATAGTTATTTGTTTTTTTAAACTCAAAAAATTTGACTTGTCTAGAGATGAATAAACCAATTTTTCAAAAACTTTTAGCTAAGAAGGACATTTACTCATTTGTCTAATCCAAACTGAATGACTCAAACTTATTTAATTCAAATGATCTCACTCAAAAAAAATTTCGTTGTTTTGGACTTCAAACCAATTCAAGAGATACGTTGATTCAAACATAAACAATCCATCAAACTTGCAAGCTGTTGCTAAATGGTGATTATCAAATTTGGCCCAATTTTGCGTCCACATAAGCATTTTATATATATATAGATGATAATCTCAAATAGAATACTCAGTATAATAAAAGGCTGTTGTAATTGTTTTGCTATTGCTTTTTCTAGTGTTATATAAACCTGAACTTAAAACTGCTAAAGACATTTTTTCAGTACGAATCCAAATCAGCTACCACTGCCTTTTTAAAACTAATGTGTTAAAGAAATTAATGACAAAAATAATTTATGACATGGACATAGAATCCCTCCCTTTTTGTACAAGAGTAGGAACTAATTTAAACTTGGCACTCGAAATGGTTGCAAAATAAATTTAGAGATTGAGTAATTTAGAAGGTGACTGTATTACGAGTTCAGGTAGCTGCACTTGAGCAAATCAGAAAACTTGTCTATACTGATTCTATTTCAAGTGAGGTTATAGAAAATTATTTCTCGGGGGTGTTCATGTGACTTCATTGCAGTCAAAAATGAAATTACAAGTTTCTACTTAGTATTTTAGTGTTTTTATATGATATTTTAATTTCTTCTTGCTAATGGGGAGTAGTAAAAAATAAAAAGTACTTAATGTTAAGAATGGCATGATACGTAGTTTTTGTACTGAAATATTTGTCTTCCGTTTTGTCTTATGCTAGAACTTTCAGTATTTGAATGCGTGTTTATTTATTAAGTGATGTGCTGAAATGTTTATTTATTTTTCTTTTTATAAATGACACATACTGATTGGATGGACAGTACTTATTATTATGAGGCTTATGTGTTTCTTTAAATAGAAATCTTTAAAAATAAATGCAAATTCTGAAAATTATATAGTTTATTTCATTTTAAACTTGGGAATGTTAACCCTCCGAGCAGTGCGAACGTCTTTTTCTGTTTTTCATTTTCAGTTCAAAAACAGTTAGCTCCTGTTTATATGTATGTTTTTTTAAATGATATTAACTATCATTTTTAAATTATTCGTAAGATTTGAGAGATATAATTAAATATAAAAAAATCGATTAATTTACTTTAAAAGCTGAGCTTTCTAACATGACAGCTAAAAGATCAAAATAATTGGGCACTCAGAGGGTTAAGAATCAAATTTCTTGTGGTTTTATACATTTTATAGCTGTATGGGTCACCTTTAAAAAATTTTTCTTAAAAAGATTTTAACATTCTTTTGAATACTTGTGCTTTTAGGTATTTTTCAGATTTTATATAGTTATAAATAATAGTAGCAAATTAATATAGTTTTTTTAACTGAAAAGAAACCAGTGATTTTTTTTCTTCCTTTGAATCTCTATTGTTTTTGACATTTAAATTATTGGTGATTCTTATATTTGCAAATTAATGAATTATATCTAGATGTAATCTTTCATTTTTGTTTTTAAACTTTATTATTTCCAAACCAGGGATTTTTAAAACTTCTGTTGTTTTTAACTACTTTTTGCCCTCTTCTCTTTTTCACTGTCATTTAAATTGGCATTTTTTTTTTTTTAATGTTCGGAAGGGAGATGGAATTTAAAAATAAATTACTCTGAGGTGTAGGTTGTTTCTCTTTTTTCATGCAAGTGTTGCTAGTTGCAGGCTAGATTTCTAGCACATTTTTAGCTTAAAATTGTAAATTTTTCTTTTTGTTTAACTGAAATGAACCATTTTAACTTTTTAAAAATTGTAGCATGTTAGAGATCTTATTACGCAATAGACTTTATTATAAAAAAAGTTATAAGTGTTGTTTCTAATAAATTGTTGATACAAATTTTGAACAGAATATTTTAGAATTATGTACACTAATAATTGTTATCAGTCTGTAAATAAAGAATTTTGTTAATTTATTGATGATTACTGTAATGTATTTTTGTATGAGTTGTGATATTTATGGCAGTCCTTCTGTTGACATAGATTGTGATAGTGTTAATGGGAATTGAGTGCTTTAGTATGTTTTACTTATCGCTATGCAAGTAGTTTTTATACATAAGTGCTAAAAATTGTTATTTATTTACCAAATATAGAATTGAGTTTTTCAGAATATAAAGTCTTCCATTTGACTATTGTCTTTTAACTATAGCTTTATGGCTTGAATATTTTTAAGTAGGTTGTAATGTATGTTTGAAACATCACCTACAAATTTTAATAGATAAACTTGCTAACTAAATTTTCATCGAATTAAGGAAAAAATTTTGCTCATGAATTAATCTACAAATATTTGTTGCCATTTAGTACATTTAATTGTGTACTAAGTGCCATTCTTGTGAAGTGAATTACTTTCAAATATCTTTAGTTTTTTTTTAAATCCTTTGTTGAAATTAAGAATTGCATGAATGTTTTGTTTTAGATATCAAATTGTAGCATTTTAACTTTTATAAAAATTTCCTTAATGAATTTACATAAAATCTAAAACAGGTTTTCAAGATTGAAAGATTATTGGACAATGATATATATATATATATTTTTTTTTGGTATTTGCAAACAAGGCTCTTCTTGCACAACAGTTTCCGTTCATGTTTGATTTATGTGTGCAATATTTTTCTTAATTCGTATGCATAATCAGTATGCATTGGTTTTATTTGTAATTCGTAATTTCCTATTGGAGACTTTGAAGAAATGAAATGTTTTTTAAAATTAACTTGCTTCAGCACAAAATGAATCCTTATTATCAATTTCTACTTTATAATCAATGACTTAACTGGTGTTTTGATATGAAGGTGTATATATATATATATTATTCAGATTGTTTTGTTTATGAATTATTTTTTATTATTTTATTGTGTATAAAATATTGATGTTGTGATTCTGTTATTAGTTTCAGTTTAACCAATATCCCTTTTTATTTATTGCTTTAAAAGCAAATCAGATTCTTTTGAAATAATATACTGTAGAGGCCATTGTCTTACATAACTGGAGGTTGTCAATATTGAGTAATAGAGAAAAAGAAAAAGAGGGACTCTTTTGTTATAAAATACCCTGTGTCATGTATTATTAAATTTAATCTTTTATGATATACTTTATGAGTAGAAAAATTATATAGCATGCTAGTTAGGCTAATTTTTTTGATGAGTAAATCAACATTTGAATGAAAATATAAAAACAAAACAGTTTGAATTTTTTTTTTTTTAAGTTTGTGATGATAAATTCCTTCCCTGCAGATATATTTTTTTTCTAGCTCCCATATACTCATGAAAAGCATCATCTTCATTCTTATTGATCAGTATATTTCAAGACTGGTCTAATTATGACCAATGCCATAATTATCAGCAACTTTCTGTAGAGTTCTACCTTTTTCTAATGTCTTGGTCGCATTTAATTTGCTCTTCAATGAAACAGCAACTCTTTTAGTCACCATAAAAAAACAGTTACATTGAAAGACACAAATGGAACTGACTGATAAAGGCACAAAGACTGAATAAAGATTAATAAAAGATTAGCAATGGCACTTACCATCACTGTGGTGTGGCGTGTAATCTTCAGTAACACTTAACTGTTGTGTGGATGTCATATGTTAGCCTGACTTTGACATCCTACAACTAGCAACACACACTCGCACACTCAAATGTAACAATGGGGAAATTTCAGTGCACTGTTGTCAATTTATGATTGTAATTAATTCAGAACTGATATTAGTTTAAAATGAATGTTGGATAATGAGATTCAACAGTATATTTATTGTTTAAACAAATTGGTTAAATTCTTTGGGTTTGTTTTGTAAAAATAAGCAATTAGTTGGTTTTTGGTTAACCCTGGTATTTTATTTGTGTTTTATTCAGCACCTTAAAAGTTTTATTAGCTTCATATTTGCAAAAAGGGCATTCTTTGTGTGATATAAAGTTATCGAAATCTTGAGTGACTCTAATGTGACAAAACAGATGCATTTTGATTGTTTTTATTCTAATGAAATACTTATTTTTCTAAGCTTTATTAAGCTCCTTGGCTGGAACTCAATTGTTTTTTAGTTTATTAAATGAATCTTATTTTTGATATGTTTTCTGTGTCTGTATTTGGTTTTATATTTTTTTTATTAAAATGAATTTGTTTCATTCTTTTTTGTTTGGATTTATGAATAAACTTGTTCTCATAATTAAGTAGAGGTATTTCTGTGCTTAATCTTTTCAAGTTAAGAGCCATGATTGGATTCTATAATTACTTTATAATCCAGTTATGATTTTTAACATCTCTGTTTCTTTTGGTATAGAGTTTTTTTAAAATTTAATAAATAAAATAAAATCTGATTATGTGTGCCAAAAGTAAAAATTAGTTAGCTTTTCTAAGGAAATTCTTAGGTAAATTACTGATTAAAAAATTTTACTCAAATATTAATATTTTTAAAACTCTGTGTTTTCATTTTGATGTTCTTTCTTTGCTTTTATTCTAATTGATTAATTGTAAATTAATCTTTTTAATCTTAATTGATTATTTGCAAAATTTTGCTGCAAAGATTTACCATTAAAGAAGAAATTGCTTAAAATGTGTGTGAGAAAGAAATGAAGCTCTGAAAAGTAATATTAGATACAACAGATTTTTTGAATAGGAGTTCTTCTGTGATTTGATGAAAAATTATTTTGAAAATTAATGCAACTTTTTTTTGCATATTTTTTTAAAAGCCAGAAATATTCATAAAACAGATAGGTAAAATTAAAATGCATCAGATAAAATTTAAAAAAAAAAATTCTTTTGTGATTATTTATGGTTTTTAAACAAAACCAAAGTTTAATGTATGTTTTAAGATATTTTTACGTAATATAAACTGATTTAAGTTTCTAGGAACTGAAAACTTATTTAGGAACAGTTGTTATCCCCATTCTTACTGTCTCTTTGCAAGTTTGTTGAAATGGTAAAGGAGTCTCCACTCCACCACACCTCCCTTTACTTCCAAAATATTATCTACAATATATTATAAAGTTTATAATCTTTTTTTTCATAATATTTTTTTCAAAGTTACTTCATTGACTTTTTCATTGAATAGCAAAACTTATTACAGATAGTGTTAAACAAATATTTTGTGTAAAGTAAATAAACAGGTGCCTATGTTGTACTTATTGAATATTATAATAAATTTCTGTGATAATAAAGTATTCTTAGCCTCTATTTATGGTGTTGTGATTTTTCTGGGTTGTATTTTTTGTCTTCATTACTTTGACTAAAAAAATTACATTTTCAGCATAAAAAAGTGACCAGCTTTCTGTATAATATTTGTTTTTAAATCCTAGTTTTTAAAGCTTAATATATATTCATATTCTTTTCCAGAGGTACCAAATTGTTGATTAGCTAAGCAACTCTTGCGTCTTTATTTTAATTATTCTCTTCTATGTTGTGTATGTGTGAACTGATTTAAAAATAGCAGTGAATGAATGTTGATAGGATATATTAAGTTATTTTGCTTTTTTTCTGGTTTTAGATGCCTCATCTGAAACTTCAGACCTAATTTCAAATGCCCAGTCTCCATCCTATCAGCATTCATTTCTGGAAGAAGTAATTTCCATCAATGAAGAAAATCTGGATGATGAAATACCTTAAAAAAAGATATGTTTGCACGTGTTAATCGTCCACTTATAGTTGCTCTGTCCGTTAGCTGCATAGTTAAATTTGTTTTTAATATTTCATGGAACTGTGATAGAAGGCTGGCCTTCTTTCGTTGCTATGGTGACACCTGCAGTGTCCAGAATAATTAAAGCAATACACTTTTATAATTGAACATTAAATATTTTGTTTTCAATAGGGGAAAAAAAATTGTCCAGTAGTTATATATATTTTTGTTCGTAGAACATTTAAAGTAATTTTTATTTCCAGAAAGCAAAATTTTTAATATATTGTTTTACAGCCTTTTAAACTGTATAAATGTTTTAAAAGTATTATTTTTCTAACTACATTTTTGCATTTATATCTGAATCTCATATCTAAAAGATTTCTATGAATTGATCCTTTTCTATTCAACAGGAAATGCATTTTATTAAAATTTCTTATAGGAGTGGATTTCTTCAGTTTTAATAATTTGATAGAATCCAGTGAGAAAGAGTTTAGTTTTTGAAGCATTTATTTTAATTACTGTATTTTTTGTATTGAGTTTTTCTTTATTTTAAGAACAGTAATTTTTTAAAAATGTTATTCAATCCAAATTATTCAACAACAGCAAAGAATCATTTAAAGTATGTTAAAGGAGTTATCAAAAATTTATACTAATGTGGCTTATGCATCAGTGATGACTAATCACCCTCAAATTATTTTATGGATAGATGTTTTTGATATTTTCTTGAGTAGAAATCTTATAACTCTAAATGAATGGAAGATATTTTTTACCATAAATGGATTCACTTTTTTGGAATGAAAGGTTCCTGAATATGTGTTTATTTTATCATTTTTATATTTGACTGGAAAATAATTCTTTTTAAACATATATGTTCTATTCATCATAGCTAAACTTACTTAGTGCATGTTTTTATATTACTTAATGTTTTATTCCTTTCTTTTGAGTTTCATATATTTTTTTTTATGTGTGTAAAATTTTAAAGCAGCATATTAATTTGTTTTCTGTTTGGTCATCAGTACAGTTTTATTAATCTCTTATTTTTGAATCAATTTCTTGATGATTAAAATAACATGATTTTATTAATTGATTTGTGCAGCATATATTTAAAAATGATATAATTTGTAGATTGCCAAATTTTGTTTTTACATCAAACTAGTTTGTCCGGTTAAAGTTGAGCGAAAGATATTTTATGTAACTACATTTTAGGTAAATTTATCTCTTTTGGTGTGTCAACCTGTGTTATGTAAAACCCGAGTGATCTACTTTAATACTTGAGATAAAGGAGTGAATTATTCTATCATTTTATAAACTTTTGTTTCTTAAATTCACTTGTAGTAAATATTATAATCATTTTATAAACTTTCATTTCTTAAATTCGTTTGTAGTAAATATTATAATCTATCATCAGTTCTTTTTGTTAGAACTTTCTGTAGAGCTTTTAGGTTGTGCTGTTTGGTCACAATTTTTATGTCTTAATATTTTTTTGTTATTAGTGCTAGTTAATACCCATTTATAATTATTAGTAGTGTTGTATACAATGCTGAAATGTCTTTTCGTCATTAAGCTCTTCATTTAAGCATCTCTCATATATTATTTTTTTGCATTATTTTATGAACGCAAGGATTAAATTCGATTAACTTAAGTATGATTTTTTAAAACAAAGTTATTTTGTCTTATAAACATAATTAAGAGAATGATTTATTATTCATCTGTGTATGTTTATTTTATTGCTGTGTCAATATTTTTTATTTTGTGTACAGTAAAAAATTGCTTTATTTTTCCTATATTAAATTAAAAGTTGCTTTTTAAAAATCTGAGATATGGGTTGGGGGGGGGGAGGAAGCAAAAAATTGCTTTCAAACCAAAACTATAAGCCATATTGACTACTTATTAAAAAAATGTTATAGTCAACAGCTATACATGAAAAAATATGATGCTGAAGAATATGTCCAGGTTTTTCAGTAATTTTAGAATTATGCATGTGAGTGATTTATGGTGGAAAAGTGCCCATTGTTTGCTGTGCATTTTTAATCTTTTCTTCGGCATTTATTTTAACATAAGGTTGTAGGGTTTTCATTTTAAGTACAAATTCTAGTTTTTCTGATATGCAATTTATCTTTTTTTAAGTAATTGCAAATTTAATATTTAAGATATTTTTTCAACACCAAAGTTTGTTGTAATATGTGTTTTAGAAATTAATAACCCTACTTAACATTTTAATGTACATTTAGTGTATTTTAGTTTTTGCATATTAAAGAACTCTTAATATATACAGTTCTTTTTCGATAATTTGAAGTTTTATTCAATGAACAGTTTAATTTTCTGTCAGTATTTTCTTTACCAGTAGCTTATCACTTTGTTAAGTACCCTATTGTTGTGTGTATGCACTGAAAATGGTGAATTTACTAATTAAATGAATTACGGAAATTTTTGCTAGCTATTGATGTATGCATTTTTAGTTTCCCTAAATTACATAATAATCGAGTTGCAGAGGTAGATGAATGAATATTATTTAAATCATAAGATATTTTTCAGGAATTTTTAATTTGTAAATGGATACTTAGATATGAAACATATAAAAATGTGTTAAGCAACTTTTTTAAAACAAAAAAGGAGCAGGATAAAAAATTTTATAACATCCATGTTGATAGTAATTTTCTGAAATTTAGTTCCTTTCATGTGATTATGTTTGTTAAGTGATCATATTCCTTCCTGCTTAGTGGTTTGTATCTAGATATTTGGTGAATGTGAATGGATTATGTTTTGCAGATACTTGAAAAAATTTGTTGATGTGAATAGTGAAAGAAATTGCATCTCATTTTTTGTGCTCTTTTTTTTTTGTTATACCTTGTGTGCATTTATTTATGAATTTTTTTAAAAAACTAATGTAATAGCCATGCTAATTTTACTTCTATTTGTACCTAAATTTGTTTATCACTTTTTTTTACAACCCTGTGTCATTCTTCCTTGGAATTTACAATAAAAGAAATTATACTTTTAATCGATTACTTTGCAGAATTATTCTTTGTTAATTGTCATTCTCTGTTTAGTTTACTGTTATAAGTTTTAGCTTATTGGTTTCCTGCCAATCTGCTAAATAATTGGTAAATCAAAGAACAAGTCCTCTAACCCCAGCCATTAGACTGATTTTGCCAATTTGTATTTCATCTGAAAGCTCACGATGATGTCATCAGTGGCCATGCCCCCCCCACACACACACACTGTCCACCTTTTCCAAAAGATATTGCAAAATAAAACTTTGACAGAGTTCCCCAACCTTAACAACTGAACCAGTTTCGTTAGTTTATTTCCCCACTTTGCAAGTATAGCTACAGACCGTTAATATTATGAGCGAACAGTTGGTCGGCACAAGCAGCTAGTTATTTATCATTATTTGTTACTGGACAGGAATGTTTTGTTGCCACCACATTGAGAAAATGTATACTTTTCTTTTTATATTGTTAGATTAGTTCCAATTCTTGAACACCTGCATCATTTATTATTGTTTAATAGACAGTACATTAGATTTTCGTTAACCTTCTAACTGGAATATTGGTCATAATGATTGCAGAACTTCACATTTGCATTAACAGATGATGCAGTATTCTCAGGTGGCTCCCAGTGACATCTTCAATCAGGTCAGACTCAAATTGTTTTCTGAATTATCCCATTATGTTGACTGAAAGGTTTGATCCCTTTATCAATGAAAGAAAATCATGCTTTTCTGGAATAGCATTAAATGTGACAGGTATTCAATGTTACTAGATACCCGGGGATATTCTGGGTTGAGGGCTAATGCTTTAATTCTTAATGCATAAAAATGAAGTTGTTCATCTTTTATCTTTACATATTATTCTTGTTTATAGATTCCTTGTTTTACATATACTTATTTTTTTCATTTGCACACATTCCTTATCTTATTTATTAATTTTATTGTCTCGTATTCTTGCTTTATTTAGTCATATTACTTTTAAATTACACATAAAAAAGGTGCTTAGCTACTATCAAAACCAACCAAATGAGTAAGGATTTGAAAACAGAAAAATCAAATTAAGGAGCTTGCCAATTAAATGTTACCTGGAGAAGTATGGTATGTTATGGATTTTAAGTAAGACATGTTTAGGCATACACAAGGTTGTTTTAAAAGATAAAAACAGCCTCAGTGGGGAAAAAAGAATGTATAAATCAAATGTAACAAGCTAACTTACTTATATAAAGTAAAATGTGATGGCATGTTTAAAATGATTGTTTGAATATGTAATTTGTTTATATTTTATACATTCTGAATAAATCCTACAACACGAGGAAAAGGAAATAGCATAGAATGGTGTTTTTCCCTGCCAACTTCTCTATGTTTAACTCCTTACTGATTGCACAATTTTGACAAAATTTGTTAAGAAAATTATAGAATTTTCGTATTGGTGTTTTTATAAAATAACTATATTTTTCTTTAACTTGAAAGGTGTTTAAAGAGAAAATTGTTCATTAACTTTACTTATTTTACCTTATGTTTGGCTTTCCTCACACCTTTCAAAACATATTCTAACAAAAAATATTCTAAATTTGTATATTGTTGTTGTATAATCAATTGCAAGCATTATACTGCCATCTATGAAGCAATTGTGTAAATAAAAATTATACAGGTACTATAAAAATTGGAATTTGTGTGGATTTTTATTGCAGAATCACAGCAAGTGTGCAGTGGCAGCTCATTCATTAGGGCTGCAGCACTCCCTGAAACTTTTTTTCAACTTCTGTTTTTGTTTTTAATCTTATTTGCTTACTTTTTCGCTCTGAGAGTTCCCTGACTTACGAAAATGCCAAAAAATGAGTAGTAACAAAATTGAAAAAGAAGACAGAAAATGAATCATCAAGTAAGAGAAAAGCAGGTCTGAGCTGCAAAGTACTCTGCCCTCCCTCCCCCCCAAAAAAAAATCGTTCACTGCGCAGAAAATCCAGAGAGAAAAAAAGCAACCCTTTCTGCCTTTGACTTGGATGGTCTATGGGCTGCCGGCCGAGCAGCTTTGGCTGGCATGAGCCAACTGAACGAGAAAAAGATGCTCTTTTTATTTTATTTTTCTTTTTTCCTCATTCCCACACAAAGTGACAATTTCATTGATTGTTTATGGGTTTTGGTTTAGGTTTGTATTGCGTTGACAGAAACACATCTGGTTGATTGGTTATTTGCTTTTTCTTGATAGAAGGCTAGATTTCTTTTGAAGAAGATATTAATTTTTGAAGAGTGTTAGTGAGTGAAGTGGGTGAGGAAGGAAGTGTGTATGTGGAGCTGCGATTTTCTTTTTGTCAGCAGAATCGTCACATCAACATTCGCTTAACTTTCTGTTAGTAAAACTAGTAGTAAATGTTATATGCTGGTTATTTAATTTGTTTGAAAAGCAGGAAATTTCATATCTGTCTTGGGAATTAAAAAATTTGGCCTACTGAAAGATAAAATAGCTTTTGTAAAAATGCATTCTCTTGATAAATATCTTGCAGCCCTCCTCGTTTCTGAGCTCATGAGCCACCACTGCAAGTGTGAAATACAGGTGTGACAAAATGTGTTTGAATTGGCTGCCCATATAAGAGGAGGGCACGATGATTAACTGGTTAAAATTCATCCAAAAGTATGTTGAGTGATCAGAAATAAAATTAGTGTTTTGGTTGCAATGAGGAAAACACAGAATTGACCACTCCCTGGAGGAGATAAGGACTTGTTCGCTTAAGATAAGGGATTATATTACAACTGCATCTACATCTTTACAGCATTTCTATTCATAAGTTTTAAACACCTTTTGCGTCTTAATTTTTAAAAACCTTCAAATCGTGTAACTGGACTTAATCGTAGCTTTTCTGTTTGTTTTGTATATCATCCTTTTGTTCTTTTACCGCATAAATTTTCCTTTTTAATGGTGATGTGACAAATAACAGTGATGCAAAAGGCAAACAACCTGAAATTTTGCAGAAATGGCATTATTCATTAGTTAACATGTCTTTCTGACTGCAACTGAAAAATGTTTATAATGGTAAATTTATATACGAAAGAAAAAAACATGTTTAGGTATAAGTAAGTCACTTTTTCTGATTGTTTGTATTGATTTAACTTGCATTATGAGTATTATTTTACAAGTTGAGCTGTAAGTTTGAAGTATTTAAAATAAAACATAATTCATATTTAAAATGGCTGAACTAGTCTCCAAACTGTGGGGGAGAAGACAACTTGCTTATATTTGTGGTAAAAATTCCACAGAAACTAATCACACTTATTTACAAAGAATATCCACCTTAACACACTAATAAAATTACAGTGATACTAATTAAAACACTGATTGAAGGAACAAAGCAGCTCAACCTCTTCAGTTTCCAAGCCAAGAGTTTGATTTCTATTAAAGGTAATTTGTAAATTTGTTTGTTACGTAGTCACGAGCCAATGCGTTGATTTTCTTTGAATATGTCATGAATGTTCCTTGAAGTCATAAAAAATGATTTATGTATGAGGATTTTTATTTTTTGATTTGGTTTCAAGATAACAATTTTAATAGTTTCAATGTTTGGCACCATTAAAACATTTGAACCATTTTGGTATTGGTGAGATATTTGTAATTTTGTGAACACTGCTAAAGGCAGAGACTTGTGTAAATAATTCGCATTCTGGAAAAAAAAAAAAAAAAATGGCGAACTAAAATTGCGACGAAATGTAGATCTTAGAATTTTTTTTTTGGACGCAAGGTTTACTGCTTACAGAACTCTCTAATTACTAGTACCGACTCACAGTGGTGTAGAGAGGTAAGTAGTGCACAGGTCATGACATGATTTTTTTCCGCCCAACCCCCCTGTCATAACCAATGATTTAGCTTATCTAAACGGCGCACAGTGGTTCAGATTGCTCATCTAGTGCGCCAAACCCAAAAATCTAACATCATAAGATCACCTTCAATCATAATTCAAATAAATGTTTATAATCCAACGATGCTAAATCATCACAAATTCGGTGCTAATTATTCGGTATTTCTCCCTATTACGTCATCAAAGTGAAAAGTTCCCCAATTGCTCGGTTCTTCTCGGAGTAATTGTACGCGAGCTCTCGTTAAAGAAAATTTATTTTCAGGGATTTATTTTTATTTTATACATGTTTTTTCTGTCAATATCGAAGAAAAATTTGTATATTTCATAACGTTTCAGCTTTATTCGATGTATAATTTTCCGTGGAAGTTGGCTTTAGGCTTAAAAAAATTGACTATTTTTTCTTTAAAATTTAATATTTTGGTCTGCATTTTTTTTGCACGTTGAAATTTCTGTTGGATAATAAATTATTGACCTTCGAGACACAGTCAAAATAAATTTTAGCTGCGTTTATGGACGGCCTAATTTGGAATTGTACTTTCTTTTTCAGTCTCTCAGCTAGTTATACTAAAAAAAAACGTCTCTTTGAAAAAAATAAGCGATTCTTCAGAGAAATATTCGGAGGAAGAACTATACAGTATGTTACAATGAAATTACAACATAATGTTCAGGGGAGATGGATTGAGAAGTTAACGCGACAGAAAAGAAAACGTTTAATGAATAATGAGAAGTGGTTTTCATATTGTTTTTGTGCAATTTATTTTAAGATTTTATGTGATTCATATAACATTTATATTATACTCGTGACATTCTTTCACTTTTCAACCATTGCATCGTGAGAGGCAGTGGTATTTATCCCCAAAGTATATATCAATAGGCAAAAATTTGAACTGTTTGAAATAAAAAAAAATACTTATCAGAATTTACTAAAATTCAATAATCTTTATTTTTATACTGTTTCCTTCTTTTGGTAAAATATTTTAGAGATTTTAAATATTTTTTAGCTATTGTCAGCTTTTGCGTAGATTGCGACAGATTCTTCCGCAGAGAACAACTGAGAAGAATTTTAAAAAAATGTCAGAAATCAAAAAATACCCAACGAAATGTTATGAAATTTCATGGGAGATAACCGAAATCTATTTCCTTTAAACTGTGTAAATTTCATGGTTCTGCTGTTTTTAGTTTTTATACTATGAGTTTTGTGTCGCTAGAAAGCGAAACTGAACCACTGTGCGGCGCTCCGGGGCATGGTATTTTTTCACCCTCTCATCGTATTTGTCACCACGGCCGGTGGCGTAACAAAAGTAAGTGGTGCACAAAATATATATATATATATATATATATATTTCTTTATCCCAAACGTAAACAGTGGTTTAACAAGCATAAATGGCGCCAGGAGTATGGCGTTACTTTTACGCCTCCTCGTCCTATTTTGCATTAAAACCCTTTCAAGTTCATTGAAAATTACTAAATTTATTTCAAAAATGAGTATTAGACATGTATCTGATCATAAATGTTTAAAAGAAAAAAAGAGAAAACAAATTTTCGAGAAATTTGCGGTTTCACAGTGAAACCAATGAACTATAACTGGCTATTTTCCCTCCGAATAAGTTATCATCGAAATGCAATTTCAATTATGTTTTTAATTTATCAGTATAGGTGAGTATTCAGGATATTCAACCTTCATAAAATTCAATATTACTTTAGAAAATTCAATTTTAAAGGATATAAATTTGTTCAAGAACCTTATCATTTTGTTTATCTTAGAGATCAAAAGCAATTGAGTTCTTGCAATGCCGATATCTTTGTGAATACTAACGGTATTGAATTGGAATTTTTATATAAGTTGGCCTATATATCTGGCTCTTAAGTTATGAACGAAACATTACACTTCATTTCGCCCATGCGCAGTAAAAAAAGTGCTCATTGATGGTTTCACTGAGAAACCAATGAACGCGAAATAGTGAAAAAGTAGGTTTTGACCCCTTGGCGCCCGGTGCGTCTATATCCCCCTTGTCCGCCGGTCGCTACGCCACCGCCGACCCGTATACGAACCTTGCCTTAAAACCTTTCTGTGTATTAAATTGTATAAAATAGCTCTCTCTACTTTCTTTTTCACTGCGGTTTCTATGAAGTTTAATAGCAATCTAATTCCTCTCGATATACATTTCTTTTATAAAATTTACATTTCTATATAAAATATTTCTTTTTAAAGATGAAACTGCTTGGGCCCCACTTCCTTGCTTATACATATGTTTCAGATTTTCCTGTTCGTCTGTAGAACTTAATGTGATGCAAAAGATAACTTATGGCGTGCTTTCTATTCGTCTTAAACAAAATTAAATATAAGAGATTCATACGTAACACAATGCAATGGGAGAACATTCTAGAATATTATCCTCTCCTCTTTTTCTTTCTTCAATTTTTCTTTCATTTAATGGGATTTTTTAGATCAAATTTTCTGCATGAATTCTGAGTTAAAGATGAACTCGCGTGTATCAAACTACATTCCCATTGTTTTGCTTATGACATTCCCCGTCTTCTTCAGCAGCGTAAGTTGTTATTTTCGTCATCTAATGCAGTGTGACACGACCGGTAGATTGGAATCTGCCAAAATTTCCTAAACCAGAATAATGCACGAAGCGCCAACTATAACCTCAGGAAGAAGTATTCATCGGAGCGTGACGTGCGAGCTCTGTTTGCTATCAGCTGTGAGATAAACGATAAAAGGAGTAAAAAAATGTGTAGTGATTTCCAAGATTTTGTTATATTTGATATAAAATTTTGTATTTTAACGTAGGACTACGTTCTTCGCATTGGGGTCTCAGGAAGGAATTTGATTCACACGCGAAAACGTTGTATGGAAGATCCGCTATATCTCTGTAACTACATACGTTATAAACATAATTAATGTCTTATTTTAGAGATAAAAGGTAACAACAGAAGTTACAAAAAAAAAAAAAAAAATTTGAAAATCGGAAAAAAGTCACGCGAGTGAAGTAGTCCTACGCCTTTAACATCAGCGGCTGTTTGAAAAAGACAGCCTCCCGTTATTTTTTTTCTTTTGTAATTTAAGATGTATGACTCAAATGCTAGCACGGGGCCAAGTAAACAAAGTCTAATTTTATTTATTGTACAGAGTTGTAACTTTTGCTACAAGCACAAGCTCGGCATCGTTACTAGTGCTACAGCAAGAGAAACATATTTACCATCAAAAATATGAAAAAAAAAACTTTTAAAGAAACGGCAAAAGCAAGGGGAAAAACATATAAACAAAAAAATGAGGAGGAAAAAAGCGAACTAGAAGCTAGAAAGTCCAATAGATTTATGTGGGCCGCAAAGAAAAAAAAAGACTTCAATTTTTATTTTTTCGGAATAACACGATTTAAGGTTTTGTAGAAGTACAATGAAGGCTTTTATCTCAGTAACGTAGCGACCCGGGGGGCTAGGGGGATGTAGATGCCCTGTGCGCCAGTTTTAGGGGGCGCTATGGAGTCAAAAATTTAATTTTTAAAGAAAAATATGATAAAGGGGCGTGAAAATAATACCATACTCCTTGCGAAATTTATACTTTTTAAGCCACTTATGACGACTGGGGTAAAAAAAAAAAATCACATTATTTTCCAGACGCCCATGGTGACAAAACATAAATGCGTTTGTGTCATTTTTTAAAGTGAAATGCGATGAGTGGTGAAAAAATACGATGCACGGGCGCCGTTCACACAAGCTAAGTCTCTAAGGATGACGGGCTAGGGGGCGAAAAAACCATATTATGCCCCGGGGGCACTTACTCTCTCTACGCCACTGTTTTATCTTCTTTATTAAAAATCTGCTTTCACCAGTTATGCTCAAAGTTGGTATATTAGCTGTGGTTCCTGAATCCTTTAGCGACGTGCCTATTTTAACAGTGAAACGCGGGACACGAATTCTTGGAATTTTGTACGCAAATGTCTGTTATATATCGTATTATTAAAAAACTAACAAGTCAGAAAAATGTAGAAAAGCGGTTTTTTTTTTTGTAGCTGGCTAGTTTATTAGTTTATTTTTCTTAGGAAGTATCATCATGAAATTTGTTATGTATGAAGTAGCAACTACAAAACATGTAAATTATCTGACGATAAGCAGATAGGGAACAAAGAACCAACCGATGAATAGATAAGGAAATGAAATATTATCTGCACAGTGTCAATAATAGATGAATGCTGTTTTTTACCTTTTGCCAAAAAAAATAAGGAAAATTATATGCTTATTTTTGAACTGCAGGACTGAATAAAAGAATGCATTGCATGCAAAACAGGCACGTAAAATATGCACCATAGTTTTTTCCTACTAAATTCCTTTGATATTTCTATATTTTTCGAACGTTTCATATCTGTAGCAGTAAATTTCTGAAAAAGAAAATGAATTAGGTAGCAAAACCTGGAGCTGAATACATGTAAATCTGGTATGATGTTTTACACCAAAATTGTAGACGGGCATTAAATTTTGTACCAAATCAGTCGAAGAGAAGTGGCTCTTTTCCAAAATCCATACATTATACAGGGTGATCATAAATTATTGAACCCATTTAAAAAATTAATAATAAAAAAACTAATAATGTCACAAATGGGCATTTTTTTTAATAAAGGAGAGAGTAAATAAAGATTTTTTTTCAGGTACGCGCGTGGCGTAATATTCGGCGTCCTAAATTTGCTACTGCGAGAGATTTCCGTACGCAATGGCTACCGATCAGCAGAAGCTGATGCGTGTTTTGAATATCTCGAGAACTATTCAGTTTTCGAATTACAATTGATTTAAAAACATTACAGAGCGTAAAATTCCCTGCAAATACATGCTTTTATTTTTCTTCTAGCTTTAAAAGTTTTTCAGATAATGACTCTCAAAAATAGGAGATGTCCAATAATTGACGACCACGACGTTGATTTGGTTCCTTTGATATGTCTTTTGCTTGTGGCTAGTCTCACTCATTTACAAAATATCAACAATGAAACTTTGAGCCTCATATAAAAACAACGAAATGGAGGGAGAAAAATCCTACATGAATCCTTTTTGAAAACCTATGAAACATTACAGATACTTAAAAATGTGTGATTTCATAAAGTTTGTTTTTTTAATTCTACCCTTGAGGTTACCCTTCAGAATGCTAATGTGACTAATACTGATTTTTACACAATACTTGGCAACGCCAGGAAAAACAATTTAAGCAACAAAAACCATTCGCAAAGGGCATACTTATACAATTTCTATGCATTTAGGTTGATAGATTTTTTTCTAATTATTTAATGACATATCCGCCTATAGTTTGTTGAATTTGGCTAAGAACAATTTCGTGATAGGATCAAGATCACGTGTCATCGACGAATCTGAAAAAGAATTGCGATGTTACATCTCCTCTCTTCCGAAAAATATCTCCCCTCCACAGTATGCGTGAGAAGAACCAACAATTATGGCTGTGTTGCAGCCTAATGAATAAACACGCACGGATGGTTTCACCTGTTCAAAACACATGCTGCTCAAATTCCCACATACGAGACCCGCAATAGAAGTAGTAATAATATCTTTCCATCGTATTTCGTGAAACTTTGATATTACAACTTTAAAATGTCTTTATTTTTATAAAATTCGATAAATTACTGTATAAGTTGCCCCAAAAATATAAACTAACTTTGAATAAGTATTATATGAACCGGTGGTTCCCAAAATGTGCGCCCTGGGGAGTCTCGTCTTCCTCACAGGGGCGCCGCAAGATATTATATTTTTTCAGAATTTATTAGATGTTAATTCATAAAATTCACGGAAATTTTGCTCTTAAAATGAACACCAAAACCTTTCGGAGTTGCGATTAGCATTTTTAACGTCGTGTGGTAAAAGCAGGACGTAAGAAGCCTAAAAAATGGTAAAAGCAGGACGAACGAGACGAAATGTTTATGATAACACGAGATGGAATTTCATGTAGATTTTTTTTCTGTATATAGTTCATGTTAGTATTCTTTTGGCTTGAACTTAAATAAATTTTACCATTTTTTTGTAAAAAGACGTAGTGTTTTGTTTTCTTTCTCGATGCTTAATTTTGTCAAATGCTTTTCTTAAATAGGAGAGTCTCGACTTCCTCACAGAGGTTGCCGCGAGATATTATATACTTTTGATAATTTTATTTACATTTTCAATTCAGATTATTTTATCTAAAGGCACGGAGTCCCTTTTTGAAAAAAAAAAAAAGACGGGAGTCTGTCTTTGCGAAACGGCCGTTGAGATTGAGGGGCGTAGACTTACTTACATTACTCAACTGTGACTAAAGTAGCTGCATGAGACTATTAACTCTATAGTCTATAGTGACTATTAGTCTAGTGTGACTATGTGACTCTATCTATGTCAAATTCTTCGTGATTTTCACCAATTTTGAAAGTCGACTGTGACTAAACCGTAATTACAAATTCTAAAATTCTTTTTGCAATCTTCAATGTCTACCTTTCTCTGTTAAATGAAACTAACACCAACTCCCTATGTTATTTGGTTGCGGAGCTAAAAACGTTTAACTTTAGCACAAAATTCGACGTAATTCAACAATTCTTGAGTAATATTTCGCGCGATCGATGAATGAATTGCCTTAGTCTGCGTGCGCGCGCATCGGCCGCCGTGAAATCATCAGAATTTTTCGTGATTTCAACTTTGCAGCTCGACTGTGACTAAACCGTAATTCCAAATTCTAAAATTCTTTTTGCAATCTTTAATGCCCACCTTTTTCTGTTGAATGAAACTAAAACCAACTCTCTACGTTATTTGGTTGAGGAGCTATAAGCGTTTAACTTTAGCGCGAAAAGTGTCATATTTTTTTTCCTTTCCCGACACACTATTAGACCACTATGGAGAGACGTAAGCCTACGTCAAAATACTGGCCACCTGATTTGAGAAATATTTTGCAAATGATAGCATCGGTAAGTTTGCATGGATTCAAGATTCATTTAATGCCAATGCTCCATCTGGATTTACTGATACAAGAAAAAGAGAATGTGATTGTCTTGAATGTGAAAATTCATTAACAGCAAAATTTTGAAGCAAGGAATTAATAGAATCTTGGGTGTTAATAGAGAATGGATTGGATGTCCACTCCTAGGTGCTAAAGCTCAGATAATTTTAGCTCCATTTGCGATTTCTAATTGGTGCAAAGCTAGACTTTTGGCAGTTTCTGTCATAAAATCAAAGTATCGCGTGAAAATCATTGTGGAAAAGTTAACGAGGGTAGCTGTGTCCAGTTTAATTCGACAGTATGTGTAACGTACAACAGGCTCATTCATCCCACTCTTCGTCTGTGGCTGACCTTGATCTGTAAACATTATGTTTTAGGTTTCCCCACAAAAATCAATCCCCCATAGAGAAATCCAGTGAGCATGGTGGAGTGATTTAGAGGTGAACTCAATGTTTCCATTTCACCCCAACCATCCAATTACCAGAAGAACGTCAAGATACGCGCTCATGTTGCGATGGTAGCTGATTCATAAATTATTTTGAGAATTATCATAAATTATTATGAAACTATGATGTATTTTATTAATTATTATGTTATAGTTATTCATTGTGTATATACATTTCTTAGGGGCACCCTGCATTTTGATCTTGAATTCTTGTGAATAAGGTTTTAAATGACACCTATATATACTAATAAAGAAATAAGTTTGGGAGGTTTTTGTAAAAATTCCTGCTGGAAAACTTGAAGGCGAAAGTACATTCCTTTTGTAAGGAGATATAAGGAAAAGAAAATTTCATCCCCTTCGTCATTCCCACCCCTAATTTCATGAGGTGGAGCAATGGGTATGAAAGAGGATGGAAGAGAATGCAACTGATGAGAGCTTTCCAACATGCTTAGGTTACAGTGAGGACAAGCAGAAAATGGTGCCGCCAGTCAAAATATACTTCTCGCCGAAGTAATTCCCCTCGGTTGTTGTTCTCTACTCTCATTCAGTATGAACTCTTTGATAATAACCCCATAATCCGCTGAATATTGATACAAATTTGTTTTCAGATGGCCTGTTAATGGGTTGTTGCTGTTTTTATCAGCCGATCCTGCTATGAGGACATTCTAATATTTTTTACAAAATATAAAGAGTAAAATTAAATAAAATTTGCAATTAACAATTCGCATAAATTTTAAAAATAATACAATGTTTTAGTAGCGCGCAAGATGCTGCTGCAAAAGGAAGACAAAAGGCATTTAATATGTGCTGAAAGACAAAGAAATTAAAGTTGAATAAAACTGTATCAAAAGAATAAAGAATCCATCAAAGCATACTTTATCAAGGGCTGCTCTGCATGGGTTCAAAAAGACTTGGGAAATTTTTCTGTAAGAAGCTAGACTTCCGTCAAAGGAAGCCTCTTGTAACCCGAAAGATACCAAGAGAAGATAAAAACGAATCAAGGATTGGTCACAAATTTTTTTTATAAACAAAACAAGAACGCCAATAAGATTATTTTAAAAAAATGATTTAAAGAAAAATTATTAGCCATCGAGCATAAAATGCCGTCACCTAAGCAAAACATGAATCAAAGAAAAGAATACGACTTACTCAAGCGAAGAGAAAACAAAAAATGGCCCTACCTAGACTCAAAAGTATTCTTTTCCCGCCCAATCTTAACTAAACGGCAAACAATCTAAGATTCCTGCATCATCTATTAATAGCAAGGGAAAAAGAAAAAAAAGAGAAAATTGAAGGCGAAGAGAACAAATTACTATTTAAATATCCTTGATAAAATATGCTTTGATGGATTCTTTATTCTTTTGATACAGTTTTATTCAAATTTGATTTCTTTGCATTTCTGCACATTTGGAATGTTTTCTGTCTAATATTTTTACTTTACATTTCCTTGCTAATCAATGTATAGTTTTCGGCAGTGACGAATCCAGGATTTGGGTCGGGAGGAGGTCTGAGATCATAAAAAATTCTGTATCGTCGTGACCAATGTCAAACCTCATGGCTTATATAAACCAAAATACTTAATTTTTACAGTCTTCACTTACCTGACAATAAGAATCATAAAGAGCACTACAGTACTTTCGATAATTTAATACAAAAACGCCATGAAATAACCAGCCAAAAAATGTTTTCTAGCTCTTTAGAAAGCTGCAGCCCCATAGCACCACTCTGGGTTTTCAGAAAAGATTAAAATATCCAGTGTCGGCAATTGGGTGGAACCAGCGGGAGTGGTCTCCCCAATACTTTCTCGTATCCGCCGTAACACGGGTGGTTAAAAAAATACACCACGCGCCAGTAACATGAGCCATTTCCTAACACAGGTGGGGAAAAAAGCGAATCGGTCGCGCCTTTTTTTTTGGGTCTTAGAATGGTGAAGAAACCGAAATACAATTGTATACAGTTTGTATTCTTTTTTTCAACCGATTGAAACGAAATTGGGCACGGATCTACAATTAATGCTAGCAGATGCCAGTTTTTATTTATCTAAGTCAGAGCGTTTAGTAGTTATTGTGTTCACAAGTATGCATTTATACAGACCGACACCGACAGATAGTCAACCCTTTGATGGATTTGGAAAAAAAGCGAAATTTGAAGGAAGGAAGGAAGCCAAAATTTGATAGGAACCTACAAATTATGTACAAATATCACATACCAAATTTCGTCCTTCTAGCTCTAACCATTTTTGAGTTATCATGTTCACAGACAGAACGCCGCCCCATGTCCTCGTGCCTGATGCCATGACAGCGACTGAACCAGAAATAATTCCAAAATTGTGTTTGTTCAGACTGAGAAAGGTCTAAAACGTGGAGATTCATCAAAATTTAAAGTTCGAATTTTTTGACGATTACAGTAGTTTCTCTTTGTGTACTTCGTATACGAACAAAAACTTTATGGACATTTAAAAGTACCCGAGAATATAGGAGGTAGATAATAAAATTTAAAAATTTAGTTACACAATTAGCTAGCTTTCCCTGACATTTTTTTTAGTTTTATTTATTTCGTGCCCATGCCGGTCCGGCGTGCCCGTAAGGATGTTAGGCCTGGAAGGGGCCGGCAGTGAGGAAACAATCAAGACAACAGTAGAGAACAGCGGACCCTCAGTCCAAACGGGCAGGGAGAGCACACGAAAAAAAATAAACAAATAAATATTTACAGACTGCACCCAAACAGGGGTGGAACCCAATCACAGAGTCAATATAAAATACAGAGATATGATAATTAAAACTACTCACCCAGCCCCGTCCAGACTAAAATCAATTCAATTACAACATAATGAAGCACGTAATACATTACAAACTTCAAAATGTACCTGTCGCGGGACTGGGGAGACATCCAACAATCAATAACATGTATTACCCTCCGAAAGGGCGCAGTGGACTCAGATCTAAAGACATTTGCAAACATTAAAAGATAATATCATTTCTCGAAAATAAAAACACAATGAACAACATAACCTAAAAACAAAAAATCAAAATATCACTTCTCGATTAAACAACACAGCATTTTCTTATCGAAAACTCCCAAAATCATTTTAAAACCCTGGCTTACAAGATGCCTGGCAGCCGCCTCCATTATAGTTCAACTCGGGGGGGGGGGTGAGATCCCATGCAGCCTTCAAAGTTTTATAATTCCATATTACACGACAGAGAGAGACACTAAATTATGCATTAACTAAAAATTTTTAAGTTAAAATCCAGTGCTCAGTTTAAATATAAAGCGAATATTTAGGCGAGCATCGAAACCCCCTTCCCCCTGCAGCAGCAGTGTTTTAAAATCAATCCTTAAAAATTAAGAAAAAAATATTTTTAAAGTTCAAAGGCAGATGCAGATGGGCGGAAGGCAAGCAAACATCTGCAATCAAATCACGGAAAAAAAAAACAGTCGGCAAACCGCCTAAAATGAAATCCCAAGTGAAAATCTCCTCTCTAGAGCACAGAACCTCTTACCAAGGTCCAGAAAGAAGACAACACCAAAACACACAAGTCTAAAAGAATTTTTATCAAAATCTTCCTACCGTAACCAGCATCGGTAAGACGAACACCAATACACAATAAAATCCCCTCAAAAACTCTTCAGTCGACAAAACGGGCCAATACAAACCACAAAGTCATAAACCACACTCGAACCAAAAGTCGAACAAAAACAACAAACTGTTGAACAATCAGGCCTAGGTCAGCCGGTCGTAAATGCCATTACTGATAAAGCCTGAATAAGTTTGGACTGTGCCTGGGCATTATATCTTAAATTTTTAAAGCAGCTTTTTCTGTGTTCATCAGACGATTCTTTTAAGCGAAATTCAGCAGTCAGAGGACACCTAAACCCATAAAGGTCGGCATCCCCGACCAAGTCAGATACAAATTTCCCTGACACTATAGCTTGTTTATAATTCCCTAGTTCCAGGCAGCTAAAATAAAATAAAAATTTAACCTTGCAGGGGGCAACTACGCCCCTCACCCCCCCCCCCCCTCCGACTCGCCGCCACTGAAAATATCGTTTTCGAGGCAGAAAGAACAGATGTTTTTGAAATGGCTAGAACTCAACACCAGGTGCAGTGAGAGATGCTCTGTAGGTGGCATTAGGTTCGAGAAATCTTGCATTTTTTTTCAGTTGAAGCCATGATGACTTGGACGATAGAACATCGCGTTTTCACGTGCGATTGTTTCATCAAGAATAGCGAATCTGTCACAGCAGTTCAGGGTGAGCTTCGTAGCCATTTCAATAAACATAAAAATCAAGCTGTTTCCAGCCGTGTAACTATCCTACGGTGGGTTTTAGTACTTCGTACACGATGTACACTAATGAGAAAAAGACCGTCGGGGGTTAAAGAACGGTACTTACTCCGAAAATGTCGAAAGCATCAGGCAAGTCTTTCTGCTCAGTCCGAATCGATCTGCTTGGAAGCATTCTTCTGAACTTGGTCTCAGTAATCGTTCGGTAAGGCATATTTTGCATTTAGACCTGCAATTCCTCTCCTGCAAATTCGTCTTTGTGCAACAGTTGAAATCCGGGATTTAAGCCCAGCGACTGAATTTTGAGCATGAGATGGAAGCAATTTTTGAGCAAAATGACAACCTCATTTTGTCTATGAGTGATGAAACTCGTTTTCATCTCAATATTAAGGTGAATCAACAGAACTGCCGTTATTGGGCTTCAGAAAATCAGAAAGAATTACACGAAAGACCACTATACAGAGCGACGAGCAAATCGATAGAGCGATGTTTGAAAGAGTGCATGCCAATCTTCAACAGCGCCTTCAGAATTGCATCAGAGATAACGGATACCACATGGAAGATGTTATTTTCCACACTTGATTTTGTCAAATGCTCTCTTAGCACGAACTCGGCTATGTGAATAAATTTCTTTTTAGGAAAAAATTAACGATTTTGTGATTTTTTAAAAAAAACGTTCGCTTTTTCTGCCTCACCCTGTTTATTCAATATAAGAAACAATAAAAATTGTTCACTTCAATAAAAAAACCCCTTTGAACACGTTCTATATGAATTGAACTGTTTATTTTGAAGTTACGTTGCACAATTTTTCCTTGCTATATACTGCTTGTTTATTAAAATTACTTATTTATTGAAGTTATTATTTTTAAAATCATTAAAAAATTACTTATAACTAGCAGCAACAACCTTGTTCCCCACTGACACCGCCACCTCGCCTTTTCGCGGGAAAAAAGTAGTACACTCAACCGCTACTTTTTTCAATTTTACATAAATAATGATTACACTACTGGCCAAGGGTATTGCAAGGTTGGTAAAATGCAACACATTTGGAGTTAATTAAAATACAATGGTTCACAATACGTTGAGGAGAATCGTAGGACGTACAATCGTGGTAACTTACATTTTACAGTGAAGATTTTGTCATGATAATATTTAGGGGGCCATCCACAAATTAATGAAAACGAAAATGATTTTAGCTTATCCCGTTTCACAGGAAGCTGATAATGTTTTGAAACTTACATCAATCATTTTGCTTCTTATACGCATTGCTTACAAGTATTTTCGTAAAAATGTCGTGAATATTCGGGAAGATATAGAAGCTTCTTAAAAACATTCCAAATTTTTTGCATGTGTTTTGCTTACAACATGCAGAGTTTTACCCAAAATGTTGCGAAACTTACAGAATATGTTAGAAAAACATTGGATTAAAATTTGAAGTAAAAAGCTTAAATATTTGAGGAAATTTGAGTATTTCTAGTAAATAATTTTTAACTGCGCATGCGCAAAATATAGCGTAAATTTTCTTTCATAACATCAAATTCAAATATCTAAGGCAGTTTATATAAAAATTCCAGTTGAATACCATTAAGATTTAGAAATCTGTAATCATTGTAAACAGCAAATTTTCTTTTGTTCTGTAAGAGAAACAAAATGATGAGGGTTTTTCCAAAAATCAATATATTTTAAAACTAGAATCTTCGAACAGCAATATTGAATTTTATGAAAGTAAAACCCATCTGAACTTCCAATTAAATACATACTTAAAATTGCAATTCGTCGATTAATACTCGACGCTTCAAGTTTAAAATATATTGATTTGTGGAAAACCCGTTTAACCGATCTTCATGCAGTATACTCAAATTAATTTTGAAATCCGCTGCGGTTCTTCTATTTGCTGCTTGTGATATTACATCATTGCTCTGCGCAGAACAATGCGCAGTTAGACAATGAGTCCATTTTATTTTATCATGTGGATATAACATCACATGTATTTACGTTGTTACTGTATATATTCGGTTTTCATGATTTTGAACAGAAAAAAAGTAGCTCGTTCATACTATCATAATTCCCCTTCTTCAAAAGCGACGGCGATACATTACTAGTTTATAGTGTATTTTATTTTCTTTCAAGCACACTAGTAGTACTATTGCCTAACATACACGAGATGTAATTTTTCAGTGAATTATTTTATAAGGCAATCTGATCTTTGGCAGCATCAAATTGCTGTAAACATTTCAAATTTTTCTAATCAAATTTGCTTGACCATGGAAAAATAAATTAAATCATTTATGCAATAAATTTCAATGACAATCTTAAGTAAATCGTTAAGCATAGAATAAATTATTTTTGGTTGATCACCATTATTCAAATGCGGATATGAGTTTATCTGAAGGATACAACTTTGCTGATCTTGAAGATGGTATTATAATTGAAAACAGGGACAATAATTCGTTTAATAGCACTGAAAACTTATATTCTTCAATCTCCAGTGATACAACTCAACAAAGAAATTCTACCCCATTGATTACAATTGATTCAGACGATGAAGATGAACAGCGTTTGAATAATGAAATAAACTGGGAGGAATTACCATCGTGTGCGGTAGAAAACATTTATGCATTCCTCAGTAGAACTGATCAAAGCCGTATGTCCCAAGTGTGCTCTCGATGGTCAGATAATTTCAACTCCCCCCGTTTATGGAAAACGATGAAGTTTTACTTACCTGAAGATGGTTATTCTTCTGACATATATCCAGAAGTAAGATTCGCTCGCAAGTACGCTTCCATGTTTAAACACGTTGAAATTGTTTGTAAATCAGTCAAGATCCGTCTCATTGGCGTGATATGCAGACAGCTCAAGTTATTTCTGCAAGCCATGGCGTCCTCATCTCAACTTGTTTCAATCAAATTTATCAATATGCGAAACTATTTCCGTCGTCTGGATGATACCCATCACGAAGACTTATTCCAAGCCATCATCAGTTTCTTCAGCACACAAGAGAATCTCAAAACAGTCGTTTTTCAAGATAGCGGTTTCAGCAAAGAAAAAGGTATGGAACTCCTGAAAGCAATATTCCATAGTAACACGATGACAAATCTCACACTTCGAGGATTTGTGAATGAGGCTGCAATCACGGTATTTAGCCAACAATATATGTTAAATTTGTCAGAAGTGTGCGGTAGAATTGCAAATGTACAATCACTTGAGGTAGATTACACACAAATCTTTGAGGATATCATACACTGCTTGTATTCAAAGATATCTTCTGGTGACTACCAGCTTGATAAAAAGAAGTTCGGCATGTCGACTCTTAATATTTTCTGCGAAGGCAAACGACATTTAGGGTTTAGAGGGATTCTACCTGGAACTTGGAAACATGTAAGAAATGTCTTTCGAGACTTGAAAGTGAAAATAGATGTTACAATACACAGTCATCTGGCCAATGAGATGGAAAAGTTCTTGGTGAAAGAAATACCGCTACAGTCATTGGACTTTAGATATGAAAAATTTTCTGCTCCGTCAAGAATAGATATAAGCGCTTTGTTCACACATCTTCGAATTTGCAAGTATGAAGGTCATTTAGAAGCCTTGAATGTTTTATGGCTTCCATCTAAAGCCGATTTTGCTGGGTCTATTATACCGTTCGTCCAATCCTGCGAAAATTTGCAGAATCTCCACATTCGTGTTGCTTATACGCCATCAGGAATTGAAAATATCCTCAGGGCATTATTAGAAAATCATCCCATATCATTGAAATCCATTACATTATGGTTTAACTATCTAAATGCAGACCAGCCTCAAGACAATTTGAGAGCATTATCAGAAGAATATTATCCTTTATTTAAAGCCCAAGGCATTGAGTGTTTCTTGTTTGTAGATCCAAGTCGAAGTCTGAGGAACCGAGCACGAAATATCGCTCCTTAAATTTTCATAACATTTCACCAAAGCTAAACTGGCCGAATACCAATAGACACATTCGTAATTTTATTAAACAATCAATAAATTATACAGCATTTTTTAATATTGTTTATTTATGTTTTCAATGCAATTTCTTTCTAGAATTCTTTTATTATTTTAAAATTAGTTATGCTATATTGGGGTTCATTTCGCTTAAAAGTAGCAAGATTTTATGTTTTAGATTATTACAAGCAATTTACTACAGTTTTGCCAAAAAATAAAAGATGATCTCAGAGTTCGCTGAAATCTGGAATCCTGCAGGCATGCCAAGTCCTGCAGGCATCGTCCACAGAACGCTGAAAAACAAAATGGCTGCTGACGTTAATATGTTGTGTTGAGGCAATTTGGCCCTCTTTACAAGAGCTTGTGTACAGTAATAACTAACTGTGCAGGTAGAAAATTAATTTTTGCCATCATAATATGATTGAAATCTAGTTTAATGTGACTCTTGAGTTCGTCGCAAATATGGGAACTCCATTTGGCGACCCAAACATACCCGCTCCAATACAGTTTGGTCAATACATTGTATGGGTTGCCATATTGGCTACAAACTCAAGGAACACATTAAACTAGATTTCAACCCATGATCTTTTCATTGTAGATTAACAAACTAAACTGGTTGTTTGTTTATTAGATATTGAGGTTGGAATCTAAGAATTGGTACGCATTCCTCTTAAAATGGTGCCAAGTCGCCAATGCTAATACAAGCAATGAGGTACAGCGGTCAAGGTTTAAGATTAGCTGCTTTAAAGGGTAAGAAGCTCTCTCGCTTTGGCGACTTGGCACCGTTTCAAGAGGAGTGTGTACCAAGTTCTAGATTTCAGCTGTTATTGTCTTAATACCATTAGAAAACGAGAGGAAAAAGCAAGTTTTACTTATTCAGATTTCAAAATTGAAATTTCAAGTTATCTCCCTCTTCCCTTATTAGCACAAGATGCCGTATAATATTCATACGATAACTTAACGATACTGTGCGGCATTCAGACTATCGTGGCGACAACGTGGAGATATCGTAAAATATCTTGTTCTAATAGGGCCATGATAGATGACATCACAATACTTCACGAACGCGATAATAATAGATTCCGGCAAACACAAAGCATACACAAGTTACTGATGAACTAATGAAATTACCTATGTAATTTGTAAGTTATATCCTTTACTTGAAGGTAGTAAATGATTTTCTAATTTTGATGTTATTCAGCGGTAATATCGGAAACGATTATCAAAATAAAACGATTTTTACATCTTAAAATTCGAAAGTTATCTGATTAGTGAATTTAATTGTCGTGCTCTTTAACACGATAATATTTTTAGGCTGGGATACTTCCGGTAAATTGCGTGATGCGAAAGTCTGCAACGTCCCATTGCGCTGAAAACTACAAATTTGGCTCGTAGTATCTTCTTAGGTATAGTAGCGTAGCTAAAGGGGGGTCGGTCGCGAGCGGCACTTCGAAGGGGTGGCAAAATTAGACATGCAGGAAAACAATTGTATAACTATTTATAACAATATACTGTTACGAAAATTGGTTTGTGTACGTGAATGTAGACCAACAAGCAGGATAAAAAAAACTTTATTCCGTGAAGATTCCAGTAAAACACTAAGCACAGGTAACAGAACTAAACAGCTCGTATAAATTGCAAGACAGGCAGATAGCAGATCACTGATAGATATCAGTATTAGCACTTTGAATAGCGCTCAACTCAAACTGCCGTCAAAGCTCCAAAGACAATGAATTCCTCGTTCGAGTAGCTTGATTTTTATACCTTTTCCGATAGGATCTGACGTCACATAGAAATCTCTCGAACTTTCCGTTCAAAGTAGAGATAGAAAAATAGTTCATGAATTCTCTAGAAGCTTCATTTTATCGTCAAAATGTTCGTCAAATTTGCCACCAAGGTTGGGGCTCATTGGCCTGGCGTGCAATAAAACCTTTGTAAATCTCTCTTTCTTTTCATAAGATTAGCATGACAGGGAAACAACTTAATAGCTTCGTAACAATTCAACTATGAGAAAAGCAGCGGCACTACTTCAATCATTGCGTTAATAAAAATATAACTTACGTAATTAATTCGTATTGTTTGCCATTTGTCGGTAAATTGCCGATATATTAGAAACTGCTGGTGGATTCACAATCTATATGTAGAAATTAAAGGCGTCAAGCGAGAATTACGTTACTAAAACAAATTTTTTTGTTTGATTTTTTTTAGGTTTATGAATACTTTGTAACTTGTAAAAGAAGGGCGGCAGAAGCTGTTACTACGCCACTTCTTGGGTAGAAAGTACTCATTAAGAAAGATTTTAAGAAATTAATTAGATTTTTAATAAATTAATAAATTAAAATTTTAACGTTTTGATAATTTTTTTGATATTAATTTCAAAGCAGAATTTTCACTTTCGCTTTTATTAACATGATAATAGTTTTTAAACTCGCATTCTTTCTGTGAATTTTTTGATCTCAAAATCGTTACGCACTAGGGTTTGGAAATCGTATGATTTTCATACTTTTTGTATTCCAGGGAACAAAAAATTTTAAAATTATTCAGAAAATCACATCTCAAGAATGATATTTTACAAAATTATGTTAAAGCAGAATTTGGCTGTGAAAAGATGGTTTGTTTAGACACCAAAACAACCTGGTATAGTTTGTTGGCAATGATTGAAAAATTTTGAGAGATAAAATCATCAATTTCAAAAGCATTAATTAACATTAAAAAGCAACAAATTTTGGGTAATGTAGAATTTGAAACTCTGACTGCAATTGTAGCAGGTTTGAAGCTAATAAAAATTGGGCTAGAAAAACTGTACAGTATACAGTGGAATCACGACTTTCCTAACTGCCGAAGGAGTGTATTTGCTTTCTTTGAACTAACAAAACTGAAAATTTGGTTAAGAATATGAAATGTTCTCTGGTCGAAAGAATTAGTGAGAGACGCAATGTTAGTTAAGTTTAATTAATACAATACCTAAAATTTTCGGAGAAAGTATGATGCTGCTGCAGTTACTGTTGATCTTTCACGTTTACCAAATAAAAACTCTTTGATTCAACAAGATAAAATAGTTATGACAAGGCTTTTTGGCGAGGAAGGCGAATCATTGTCCAACTCTTCTCACTCAGAAGAAACTTTGGAAGAAAAAGAAGGTACGAAAAATTAGAAAAAGAGATCCACTCAAAGACAAATCTTCTATGTTGTTCAACAAGCAAGAGTTCTAGCTTGAGCTAGATAGAGAAGCAAGAATTGCAGTTATTTGGCTCAATAGAAAATCGATCATCAAACATTATGAAACTGGGGGAGGCTTTGAAAACAATTCCTCCAACATCAGGTGAAGCTGAGAGGGCATTTTCTTCTGCCCTGTTGATAAAGCATATATTGATTATGTTTTCTTAAATAATACTTTAAAAATGAATAATTGATACATTTTATTGGTATCTTGTTGCTCAATATATAAAGGAGTATAAAATTTGGAATTTATGACTATCCTTATATTGAGTAATTATTTTTGATATCAATTAAAAATAACTTACTTTTAGATTTTTTCAAATTTTTATGCATTCCCGGGAAAGACTATTACATTCCCGGGAAGGAAAAAAAGGTTGGAAATCCGAAACTCTATTACGCATTGTACGCAACGATTGATGCAATCAAGCTAGTTGATGAAAAGACAGACGAATCAAGCCTAAAACATTATCATGCTACGATGTTCGGAATAGAGGCTCGAAATTCCTATTTGTTTTTAACATAAATGTATCATGTTGATGATTTTTTGGGTAAAATTTTTCACAAAATTACGTTACATTTCGTTATTAACCCCTTAACAGTTTTATTTTTATTGCTATCTAATAAGATGGCCCCTTCTGTTTTGGAAAGGGGCTGTCGTTTTCATTCATTTAAGAAGACATAGAATACTAGAGATATTTATGGATTTAAGAAATTTTTGTGTCAAATTATAAAGCTAATTAATGATAAAATTTTAGTTTATAAGCCTAAAAATGCGACAATTCGATACACGTACGACGTACGGGCACGGTAGTTAAGGGGTTAAAGTTATGGCTAAACTACTTAAAGCTATTTTTAATTCACGAATCACCAAATACAGAGAAAATCATACGTGAGTATACGTAGAATAATGTAAATTTGGTATGTAAAGGAAGGATTACGGCCGGACAATTGAACTTTTAGGTTTCGTGCTCAACTTTTAAAAAACGCACTTCGGCTTAAATTTATTTTGTGACATAATAATAGGAATAACAATAGAATAGGAAATTAGAATAGGGTAAAGAGTACATCATTTGCAAGATTTATTGAGATCAAAATCATTCAGTGCTGAAGGTCATAAATTGTCAAAGAAAAAATATCACGAATAGTCATTGAACAAAAAAGGCATTGTCTATAGCTCACGAAAAACTATACTATAAAAGTATGACGCCTTGCAAAGCAAGATTGAGTAGTTTAGTTTATACAGAAATCGAGTTTTGCTTTTATTTTCCTATCTTCGATAGCTTTAGGCATGAAGTTCACGGTAAGTTGCCTTTTGTTTTCTTCCGAAATTTAAAATCGAAAATTTCTGTCATCTGAGCACGGTTCAAAACTACGAGGTCCGTTCCAAAATAGCCCTCAAGTAGCTTCTAAAAGGAGCGTTAATATAACTAAACTAAACCTTTCGAAATTTAATCATCTTTTATCTGGTGAACGGTGTCCTGCCTGTACAACGTGCCAGGTGGATCTTACTATATATTTACATCATATTTTAGTGGAATGTCCAGTTTTTAACAATCATCGCTTCAGGTTTTTTAACTCCGTATCAGTAAACATTAGAGACTTGGTGGGAGAGCATCCCCATCCACATATTTTTACTTTTTTAAATGCCATTGGAATTTTTAATTTTATATAGTAATATCCTGTATTTTAGAATTTGTTGGTCCATTGGTTTTTTTTCATTTTGTTTTAAATTGTCTGTTTATTAATTAAAGTTTTTATTCTAAATTGGGAACAAAGGAAAAATTGATTCTATTTTATAAACCGCTCATTTCAACATGTTTCCATTTTTCACCTTTTGTTTGGCACAGCATGGCCAAAAAATGGCTCTTGCGCCATTAAAACCCATACAACCAACCAACCATCGAAATTTAAACCACAGTGTTAAAGCATATAATTTTTACAGAATAAATGAAAGAATATCGAACCGCGTAATTCCAAATTCTAAATTTTTTTTTGCAATCTTCAATGTCCACCCTTATCTGTTAAATGAAACTAAAACCAACTCTCTATGTTATTTGGTTGCGGTGTATAAGCGTTTGAAAATACCACGAAAAGCCTTATATTTTTTTCCTTTTCCGAGACACCATTAGACCACTATGGAGAGACGTAAGTCTACGTCACAAAAACTGCTCTATAAATAGGACTCTGGGCGTTAACGGGTTAACATGCATTATATGACGTTCTCGCTTATGGGTTCCTATGTAACATTGATATTTTTGGCATGCCTTACCTACTCTTCAAGTTTTCTCGGAAACTCTTCAACAACTTCTTATTCACTGTGAAATAATAATTTGTGTGGTGAAGCTACTAAAACTGAAAATAATCCGAAAATATCCAAAGTCTTGATCACCACTGAATGTTTAATTTGTCTCGTATTAAGTCGTTTTGAAAACTGTAACAACATCATTAAGCGCGTACAATGGCGCAGTCATGGTAAAGATACTGAAAAAGGACGGTAAGAGCTTCTGTTTTACGATTTACTAAGAAGAATGAAATTTCAGATAATAATATAAAGTACAATATTAATCGTTTGATTGATTGCTTGAACGAAATAAAATCTTAGATAAAGAAATTCATGATTTACTTACGGATTATGTTATTGATATTGTGCAATGTGAGGAGTAAACGGATAGCGCCAAAGTGGCGATTTATGGAGCGGAAACTTTTTTAAATGGCCATCTTTCACAATCTACCAACAACGTTTCGCCAAATTTTAATAATAGTACATCTGAATTAGTGGTTACGTCTTCTGTTGTACCGTCAATTTCGAAGGAAAATACAGTTAATTTACCTACCATAAAATTAAAACCATTTCGTGGCAATATTGACGAACGGCAGTGTTTTAGGGGACGATTTAAACCATCCATTGATGACAATCCAAATATATATGATACTGAAAAACACGTTTTCTTACGAGTTATTTACAAGGCGAACTCAGTTCTCAGTGAGCTCACTGGTCATCGAGAGGTTTTGAAAATATTAAAATGCAAAATCGGAAATAGTTTTTTTTATCAGTAACCTAATAATAACCGATTTATGTAGATTCGATCCAGAACACCCCGCCCAAGCCTCGGGCATGCACTAAATAGGAAAGACCGGCTACCACGACAGCAAATTGCGCATTGAAGGCGACCGCAAAATAGCCCCCATTATGAGCGACTCATGCGACGAACCCCCCTTTTACGACCCGTTTTCGGAGATGGGCCGTAATAGCCACACCACCATTACTATAACCCACGGGAAGCGAGACTTTGCTTACGGCAGGTTTCACCCCCGTATTTGAGGCGCTTCCTTATGTGTGAAAAACCCGACCCACCGATTTATGTAGATGCTATACATGGTGCCTACTACTTGGAAGAGACTCAAAAATGAATTTTTGAAATAGCTGGTAGAGAAAAACAACAACCCCGCAACATTTGATTTCTTGCATTAAAAGCTAGAATTTCACGTCCTCATTTTAAAATGATAAAAGTATAGAAATATTGTTATAGAGCTAACAGGTAGTTTGTTACTTCATGGATAGAGAACTTTGAAGTTCTTCAAGCAGTCTGAATTTGTCTAATTGGGTGAAACATGTTTTAAGGAGCTTCCTCTAACAAAGTTGTATTTATAGCTATACTATGCTGCATATCCTATCTAACAATAAGCATGGCGTGGTATAGCACTGATGCTCATCGGTTTATACATTTAACACTAAACATACCAACACTTAATATATACCAATTCGTACCGTTACCAGTCAAATGACTGGTTTTTATATAAAAGCTTTATTTTTCCTGATTAAATGTTGAAAATTTTGATTCTAGTATGGAAATATTCAACAAAGTAAATTTAAGGTAACAATGCAGCAAAAAATAGTTTTGCGGAATTTCTCTAAAGTTATCGTCTTCATAGACAGACAAAAATCGTTACGTGTGATTTTGCCGATGTTGACGAAGGCAAGACAAATTTATACAGCTAAAGAAATTTTTTTATTGAACTTACTTTGCAACAGTCTATGCAGAAATTTGCAACAAATTGATACGATATGTGAAGCTTACATGCACAATCCGATAACTTTATAAGACAATCAATTTTTACTCCCAGTCAAATGACCTGTCGTGGTAAATAACGGTAGGTTACATGTGTTCATCAGAATTAAGATAGACAAATATAAATAAACGATGAAAATTTAATTGTATATATTTTAAAGAAAGAATCATAAGGTGAAGTGCAAAGAAACTATAACATTTTCTGCGAATTTTCTGATCAAAAGTTTAGAACCCGTCATTTGACCCGTCATGGCATGTTTAGTGTTAAGCCGGCCTGGCATCAACGGATCGCCGTCCTTTGTCGAGAATAACAATTCAGCATATGTACTTATCGTATTAAATCCATTTTGATTTGAACCTTAACCTATCCCACGACGACCCGCCTACCCGAAAGGTTGCAAAACCTTAGCAGTCGTCGGGGATCACTCTTGATTTTAACCCGATTTTTAGCCTTAAGATTAACAATGAAAGAGACTTCAAGACAAAGAAAATAGAATTCTGACTGTTTTCTTTTTGTTGCTGTCACCAACAATTTTTATACAAGAAATGTCCATAAATATAGTTACAGTGAATAAAATTTTACAATATCTTTGCAATATTTTAGAAAAATATGGAAAAAAATTGTGGCTTAAGAAATCTGAGTTGCTGAAAATGTTTACGATAAAAATATTTATGTAGTCAAACCTCGTATAAAAAAGAAAGACCACACTTTTCACAGACATTTAATGAATGCAAAATATATTTTTTATTACTACATCATCACCATTCATCTTTATGTGTCATTTAGATTGTATCGTATCGTCTTTTTTCTACGAACTTTAATGTTTCAACAAGTATTAGAAAGAGATAATTTATTTTTTTATTAAAAAACAGATAGTTCTCCTCAAAACGATTCATTGCGGTTTAAAGAATATTTTGTTTGGTGAAACAGGATCAGCTAAAGCTATGAGTGAAGATTTTTAAAATTTGAAAAGATTTAAACTTGCGACAGCCGATATTGATTTTTAAACAAATGATTTTCCTCTGTTTCGGTTGCATAAATTAACTGCAATTTCTTTCTTTGATTATCTTTTAAGGTTATTATTGATGGTCATTATGATAAAGTTGCTATGAATATAATTCAAAACGAAAATATCACATTTTTGACCTTTACACAAAAATTATTATAGTATATAAATTAAAGCAATTTGAAACAGATTTCAATAATGCAAAATGTGCTTTCTTTACCTTTATGCACTATTATCATCTGTAAAAATGATGAGTGTAACAGACAATTCATTGAAGTTGTATCTTAACATGAGATAGATTATTTAATTTAGGCTTTTATTATCCTTCATATCTTTTCCAAATAAAACACTTCTGATCCTTTGTTTCATTGCAAAATATTTTATGCTATAAATGTGTATGGAGCTTAATTTGTAATTATGTGTTAATTGCTATATTTTCATTCCGTTTTGTCGAACTCAACAAGTAGTGTATATTATAAAGTAGTTTTGGTAACTTCGTAAAGACGGCAGGCCGTTATGGAGCATGTAAAATAAGAGTCAATTAGGGCTGAAAAATCAGACCTGAGTCGTGTGTTTAGTTTTTGGAAGAGATAGGCATTTAAAGATGAATACAAAGATAGGCATTGAAGGAGGGACAGTAGCGATAAAGCTGGTTGCTAGGTAACTCAGATAAAGAAAGGAATAAAAAGAAGTTTGAGAAAAAGTTGAGATATTTATTTATATACATTTATTTTACGAGTAAATTCACAACAAAATTATTTGCTGTCGCTGTTAGTATTATTACATTTCTACTCTTTTCCAAAGTTCCTGCCTGCATTTATAGCACAAAGGTGTATTCTTTCTCGGCACCTGGTGAACAGTTTGGTCGTAAATGTTTCTTCGTTAAAATGTATATTTTTAAAGAACCGGACCTCAGCATCCATTCCAAACTGCCGACAGCGTACTCTTTCTTCAACGACGGGGAAATTGCATGAAATGAGGTTTGAGGTGGTTTTTAAAACTATACCTACATCTTGAAAGCCCTGGTCTCTCTGGGGAGCACCGCGAGTACGCGGACGAGAAGCCGCTGGATAAGTAAGGGGGCTCTCGCTACCTCGGAGGATATAATAATGGCTTGGGCTTGGTCTCTGCCGATGATAGTGTCTGCCTCCTTCGGGAGGAATCGAACGGTGGCCGATGATGATCTCTAGGACTCCGGCCTCAGCACTCGAGCTATTGCAGAGACCATAACTCAGATACATCGAACGGAGAATGCCCCAGACCGAGGTGATATTGATATGTATCTTGAAAACCATTGAGAGTAAAAATTCACGCTCGTATTAGTGTAAAGTAGTCACTGAAATATGCCTTTCGAGAAGTTATGTTTACACGGCAAGATGAAATATACTTCATCCCCGTTTCCGGTTCACCAGACGACGTTGCTTAGTGCTATGACTATTCCTGACAGTTTTTCTTGCGACAACATATCGTCACTATCAGATCAAAATGTCGTATGCCAAATCGGCTAAAAAGATTATTGTATAGATTAGCTGCATCTGCTTTCAAATTATGCATGATATGTGACTATTATATGCTGAAAAAAACTTGCCGTATGTCACCTCTTTTTGTGGGGATATTAAAATGTTATTTAATTTTAGCTACCTAAAACTATGAATTATAATAAAGCAATAATGTTGGGAAAGCTAGCTAATTTTGTAGCTAAATTTTAAAATTTTGTTGCCTACTTTTTGTTGTCTTTAAAGTTTTTGCCCTCCCACTTACAGCTCCTGATTGCCAGTTCCAGCCCTTACACTAAGGGCCTTTAAGCCTTATAGGGGCCTATAGGAAATATAAGCTTCATCCACTGCCCCCCTTGACTTTTAAAATGATTTTTTGTATGGATTTTCATTTAATATACAAGCAGTTTTTAAGCAACAGATATTAAAACAAACTGAAATAATTAAACATTTAACGGTGGGTCATCTTCAGGAGAGTCGGTTTCAGGATATCACAAAAAATATAAAATTTAAATTTAAAAGTATTTTTTTAAAAATGGAAGAAAATTACAAAACTTTTTTCACACTTTTTAAATACTTTGATGCAAAGTTTGCCAAGTCTGTTGAGTCAGTCAGCCTACTGCAGAACAAACTGGACCAGAATGGCCAGGGAATTTGAAATCATTAAACAATCCTAAGAATAATGTTTTGAAATTTAAGCAATATTTGATTTTAATTTAAATAAGTCCGAGTACAAGTCTCTTGTAAATTAAGTGCAAGCATTTAATTAGCCTGAAAATAATAAAAAAAGATACACTAGGCGTTGTGGGCCCTCAAAATTGCAGGGTCTCCAGGAAGTTGCCTACTTTGTTTTTTAATAAACCGGCTCTGCTTACACCAAAATTTCGTATGTTTTGCTGTGTGTTGTTTATGACACAGTGGCCGCTCGTGTTAAATCACCGTGGGGATGCTGTAACGTAAAGTTCTACACTGCATGCTAATGATTTCTGTATAAGTTAAATAAGAATCTTTTTAATTCATTTTCAATAGTTTAATACTCAGTCAATAAAAATATTTTTAGATTTTTGACTTGAAATTATTTTTATAAGGAAATTTTAATACAGAAATTACTAATTTTTTTAACTAACACAATAATTAAGAATTTCTTAAATGATTTTTCACAGTTATTTTTGCTAAGTCTCTTATTCTCATTTATAAGGATTGAGAGAATCGACTGAATGTGAAAAAAATTATTTGAAAGCTGTTAGTTGAAATAAATATATATGGGTACTAAAGACTAATCGAAATGGCTTTTCTGGTTTTATTTCGAGCGAAATGAACAGTACCGTTTTCCACAGAATTGGTATGACCATAAAATGACATGGAAACGCTAACAGACAGACAAATAAACAGAATTTGTTTGGAGGTTTCGCCCAAAATTCACTAGATTCACAAATTTGGTGCTGAGTCTCATCCCACGTTTCATTCCTCTAGCTGTTTCAGCTTCAGGATTGTAATGTTCATATGCAACGGGGAAAAATCATTCAAATTTACCTACAATGATTTTTAAACTAATTTTTAAAATTTATCATTACTTATTACTTCATTTTCCTTTATGATTCATTTCGAAAGTTATTTATTTTCAAATGTTATCTCTTGAAACATTCTTCTGCAGTGAAAAAAAAGTACTCATCTGGGAGGTGAAATAACAGCTTATTTATACAGGAATTTCATCCCCTGGTGAGAGGAATAAGGTAAAAAGAATAACAAGAATAATGCACAAAGAAAACCTCTCCCCGCCTTGGTATCCAGATAAAACTGGAAGACCGGTTTCTGCTAGAAAAACAAGGACACTGTGCCCGAACGCATAATACTCCCAATTACGAACAGCACATGAGATAATCCTCCTATCGCGGCCCATCATCGGAGATGGGCCTGAAGAGCCACTCCACCATTATTGTACTCACCGGGAAATGAGAACCCGATTACTTAAAGAGCGGCTTCTCATCCTCATATTTCAGATGCCCCATTAAGAGGGAAGAATAAAAAGAAGAAGGTTAGAATTATATTGCATAACGTCATGCAATTTTCAAAAACTCAATATTTCAAAATCGTAAAAGCGTGAAGCATTGCAAGCAATTCTTTCCAAGAAATTATAATTATATTATATATATGATTTAAATTCTAATTTACTTAGATTGCTTCTATCAGTGCCTCAGATGTTTATGATTTTGTTTTGATCTCCATAATTTTGATAAAAAATATTTTCTGATTTTTAGTACATAAATAAAACCTTGTTTTCAATTAAAATTTTTTAAAATAATTTTTTCACTTTTCATTCTTTAATATATTTCATAATTAATTGTAGTGAATGTTACGGAACCTTGCATGCATTTTTTTTTAAAAAAAATTCACTAACAGATGCCTTCTCTGTTATGAAATAAAAATTTAATGAAAATTAAACAATTGAATGATAAATAAGATCTGAAAATATTGAAACGTTGTGCTGTCATCAGGAACACACAGTTGTCCAAAATTTCAGAACTCTAATAAGTCAGAAAGTGTGCAAAATACATCTTTGAGAACATGAAACAAATCAAGTTAAATAAAAGTGTGTAAAAAATGATTTATTTATTTTTGTACATCCAAAAATGTAATATTTATTTTTTTGTTGCAGATCATCCTTTTGAGCGTGGCAGTCTTCGTTGTCGCTGAGGGTGCTCCTCAGGGTGGAGGTGCAGGTGCTGGTGCTGGAGGTCAGGCAGGAGCAGGGTTTGGATTTGGATTTGGTGGAAATGCAGGATTGGGAGGCGGCGCAGGTGGTGGCGCAGGTGGTGGCGCAGGTGGTGGCGCTGATGGTGCAGCTGGTGCAGGAGCCGGTGCTGGGGCCAATGCAGGGTTAGGATTTGGAATGAATATGGGCGCTGGTGCTGGTGGTGGAGGAAATGGCGGCTTTGGTGGCTTTGGAAGGAAATAGATATGAGAAGTGAACATGCAAAGGGACATTGTAAAAATTGATGATATATTGACTCTCATATGTTGATTTTCGAAATAAAATTATTTTGAAAAGGAAGCACGATTGAAATGTATTATTTTTATTTTTAAAATCCTTAAGAAAAATTCAGTAATTTTTTTCAGGTTGAGGAATATTACATTTTTTATTGATAAAAAGTTTATTTGAGGCTGTATTTCTCATAAAAATGGAAATGGAATGTGATGATCGAGAATCATTTCTTTAATTTTTTCAGGGGTTGTGGTTACTGTTTAAACAGTAACCATCACCAATTTTTCCAAAACATTTTTTAGGATGGCAGTGATCTTATAGTGGTCTGCTAGTAAAGATACATTTTCAAATATTTGATAAAGACTAGATAGAAGCATGAATCTTACTTTCTTTACTTTTATACACAAATTAACTCTGTTTTTACGAAGGAAAACAAAATGAATGTGCCTCTCAAAGGGCTAATTCAACTTCTTTCGCAAGTTTAGCAGTTTTGGTGATCTTCCTGAAGAAAGTTCTAGCTTTTTAAGAAAATAAAATTTCTTTTGCAGTTTTGTGTGACTCTATAGCAGAAGTATCGATAGGAATTTAAATATAATTTATTAATTTAAAAATGATTTGAGTTTAATTCAGTTGAAACAAGTTGCAAAGTGATTTATTACCTGCTGGAGTTGAAGACAATAGTTCTGATGTAAATGATCTCTGAAAATAAATTAACCAGGTGAAAAATTCTCTCAATTTTGTAAAAGGAGGGTGAATGTACAGCGAGCACGTTGTGTCCATTTTAATTTGGTATTCATGGCGAACCTTGCAGGAGTTAAAAAGGCGTTGTCTCACAACACAGTGCAAAATAACGTGCAGTTAGGTATTAGATGACATGCATAGTTATGCTTATCGTGTGACTTAACGCCACATTAATTGACTCAACTTCGTTTCGGAATCCTTTGAGCATCTAGGAAGAAGGAAAATGACATGATGTCACTGCTTAGGAAGTTTTAGGTTCGAAACCCAATTCCACCATTGATCCACCTTGTATGTGGGCCTGGTGCACGTTAAATATGATGTTGAGTGCCAAACCTCCTTCGACTGATGTGGAGTGGAAGTGGATAGGGGGAGGCCGGCTCAGGTGCCGTCCTCGTCATCTGATAACGGTTCAAAATTATGAGGTTTGTCCCAAGATAGCCCTTGTCTTGTTTCAAAACAGGACGCAAATTCTCGGAATGGCGATATTTTAATTCAAAGCAAATGATTATTTATCATGAGATGTAAACTTGGGACGCCATTTCAGTAAATCTATTACAAATTCATGGAATACTTAACATTTATACGATTGTTTCAAAAAAGTTCCTTTATATAGCTAGAGTAAAAAAAAGTAAATGTTTGAATAAATAAATAAACTAAGTTAACCATTTAAAGTAATATCTCAAAAAAAAACTCTACAAAAACTGTATAATGCTAGGGAATTACGAGAATGCTTGAATGAAAGAAATTTCGTTCGGTTTATGCCTTGATATGCATTGAATGAATTAATAAATTTCATAAACCAAATGGAATTTGTAATTTTTCGCTTTGTGGAAATCATAATCCATTATATTGGTTCTTTTTGAACATAGTAAAATGATCTAAAAATTGTACCGTAAAAAACCAGACTCGATTAAATCTTCTACTGACTGAAATTTTATTTACCATTGAAAAATAAACGGGAAATAAAAAGAATTATCAAATTACATTGCTTGATCAATAAATATCAGTTTACATGACTAATATAAAAATGTTAATTAAATTGTAAAAAGTATGGTGATACAAAATATTTGTATTTACATATAAAACGAGACAACCTTACACCTTTTTACAAGTTGAATCTGTAATATGTTAATGGCTGTGAAATTTAAATACTAAGAAATTATATTGATAAGAAATGTAAACAAGAAATTCCAGCTAAATATTTCGATATAGTGTCCTAGAATCTCTCTTAAGAAAGACATAAAATACAATCGCTTCGTCTGTCTATTTGCAATGAACTTGATGCGATTGATTCATATTGACAAGCGAGCGGAAATAAACCACGTACTTGGCATCGTTCTGTTACAAAAAAGTCCTCTTGTGTCACTAAAACCCACAAAACAAACCAGCCACGGATCCATGAAACGAACAATAACAACAATTTAATGTAGATTACACATTGCAAACAAAGATATCCAACAACATTAAGAATAGTTCTGGAGATTATATTCAAGATACTTTTTTTTGACTATGTAAATTAGTTTAATTTTCCATTGTATTGCATTCACAAAAAGAGCATGAGAATTAGTGATCATCGTACCATTCGAAAAGTTGAGCGACAAAAAGCATCATTAGATGTTCAAGGTCATCACGAATGGTCAACGGACGAAAACACATTATTCGCGGCTTACGTAATCTCAGGCGAAAGTGATAGTATAAAAGAGTCGACATTCTGCAACATAATATTGAGAGCTGGTTTTATTACAGAATCAGTCATTCTGCAGAAATCTGAATATGAAACTCACGGTAAGTTTTGTTTATTTTACCAAAAAGGTTATTTAAGTTGTTTAAACCTTTCTATGTCCGTTGCATGTATACTTGCCACCAAATTCATGGATTTTTAAATGCAATTTTAAAGGTTGGTGTAAATTCTCGACAATTTTTTCAATGAAACAAAAGTCATTTTTGGAAAACAACAAGTAATCAAGAACATCCCTTCTGGGGCCCTGGTACTTTATACTGATAGGAGTAAATCGGACTCAGGTAGGACGGGCAGTGGCGTCTATGCTAGAGCCGAGGATGGTTTGGTTTTTCGTTGCAGAGATAACTGTTCGGTTTTTCGATCGGAACTTCTTGCAAATCAGAGAAGCCTTGGGTTTCGCCCTTTGTTCTGAAACTAGCGACACCTATATTTTGACGGACAGCAAAAGTTCAATCCAATACTTAAAAAATTGGCCGAAAATTTCAGCTGCTGTGGAGTGAGGGGGAAAATGGGCTTGTGGTACTGTTAGAGCGACATGGTATCATGGACCTGGTCTAGTATTTGGACCAGGGAGACATGAAACAACAACAAAAGTCTAGATGTTCCAATTTCTTATCTCAAACCATAACGAAGGGTCTTCACTTGGTAATTAATTATTAATTAATAAAATTAATTAACAAAAAATTAATGCTATCCAATAATTTAAATGAATTTCTTTTCTTAAATTAATCTCACTCCTAAAGTTATTTTATTATACCACTACTAGAAAAAATTTCCCTTTAAAGGGTTAAAATAAATAATATCTTAATATGTAATTTTTGAAAAACACTACTTATTTTGAAATTTAGCTCTTTTTGTAAAGCATTACAGAAAATATCCTAATGCTGCATTTTTATAACATTAATTATTAATTTTAATTAATATTTATAATTACTAATTTTATTCCTGGATTCGCCTGGAATTTAAACTCATTCTTTATTCATTAAAATTAATTTTATAAATCGTGTTATTACAAATTTATTCCTAGAAAAAATGATTTTTTAAGACCTTCTCATAATCTTTTTTCATTGTTTAATAAATTCGTTTAGAAACACTTGCTTTTGAAATTTGAAAATAACATAATTGACCTAATCCCTGAATGATATATAGACCCTGAATGACATGTGCAAATTTCATTTCGCCTCTGTTCACCGTTTCGGAGCAGTTCTTGCGAGAGACATGTACATGCATTTTCTGTTTCATGTTATAGATAAATATTCTGTTGTGCTACGAATTGGAATTGATTTAATTTTGCGAAATAAACCACACACAAACTTAGCTACAATTTGGAATAATGGAGCCATGAGGTACACTAAGAATTTGCAATAATGAATTAATCCACAAAATGGTAGTTTGTTCATGATTGCATAGCTGTGTCTAATTGTTTTACTTAGGAATTGATGTTGAAAATCAACTTGATCAAAAATTAATAAAATGACTTTGAAATACAACCATAAGAAAGGCATTTTTATTCGATGAAATTTTACCACCCTCGTTTCATCTATAAAAATTCCAATCAATGAAAATATTACCAATTTTCAACTCGAATATTTTTTAAAATATTATAAGAAAATAGATAAAATAATATCGTTGAATGTTAATTTAAGACATTCAGAAATATGATGATCCATTATCATTTGCATTCATTTAGAATATTCACTCTGAAAGATGCATGTCACATATCAGATAAAATACATGATAAAATTAATTATTTATTGCGTTCAGACTGATACAGGTTTGAAGGACACATTTTACCTCTAACTCGACTTAAATGCAGAGTAATTAAATCTAAGGCTGTGAGCATAAGGCCAGATAATCTTTAGTTCTTCTTAAGAGTGAATAAGCATGGTGTTTAAAAATTTATAGAGTAGAACCTCGAGAGTCCGAACCCCAGTAATCCAAAATTTCGGAGAATCCGAACATCTTTTTCGCATTTTCTGAAAATTTTTTATTAAAAAAATGAAGGAAAAATAACAACTACGATTCAGAAACAAAGATAATATTTATTCGTAACTTAAATAAATATTTGAATTGGTATTTAAGAATGAATACAGCACCTTATTCAGTAGAAATAAAATCGGTTATCTTCTTTTGACTTAAGGAACTAAACCTGCTTGATAATGGGAATCGCAGCTACCCCTTTCTTTACTCTTTTGCAGAGTACCCAAAGTAAACATTCTGCTGTTTTTGGTACATCAAAGAGTATTTTACCACATTTTCTAGAATCTGAACAGAGGTCAGCCCTAATGAGTTCGGATTCCCGAAGTTCTACTGTTTAAATGAAACATAGTCTGATAATAAGTTGTGGAAAAGAACTTAGCACTACATGTAATGCGCAGTGAGATACTTGAATATAAAATATTTTGATGTACAGCTTAATTGTTAGAAGATTTTAACGTAGGACTACGTTCTTCCCATTGGGGTCTCAGGAAGGAGTTTGATTCACACGCCAAAACACCACAAAAAACGTTGTATGGAAGATCCTCTATGTCTCGATAACTACATATGGTATAAACATAACTAATGTCTTATTTTAGAGATAAAGGGTATCAACAGAAATTATAAAAAAAATTGAATATCGGAAAAGAGTCACACGAGTAAAGTAGTCCAACTCCTTTATCATCAGCGGCTATTTGAAAAAGACAGCCTCCCGTCATATTTTTATAAGGATAATCGTCTATTGTACTTTAACGGACGGATTTACTTACTAACTTACTTAAGGATGTTAAATTCATAGAAATTAAATATAATTTCCGCTTTTGTTGATTTGATATAGAAATTTTACTGTTTAGTTTTCAGGACATTTTTTTTGTCTCGGGAGAGATTTGCATATAAATCTTGATTTACAATTTAATGGTAAAAAATATTTTTTATGAGGATAATATTCCTTTACATTTAAATGTTTGAAGAATATCAAATTCTCAGAAATTAGATTATGTTTGCCTTTTGTGCATTCATTTAGAAATTTTTCTATTCATTATTAGAATTTTTAATTTCTTAAAAAACTGATAAAGAGTTTTATAAGGTCTTAAAATTATAATTTATGATCTCTGCGGCAAATTAATTATTCGAATATAAAAAAAAATTCTGATGATAGACAAAATGAAACAATGAGCAGTTAAAAGAAAAAGTATGCTTATTGTAATTTTTGAAAAATTATGTCTTATTGAGTGTAATTTTAAAAGAGTTGACGCAATTTCATTTTTTTAACAATACTCTTTAACAAAGAAAAAAAATGTTGGGGGAAAAAAGATCTGATTATGAACCGACAGTCATTACTTTTACAAAATAAGACGATTAGAAATGGTGATATTAGAGGAAAAAGAACGAATAAAAATAGATTCCGAAAGCGCAAGAACAGTAATTAAAGGAAGTAAAAATCCTTCATTTTAATTTTTAGTAAATGTAAAATATTCATAAGCATTACTAAAAGTTAACTCCATATTACAGCTCAGCAATTAAAATTATAGAAGGTGTGCAAATCTCAATCTTTTATGCATATTGTTGAAGTTAAAGTTCTGCTTTCCAAAGTGTTTCAGCTATAAAACATTTTTCTTCTTGTTTAATTTTGATCCCTTTATTTATTTATACTTTATTTTTTGAAGTATCATTCAAACAAATACAAATAGATCTAGATAAAAATGAAATCCAATGGAATACATTTGGCTTGTATTAAAAACAGTTTATTTTTTATTTAATCACTATTTACAAATACAAAAAGTGGCATTGGGACTGAAGAGTGATAAAAATCTTTTGCTGGTGATGGCTAGTATACAATTGATAAAAATGATTGATGTTGGAAATGAACAATTCAAAACTTACTTTAAAATTATTTAACTGTACCGGCGATTCTGATGCAAAGTTTATACTGAAATCATCAAGAGTTTAGTAAAACTTTTGAGGAGAAAATTGGTCATAAGCATTAACAAAAATATTTTATGCAATATGAAAAAAATCAAGTAAGTAAAAATGTAAAAGAAATCATAATTTCTTGATCTTAATGGTAAATTTCGATATCATACCCACAAAATTAAACTTGTTTGATTATACGATTTACTGAGAATTAATTTTACGCATTACTGAACTGAAAGTTTGATCTTCATGTCGAATTCACCAGTATGCTTCGGTCTGAACTTTTTCAACAATCAACAAGAAAAAGTACTTTCTTTCCCTTCTGATTTATTTCTTTTTTTTAAGTCATTGGGATACCAGTTGACGATATGAGGAAAGGTACACGATATGTCATTAAGGACTGTTTAACCCGCTATCTGCGTAATTTTTAAAAATTGCTATTTAGATGCAACGTTTGCAAACGTGTTCAAACACCGTTGAGCCAAGCGAGATGTTCTTTATTTGCAAAGCTTTATTAGTATAATATGATCCAAAGTTATAAAAGTACTACGTTAACACATTAGCCTGTGAAAATCGCAGGTTGCAGCAGAAAATAGACTTGCTTCCAACCAGCGGAAATAGCGGGATACACAGTTATAGGGTTAATACTCTTGAATGCAATTCGGAAGTCTTTGAAAGCAATTGATATTTTTGAACAGAATTTAGTTTCAAACAGTAAAATCAACGTTCTTATAATGAAAATGTCTTGAAAATAAAAGTTCGTTAATTTTCTAGAGGTTTCCCTATAGTTCTATGATGTGTAGAAACATCTATTAAGTCATTCACCGATGATGAGGTTGCGCGTCGCTTTCCACGAAATGTCGACTTAAGTTGCCATAGAGTATATCGAAAAACAACTTGAAATGACAGTGCGAGGAACTCTAAGATCATGATTACTCTCACTTAAATAATCCTTAATATGATTCGAATAAAAAGATACTGAAATATTAAAAAGGAATTTAGTTTTTAACATCAGCGATGGATATATATATATACATTATAAGACTGTCTGTTTAAAACAAAAGTTGTTTAATTTCTTAAAGCTCTCTTCCTATGTAAAAGTTGAGTTCTGCATTCGAAGATGTTTCAGCGATAAAACATTTTTCTCCTTATTTAATTTTGATCAATTAATTTTTTATACTCTATTGAAGTACTATTCAAACCAATCTAAATATATCTAGATAAAAATGGAATCCATTGGAATACATTTGGTGGGTATTAAAAATAGTATTGGTTTTTTTTATTTAATCACTATTTACAAATATAAAAAATGGCATTAGGATGAAAGAGTGATACAAATCTTTTGGTGGCGACAGCTTGTAAACAACTTATAAAAACTGCTTCAATAGCTGTATATGTTCCATGCCTGACAGTAGATTTATGTTGGAAATTGACAACTCGATACTTACTTTAAAATTGTTTAATTGTAGAAATTGTTATAATTGTAGAATTATTGTCTGTTCTAAGACGAGCAGAAAACCGCTTTGCGTCGTGAACTGGTGATGCAGTCGCCAGTAGCTTTCTATGTATTGTTGACTTAGATGCCGCAAAGTATAGTCAAAGACAACTTGAGTTGATAAGACGGGCTGCTATGAGTATGATTACACCTAGATAAATAATCCCTAATATGAATCTTGTGTATTTCAAAAGATATTGATATATTTGATCAGAAGTTAAGTTTTTAACGCCAATGATCGATATTTCTATGTTATAAAATTGTCTGTTTAAAACGACAGCTGTTTAACTTTGTAAAACTCTTTCCGTACTCCTAAGATGAGTACAAACATACATTACTTCGTGAGATGGCGATACGTTCACCTGTAGCATTCCACGTACTGTCGATTAAAATTGTCACAGAGTATAGTTAAAGACAACTTGCGTTGACAGTACTTGAAATGCAAGAGTATCATTACGCCTAGTTAAAAAAAATCCCTAACATGATCCTAATGCATTTTAAAATATATTGTTATACTTGAACAGAATTCAGTTT